>SJXQ01000533.1:276124-381294 GCA_006408695.1 Aepyceros melampus | reverse complement strand
AAAGCAAAAATAAACAAATGGGATCTAATTAAAATTAAAAGCTTCTGCACAACAAAGGAAACTATAAGCAAGGTGAAAAGACAGCCTTCTGAATGGGAGAAAATAATAGCAAATGAAGCAACTGACAAACAACTAATCTCAAAAATATACAAACAGCTTATGCAGCTCAACTCCAGAAAAATAAATGACCCAATCAAAAAATGGGCCAAAGAACTAAATAGACATTTCTCCAAAGAAGACATACGAATGGCTAACAAACACATGAAAAGATGCTCAACATCACTCATTATCAGAGAAATGCAAATCAAAACCACAATGAGGTACCATTTCACACCAGTCAGAATGGCTGTGATGCAAAAGTCAACAAGCAATAAATGCTGGAGAGGGTGTGGAGAAAAGGGAACCCTCTTACACTGTTGGTGGGAATGCAAATTAGTACAGCCACTATGGAGAACACTCTCCCTTTTCTCCAGGACTTGTAATCAATTCAGTTCGGTTCAGTCTGTCAGTCGTGTCCGACTCTTTGCGATCCCGTGAATCGCAGCACGCCAGGCCTCCCAGTCCATCACCAACTTCCGGAGTCTACTCAAACTCATGTCCATTGAGTCAGTGATGCCATTCAGCCATCTCATCCTCTGTTGTCCCCTTCTCATCCTGCCCCCAATCTTTCCCAGCATCAGGGTCTTTTCCAATGAGTCAGTTCTTTGCATGAGGTGGCCAAAGTATTGGAGTTTCAGTTTTAGCATCAGTCGTTCCAATGAACACCCAGGACTGATCTCCTTTAGGAGGGACTGGTTGGACCTCCTTGCAGTCCAAGGGACTCTCAGGAGTCTTCAACACCACACTTCAAAAGCATCAATTCATCTGTGCTCAGCTTTCTTCACAGTCAACTCTCAAATCCATACATGACGACTGGAAAAACCATAGCCTTGACTAGATGGACCTTTGTTGGCAAAGTGATGTCTCTGCTTTTTAATATGCTATCTAGGTTGGTCATAACTTTCCTTCCAAGGAGTAAGCGTTTTTTAATTTCATGGCTGCAGTCACAACTGCACTGATTTTGGAATCCCCCAAAATAAAGTCTGACACTGTTTCTACTGGTTCCCCATCTATTTGCCATGAAGTGATGGGGCCTGATGCCATGATCTTAGTTTGCTGACTGTTGAGCTTTAAGCCAATTTTTTCACTCTCCTCTTTCACTTTCATCAAGAGGCTCTTTAGTTCTTCTTCACTTTCTGCCATAACGGTGGTATCATCTGCATATCTGAGGTTATTGCTATTTCTCCCAGCAACCTTGATTCCAGCTTCTGCTTCATCCAGCCCAGCATTTCTCATGATGTACTCTGGATATAAGTTAAATAAGCAGGGTGATAATATACAGCCTTGACATACTCCTTTCCCACTTTGGAACCAGTCCAAAATGGAACCAGTTCCATTTCCAGTTCTAACTGCTGCTTCCTGATCTGCATTCTGATTTCTCAAGAGGTAGATCAGGTGGTCTGGCATTCCTATCTCTTTAAGAATTTTCCACAGTGTTGTTATTCACACAGTCAAAAGCTTTGGCATAGTCAATAAAGCAGAAATAGATGTTTTTCTGGAACTTTCTTGCTTTTTCTATGATCAAACGGATGTGGACAATTTGATGTCTGGTTCCTCTGCCTTTTCTAAATCCAGCTTGAACATCTGGAAGTTCACGATTCACGTATTGTTGAAGCCTGGCTTGGAGAATCTTGAGCATTACTAGATGAGTACAATTGTGCAGTAGTTTGAGCATTTTTTTGTATTACCTTTCTCTGGGATTGGAATGAAAATTGACCTTTTCCAGTCCTGTGGCCACTGCTGAGTTTTCCAGATTTGCTGGCATATTGAGTGCAGCACTTTCATAGCATTATCTTTTTAGGATTTGAAATAGCTCAACTGGAATTCCATCACCTCCACTGGCTTTCTTCATAGTGATGCTTCCTAAGGCCCACTTGACTTTGCATTCCAGGATGTCTGGCTCTAGGTGAGTGATCACACCATCGTGGTTATCTGGGTCATGAAGATCTTTTTTGTATAGTTCTTCTCTTGTTCTTGCCACTTCTTCTTAAAATCTTCAGCGTCTATTAGGTCCATACCATTTCTGTCCTTCATTGTGCCCATCTTTGCATGAAATATTCCCTTGGCATCTCTGATTTTCTTGATGGGATCTCTAGTCTTTCACTTTCTATTTTTTCCTCTATTTCTTTGCACTGATCACTGAGGAAGGCTTTCTTATTTCTCCTTGCTTTTCTTTGGAACTCTGCATTCAAATTGGTATATCTTTCCTTTTCTCCTTTGCTTTTCACTTCTCTTCTTTTCACAGCTATTTGTAAGGCCTTCTTGGAAAGCCATTTTGCTTTTTTGCATTTCTTTTTCTTGGGGATGGTCTTGATCCTTGTCTCCTATACAATGCCATGAACCTCCATCCATAGTTCTTCAGGCACTCTATCAGATCTAATCCCTTGCATCTATTTATCTCTTCTACAGTATAATCATAATGGATTGGGAGAAGCCCCAGCAAGACAGTAAGGACTTCCCTAGTGGCTCAGATGGTAAATCGTCTGCCTACAGTGTGGGAGACCGGGGTTGGATCCCTGGGCTGGGAAGACCCTCTGGAGAAGGAAATGGCAACCCACTGCAGTACTCTTGCTTGGAAAATCCCATGGATGGAGAAGCCTGGTAGGCTACAGTCCATGGGGTTGCAAAGAGTCAGACATGACTAAGCAACTTCATTTCACTTCCAGCAAGACAGTAGGAGGGGCAAATTCATGTTTGAATCAAACCCCACTCCTGCCAGAGACACTCAGAGGGCTCAAACAAACCTTGTGCACACCAGGACCTAGAGACCCCACAGAGACTGGGACAAAACTGTGTTTGAGCGTCTCCTGTGGAGGTACGGGTCAGCAGTGGACTGCTGCAAGGGCAGGGGCTCTGGATGCAGTAGACTTGGGTATGGCATAAGCCCTCTTGGAGGAGGGCAGCATTAACCCCACCACAGAGCTCCCAGAACTTACACAGGACTGGGAAATAGACTCTTGAAGGGCACAAACACAACCTTATGTGCACCAGACCTATAAGAAAGGAGCAGTGACTCCACAGGAGACTGACCCAGACTTGCCCAAGAGTGTCCAGGAGTCTCCAGTGGAGGCGTGGGTCAGTGGTGGCCTGCTGCAGGGTTGGGGGCACTGAGTGTAGCAATATATACATGGGGGAGGTCACCTCCTTTTGAAGGAGGTCACCGTTATCTTCATTACCTCCACCACAGTTTGTGAGTGAAAGTCGCTCAGTTGTGTCTGACTCTTTGCAACCCCGTAGACTACACAGTCCATGGAATTCTCCAGGACAGAATACTGGAGTAGTAGGCTTTCCCTTCTCCAGGGGATCTTCTCAACCAGGGATCGAGCCCAGGTCTCCTGCATCGCAGGCAGATTCTTTACTAGCTGAGCTATCAGGGAAGCCCACCATAGTTTTGAAAGTTTGAAAGTTTAGTTGCTCAGTTGTGTCCGACTCTTTGCGACCCCATGGACTGTAGCCTATCAGGCTCCTCCGTCCATGGGATTTTCCAGGCAAGAGTGCTGGAGTGGATTGCCATTTCCTTCTCCAGGGGATCTTCCTGACCCAGGAATTGAACCCGGGTCTCCCGCACTGCGGGCAGACGCTTTACCTCTGAGCCACCAGGGAAGCCCTCACCATAGTTTGGCCCCAGGTAAATAGCAGGGAGGGAACACAGCTCCACTCATCAACAGAAAATTGGATTAAAGATTTACTGTGCATGACCCCACCCATCAGAACAAGATTCAGTTTCCCCCTCAGTCTGTCTCTCCCATCAGGAAGCTTCCATAAGCCTCTTATCCTTCTCTATCAAAGGGGAGACAGACTGAAAAACAAAGTCACAGAAAACTAATCAATCTGATCACATGGACCACAGCCTTGTCTAACTCAATGAAACTATGAGCCATGCCATGTAGGGCCATCCACGATGGATGAGTCATGATGGAGAGTTCTGACAAAATGTGGTCCACTGGAGAAGGGAATGGCAAACCACTTCAGTATTCCTGCCTTGAGAACCCCATGAACAGTATGAAAAGGCAAAAGATAGGACACTGGAAGATGAACTCCGCAAGTCAGTAGGTGCCCAATATACTACTGGAGAAGAGTGGAGAAATAACTCCAGAAGAATGAAGAGACAGAGCCAAGGGAAAAACAACACCCAGTTGTAGATGTGACTGGTCTTGTTAAGACCTAGAAGCAAGGTCTTGTTAAGCAAGAAATTGAACAGTTCTATGAAGACCTACAAGACCTCCTAGAACTAACACCCAAAAAAAGATGTCCTTTTCATTATGGGGGACTGGGATGCAAAAGTAGGAAGTCAAGAACTACCTGGAGTTAACAGGCAAATTTGGCCTTGAATTACAGAATGAAGCAGGGCAACGGTTAATAGAATTTTGCCAAGAGAACGCACTGGTCATAGCAAACACCCTCTTCCAACAAGACAAGAGAAGACTCTATACATGGTCAGCACCAGATGGTCAATACTGAAATCAGATTGATTATATTCTTAGCAGCCAAAGATGGAAAAGTTCTATATAGTCAGCAAAAACAAGACCGGAAGCTGACTGTGGCTCAGATCATGAACTCCTTGTTGCCAAATTCAGACTTAAATTGAAGGAAGTAGGGAAAACCACTAGACCATTCAGGTATGACCTAAATCAAAATTGTCCTAGAAAATCTTAAATCACCCACACCATAAAGTGTGTATACTGTGAATGCTTATGTTTCTGTGTCCAATGAACTTAAGTCACCTTGAAGTTTGAGAACCACTGAACTGGATCTTTATGGAAGGAACACAAGGCAAGCCCCTATGTATTCACAAACCTTTCTGCTTTTAGAGATTTATCACATCTGCTGCCATGAAAAGGGGTTGGGTGAAGCAGTCTAAAGTGTTTCAGCTTCCCTGAAGGGTATACTCCATTTGGTTAGAATTGTGCTTTAATACATTTTAATTTGTTTGTCGTCGTGAAGATTAAGTCAGAAGACAACTTCATCCTCAGTGGGAGGTAGGTTGTCAAGGGCCTTGTAACAGTCTTACTCTGCTGAGATTTTCAAAACACACCACATTAATGGCAGTCGTTCATCTAACCTCATACATCATCATTTTTAAGATGAACCATTATCTTATCTATCATTAAGAAAAATAATGTTGCCAATTAAATATAACAGACATTTGTACAATGTATCTGGAATTCATAGGTGCTATGGCACAAAATTGCATCTCAGATGCAATAAAACATCATATTGCTTTTAAACCTGACCTCAGTTCAGTTCAGTTTAGTTGCTCAGTCATGTCCAACTCTTTGCGACTCCATGTATCACAGCACGCCAGGCCTCCCTGTCCATCACCAACTCCCGGAGTTCACTCAGACTCACGTCCATTGAGTCCGTGATGCCATCCAGCCATCTCATCCTCTGTCATCCCCTTCTCCTCCTGCCCCCAATACCTCCCAGCATCAGGGTCTTTTCCAATGAGTCAACTCTTCACATGAGGTGGCCAAAGTACTGGAGTTTCAGCTTTAGCATCCTTCCTTCCAAAGAAACCCCAGGGTTGATCTCCCTCAGAATGGACTGGTTGGATCTCCTTGCAGTCCAAGGGACTCTCAAGAGTCTTCTCCAACATCACAGTTCAGAAGAATCAATTCTTCGGTGCTCAGCCTTCTTCACAGTCCAACTCTCACATCCATACATGACCACAGGAAAAACCATAGCCTTGACTAGACGGACCTTAGTTGGCAAAGTAATGTCTCTGCTTTTGAATATACTATCTAGGTTGGTCATAACTTTTCTTCCAAGGAGTAAGCGTCTTTTAATTTCATGGCTGCAGTCACCATCTGCAGTGATTTTGGAGCCCAAAAAAACAAAGTCTGACACTGTTTCTACTGTTTCCCCATCTATTTCCTATGAAGTGATGGGGCCAGATGCCATGATCTTCGTTTTCTGAATGTTGAGCTTTAAGCCAACTTTTTCACTCTCCTCTCTCACTTTCAACAAGAGGCTTTTTAGCTCCTCCTCACTTTCTGCCATAAGGGTGGTGTCATCTGCATATCTGAGGTTATTGATATTTCTCCCAGCAATCTTGATTCCAGCTTGTGTTTCTTCCAGTCCAGCATTTCTCATGATGTACTCTGCATATAAGTTAAATAAGCAGGGTGACAATATACAGCCTTGACGTACTCCTTTTCCTATTTGGAACCAGTCTGTTGTTCCATGTCCAGTTCTAACTGTTGCTTCCTGACCTGCATACAGATTTCTCAAGAGGCAGGTCAGGTGGTCTGGTATTCCCATCTCTTTCAGAATTTTCCACAGTTTATTGTGATCCACACAGTCAAAGGCTTTGGCATAGTCAATAAAGCAGAAATAGATGTTTTTCTGGAACTCTCTTGCTTTTTCCATGATCCAGCGGATGTTGGCAATTTGATCTCTGGTTCCTCTGCCTTTTCTAAAACCAGTTTGAAGAACCTAGATGGTATGTATTATCATCCTACCATCATGGAGGCTGGAGTAGGTCAGCCACAGCTGCGGGCCGAGCTTGCTTGGTTCAGGTGTCTGCTCATTGATCTCAGAGGCCATGATGGAAGGATTTGAAGCTGGAGAGTGGCCATTTTTAGTGCCTCATCAGAGCTTGGACTTTGAAATGAATTTGTCAGGGATGCATCTGGAGAGGGAAAGACTGGAGGAGGGAACCAATTCAAGGGCTATTCTAGAATCCAGGCAAAAGGTGGCAAGAATGGGAAGCAGGGCATGCTCACTGGGATGGAGAGGTGTCAGGGCTGATGGTGGGGAGAATAAGAGTGCCGTTTGTGAGCTCCTGGAGAAAGGCCTATGGAAGGCCTGTGGAAGGCCTGGGGGGCACAGTGAGAGTGGAGATTCTGGAGGAAAGGAAGTGAGGTCCCACAGAGGACGTCCTTCCCTTGTATCTCTTGGCAGTCACCAGGCAAGATGAGAAGGGGAGGCCACTGTGAGTCCTAGGGTGGTACTTGGAACTGGTATGGAAACTGAGTCAGGGTCCCAGCCTTGCTGCTGGTACCAGATCTGGGACTGGGGTCAGTCTAGCGCCTCTCCTTCTTACCTTTTCTGCAAAATGTGGATGATAATATTTACCCATCTAGGCTCAGGTTTAAAAGCAATATGATGTTTTATTGCATCTGAGATGATGCAGTTTTGTGCCTTCAGTTCAGTTCAGTCGCTCAGTTGTGTCCAACTCTTCGCAACCCCATGAATCACAGCATGCCAGGCCTCCCTGTCCATCACCAACTCCCGGAGTTCACTCAAACTCACGTCCACCGAGTCGGTGATGCCATCCAGCCATCTCATCCTCGGTTGTCCCCTTCTCTTCCTGCCCCAATCCCTCCCAGCATCAGAGTCTTTTCCAATGAGTCAACTCTTCACATGAGGTGGCCAAAGTACTGGAGTTTCAGCTTTAGCATCATTGCTTCCAAAGAAATCCCAGGGTTGATCTCCTTCAGAATGGACTGGTTGGATCTCCTTGCAGTCCAAGGGACTCTCAAGAGTCTTCTCCAACACCACAGTTCAAAAGCATCAATTCTTCAGCACTCAGCCTTCTTCACAGTCCAACTCTCACATCCATACATGACTACTGGAAAAACCATAGCCTTGACTAGACGGATCTTAGTTGGCAAAGTAATGTCTCTGCTTTTGAATATGTTATCTAGGTTGCTCATAACTTTTCTTCCAATGAGTAAGTGTCTTTTAATTTCATGGCTGCACTCACCATCTGCAGTGATTTTGAAGGCCCCCAAAATAAAGTCTGACACTGTTTCCACTGTTTCCTCATCTATTTCCCATGAAATGATGGGACCAGATGCCATGATCTTTGTTTTCTGAATGTTGAGCTTTAAGCCAACTTTTTCACTCTCCTCTTTCACTGTCATCAAGAGGCCTTTTAGTTCCTCTTCACTTTCTGCCGTAAGGGTGGTGTCATCTGCATATCTGAGGTTATTGTTATTTCTCCCGGCAATCTTAATTCCAGCTTGTGTTTCTTCCAGTCCACTGTTTCTCATGATGTAGTTTGCATATAAGTTAAATAAGCAGGGTGACAATATACAGCCTTGACGTACTCCTTTTCCTATTTGAAACCAGTCTGTTGTGAGCATCTATGAATTCCAGATACACTGTACAAATGGCTGTTATACTTTAATTGGCAACATTATTTTTCTTTCTTAATGATAGATAAAATAATGGTTCATCTTAGAAATGATGATATATGAGGTTAGATGAATGACTGCCATTAATGTGAGTGCGTTTTGAAACAGAGTCTTAATTCTGTTGAGACTGTTAGAAGGCCCTTGACAACCTACCTCCCACTGAGGATGAGGCTGTCTTCTGACTTAAATCTTCACAATACAAACAAATTAAAATGTACTAAGGCACAATTCTAACCAAAAGGAGTAAACCCTCCAGGGAAGCCGAAACACTTTAGAATGTTCCACGCAACCCCCTTTCATGCCATGGAGATCCTAGAGCAGTCCAACATCACCCACTTTGCTTGTGCTGTTCTCCCTTCCTGAAATCCCCTTACCGGCTAATTCTTATCCCTCTACTGAGACTTGCTGAGGAACCTTCTCTGACAGAAGTCAGCGCTGGTGTCTGTGTACTGTAATGATCCCTTCTGTCTACCTGAATCACTTGGTGGGAAGGAGCTGGGACCCTGGCTCATTCATACTTGTGTCTGAATGTATAGCGCAGTGCACGGTGCACAGGAGACAAATAATGAGCATTCGTAGAAGGCGGGGGGAAGCCAGATTTACTAGTTCAGCTTCAACCTCCATCCCCAGTTTTAATGATGGGTGTTTTGTTCCTCTGCCTCGAACTCCATAGGACGAAACTTCCCATGGGGCTAAAAAGCATGGCCTTGACCCCTGCCCAGCAGCCAGTTCTGCCAAATTGTGGTTCTCCCTTGTCCTTCTCTCCAGTCTTTAGTCCTGGGCAATGGAGGTTACTCTTGAACCTGAGTCCAAGACCAGGTTCTCAGTGCCTCTTGCCAGAGCCAGTAGCCAACTCCCCATTAAAACCTCCCTAAGTACCAGCCAGGGGCTGTGGGTTTGTGGGACTCTGGCCACCCCAGGCCTGGTCTGGGGCCAGGGCCAAAGACACAGGCAACCTGACTGCTCCCTAGAGTGGGCATCCAGGGTGGGGCTCTGGGGAAGTGCTCCTACCTGGACAATGGGATCCAGGCCAGGCTTCCCCATGTTCTCAGAGCTGATATCCCACAGTGCTCATACTTGCCTGTTCTGTTCCTTCCTTTCTCCTGAAAATACCCAAGCCCCACCTTACCTAATGGCCTGTGCCTGAACTGAGCAGAGTTTACAACACAGCTTCATACGTTTGCTGTAACTTATCACCCAGACTGGTGCAATTTGCCTCTCTCACCCCCACCGCACCTCCTGTAACTGTATCTCCTCAACATTATATAGCCAAGTGAACTAGGTAGGAAATCCTTGCTGGCTTGGCAAGCCTGGAGGGAACTACCCACATACCTGTTCTCCCCCTCCCCGGGGCCACCAGCAGGGCAGACTACTCCACCCTGGCTTTCCTCCCCTTATGAATGAGAAGTCCAGATACCCAGATGCTAAGGGCTTCCCTCCCTCAGCTGTAGCCTGGAGATGCAACACCAGCTCCCAAAACTGCCTGTGCTGGACAGCCCTGGCCTGCCCTGCTTAGAGAGCCGTGTGTATCACAACATACAAAAGTTTATTTAAAAAGTTGCTAAGGGTGCTCCTATTGCTAAGGAGTCAATGAACAGTACAGAGCAGCATGACACATAACCCTAAAGTTCACTCTCGTACCAACATAATTCAGGCCCAAAGGATATGTATCCCCCACATCTCCTGGCCCAGGTCCTCAAAACCAAAGATGACTATATCCAAATGCCAGGAGGATGTGTGGCTTGTGCTGCTTTAGACACAGAGACCAATCTGGCTTTGGAGAGGGGAGATTCAGGAAACCTAAATGCCTAAGAGAAGTAGCAAACTAATTAATTTGAACAAGTCTTTCTTTCATATGACATAATTGAATGCAATAGAGTCTTGCATAATCAAGTATATTTTTCAATAGTGTTAAGCAATCACTTTCTCACTTGTCTTTGCATCCCAACTCCTAGTTCAAAAGATACGAATTTGTGTGGAATTGGTGGTTGCAATGGCAGCTGAGGAACATTTTGCAATATCAATTCACATTACTCTTATATGTGTGTAGACTCAGATCTAGACATAGCAAGAAAAAAGTCATACTGACTGTATATTGACAACTAAATGGATTAGAATCCTAACATTGTGAATACTATTATTTTTATAAAAACATTTAATGTGATTTAATTTCTTTTTAAAGCTAAATTAAAAATTTAACCTTACTTAAGTACTTTAAATTAACATTTAATAGTCACTAATTTACTGACATTTTTGCCTTTTCATTTCATGGATAATTTTGAATATTTTGGAAGAAAAATAATTTTTAACATAATTTAATTTTTTAAATTTTTATTTATTCCAATTTATATAGCTGATTAAAAATATAATCAAGTTTTGTATATAATCAAGTTTTATTTTTATATCAAAAATATAATCAACTTGAATATTGTTATAATTTACTCTGTAATTCTTTAGATCACAGAGTATGAGATCACAGTAGAAACAGAAAAGAAAGTGGAGCTTGGAGAAAAGAAAAAAAGAATAGAAAACGAGTAATGAAGGAAAATGTTACATTTTTAAAAACTGAAAACACTGAAAGAAAAGATACTTCTGTTGAGCATGGCCTACATCAACTTGAAACAGAATATTACAAATTCTTGATTTGGTAAAGATTCAAGACTTAATTACTGATCAAAACGATGAAAATTAGGCAGAAAAATATTCCCATGAAACATGCAAGCTGAACTTGATATTTTACTAATAACTTTCAATCATATAAAACTCTGGCTTTACACATTTTTAAATTTTGTTACTCTGCAGGTATATTTATCAAGCTAGGAAGCTAGACTATATTTAACAGTTAATTTGTTTACATATTTAGATACATGGTATGCAGCTGGTCCCATGTAAGACTGAGGGCAGTGGTGTGTATGAGTCTAAGCAGGAAGCAGCGTGTCTCAGTGGTAAGAGCATGGACCTTCAAGTTCAAATCTATGCTTACTAGCTAGATGACTTAACTTCTGGCAACCTCAGTTTCCACGTCTGTAAAATGGACATGGTAAAATCTAGCTTGTATTACATGTTTCATAATTTAAATTCCCCTTTCATAGTCTTTAATTCTTTATTCCTATTTCCCATCTGCCTTTTACAATCTTATTTAGCCTAACCCAGAGCAACAGTAGTTTCAGCCATGCACTTCATTTGCACAAATGACTCTGCTGCTCTGCTCCTTGATCTCCAGCTGGGACACAGTCCAGAGAGAAACGGCCCTGGAAACTTCATAAACTTGGCCTCACCAAGGATACCAAGGAGCTGGCTCCCACATTATACATCTCCGAGACTTCTTCATGGAAATGAAGATCAGGAAGTGGGAACAAGGCTACATCCCTGTCTTCCCCCCTGCCCCACAAATCCAGGGGCTCAATAAGCCCAGCACGTGGTTTTGCTGTCTTGACAATTTGCATTTTCCTTCCAGCTAAAATCCAGCCAAATACCAAAGCCACATACAGAGGCCTAGACCCCCACAGCCAAGGTAGAGCATGGCAGCACTTCTGCTAAAAGAACACCAAAGGTGCCATGACAGTTCCAGTTCTACAGGACAGTGAATTGCAAGGCAGCCCCTCCTGCGTGTACAGAGTCCCAGCTGTCTGTTCCAACAGGGCTCTGCTCCAGATATGATACCCTCTGAAGGGCCCAGGTGCAGGGCCTGTTCAAATGCTCAGTCTCTCTGAGGGGCCCCACCACCTTCTAAAGCCATCAACAGGCTCAGCTGGTTTGCCCAGGCAATAAATTGAGAAGGTCGGTGATTTCGGTCCTGGGCCCAGAAGAACCCTACTGGGAAGTTACAAATAAGATATGGCCCCCAAGCTCTGGAAAAGACACTTGTGAGAATCAACAGGTGTGCTATGCATCACTTAACTGAGTCCACAGGTGTAAATGGGACTGTTGGGGCAAGCTGTCATCCCAGTCATGGAGAGCTGAGTCACTCCAATAAGGACGTAGGGATCCATGGCTCTCCCTCCCCCACCCACCCGGCCAGCTGTCTTTGGTCTGGCTTTGGCTCAAAGAAGACTGAGTAATGTGGCAGAAGGAGTAAGATGACCAGGTCTTGACCTTCACTAGTGGCCAGCTGTGTGATGTCGGCTAGCATGGGTGTAGAGGAGCTTTCTCCACATGAACAGAGGCTAAGAATACCCACCCCAACCTGTTTCACAGAGGAGCAAACTGTGACAATATCACACACTCCACTCTCTCCCCTCTCGCCTCTCTGGAAGTCTTTGTTGTCTGAAACATCTGGGACCCTCTAGGCACACTCTCTCCTGCATTGTTATATCTCAAATAAATAGCAAATAGAGCTATGTGACCCTGAATAATTTTTTAAGCTACTTTATTATTTTTATTTGTAAAGTTAAAAAAAAAAAACCCTCATGACCTTTCCAGCTCTACAATTCTTGACCTGAGCCTGGACAAAACACACAATAGCTAATAACAATGGCTTAGCCTATTGATTTAGGCACGCCAGGCACTATTCTCAGCACTTTACCACTATTTACTCATTTTATCTCCCCAGCCACCAAGTGAAATAGATATTGTAGTGACCCCATTTAGCAAATGAAACAGCTGAGGCCAGAAATGTTAAGTTGACTGCCGAAGTTAAAGCAATGCCTCCTCTCAAGTTCAAGGTCAGTGATAATTTCAGTTTGGTAAATATTAAATGCTATCATAAGAAATCAGTATTAGCCAACACTTACGTATGTGGCACTTAATACATACCAGACATTGCTTTCAGTGCATAATATATATTAACTCTTTATCACCTTGTTTACACACCAGGACATAAGCATAGAGAATTAACTTCCTAAGATCCCATCTAGTAAGGATTTGAATCCACACAGCCTGGTTCCAGAGCCTGTGTTATCAAGCATATTACACTAACTGCACCTGGACATTTTATGAACAAAGAGAGGGATGACTAACCTGAGGCAGGGGTTGGGATGGAGACTCTGGAAAAGACGTCTAAGAATTACCTGGAGTCAGGCAAGTAGAGCAGGGAAAGGTATTCCACACTGAAGGAACATCAGGGGCAAAGGCACAGAGGTATGAAGAATAATGGTGTTCAAAAAAATGCAAATAGCACTGGAGTGAAGGGAGATGAGGATGGGAGAATTCCTTAGAGAAAATGAACTGTGTTTCCTTATTTTTTTCAACTTTCCTGAATGCCTGAAATTGTTTGTAATAAGAAAAAATTTTAACTGTCATGCATCAGTGGAGATCATAAACAAAGAAAAGCATAAATCTGCAGTGGATAGATGCATGGAGTCCAGGGCGTGGCCCAGGCCTGCTCTGCTTCTGGCACCCTGGGTGGTGCTGGCAGACAGTAAAGTGAGAAAGGGCTCAGAGCACAGGGGCTGGTTGCCAGGAAGCCCCTGGGGAGGGAATCAGAGCCCAAAGAGACAGGGTGTGTGGTTCTGAAGTTCAGGCCAGGTAGGGAACCCGGTGCGGCCAAGTAGCAGATAACAGGCTGGGTAAATAGAAAATGTTCAAGCATTCAAGGTTCAAGGGAGAGCCACAGGTGTGCAGGAAGAGGTGGAAGACTGGGGTTAAGAAGCCTGAAGTCAGAAAAGGCCAGTGCCAAGATGCCTCAAGAGTAGAAGCTCCAGGTGCAAGCTCTAGTCCCTGAGGCAGACACACCTGCCCAAGCAGGACCAGGGATGCTGAGGCCAGGGGCCTGGCTGGCTCACAAGCATGGGGCTGAGGTCTCTGGAAACCTCAGTGGGGTAGGACCTGGAGGGGAGGGAGAGGGACTGACCTCACCTCCCCAAGAAGGCGGAAACAGGCTCCTCACCTGGCAGCAGTGTTGGAAGGGTAGGTGGAACACAGAATAAAGAGAAGAGTTTGGAAAGCAATGACAACAAACCAACTATAAAAGCTAGATCTGAATTTCTCTGCTCTCATTACCTCTGTAACCTTGAAATTTCTTCTTTAAGGTTCAATTTCTTGAAAAAGAAATAGGGCAATAACAGCCTCTCCCCCTATATGGTTCCATGAGAATTCACTGACGCTGCACCACCCAGCACAGTGACCAAGCACATAGCACGTGAGCAGAACACAACAGCTCTCGTTATGGTCACTATCACAAGTGATTAGAAATGAAGAACGATGGTGGCACGCCAGCCACCCAAAACTGGCACCACATGAGGAAGACAGGAGTCAGAGACAGCAGAAGGGAAGGAACAAAGCTGTGAACTATCAGCGATCAGTCACACTTCTCCCCTCGGGGACGGTGTTGGGCAATTGTCACACTCTTCCTGAGATTTCTAGTAACAGCAAGACCCAGGTTCTTCCCCAGCACTTTGAACCACAGAAAAGCTTGGCACCAGGGACTTTGCTAGAATTAAGGCAGGAGGTGGAAAGATGAGCTTCTAACTTCATTCGGGCTGATTAACCCTTCCCTAAAAGATAAGAAAAAACACAACCCCGAGTGGAACCCCTTCATGTCTATCCTGGCAATGCATCTGCCATTTTCAAAAACAAAAACCATTCCCTGAATAATTCATTATTCAAAGGAAACATCAGCCCAGAGTGCTCCACTCCATTTATTCTGGCATAAGCACTAATCTGGATTCCTGTGTATGTTTCTGAAAAGGATCCACATGAGAAATCACTTTTTAAAACGTCAATATCCGAGAAAGCAAGCACAGTTTAAAAGGACCATAATTCATAAATCAATGATGCCACACTTGAGGAAGGGTTCTGCATCGACTGGTCAACAATTCCATTTGCAGCAAGTTGAAACATCTGCGGCTCCCTGGGTCTCCAGCCAGGGTCCCAGGGCTGCTGCCCCTAAATAACGAGGCAAAATTTCAGCGACAGTTAGAAACATGTTCTTTGGGATTCAGGCACTGAGATGTGGGATTACTGTGGGTTTTATCTAAATCTATCAGTTTCTGTTAATGCACCAATAACCAATCTGAAGCAGGCAAAAACCCAAAGATTTACAGTCATGACTCAGCACCCTTTTTGCCTGGCTGTTAAGCAAGACTGTTCACAAGTCCACATCCTTCACAGGCACTTGCACAGGTTTTGGCTGAGCCCAAATCCCGGATGCAAACCTAGTGTTCCCTCAGTATCCATCAAGGGAGTTGGTCCCAGGACCCATCCCTGCCTCACCCAGGGGACAGCACAACTCACACCTGTTTGAACCCCATCATTGGCCCTGTGTACCCTCAGGCTGCACATCCATGGGTCCCACATCTGCAGATTCAATCAATCGTAGGCCGTGCACTGTGCTTCCAATCTGCAGTTCGGTAAACCAGTACATGCAGAACCCACAGATACTGATCCTATGGATACTGGGGGCCAATTGTATCGTGGGGAAATGTAAACAACTGTTGCTATTATTGATGGTTCCTGATGGCCTCAACCAAAATGCACAGTTGTTGGCGTTGATCAGAGCTGTGGAAACAGAACCACACACCTGGCATTGGCTAGCTGCCCCACATATACTTATTCAGAAGTAAAAGGAAGAGCATTCGGCAGAAAATCAGTAAGTGGAGGCAGCCTTGTAAGAGTTGCTTTTTGACACAAACCCCACACTGCTGGAGGAAAACAGCCTGAAACTATTGATCAGGAATTCTGTGGCACAGAAACCAGAGAAAGAACACCTGTGAGCTCTCAGGGTGCCCAAGGAGCAAGGCTTGGGGGAAGTTGAGATAAAATTTCTTCTTCTTTCTTCCTCTCTCAGCTTGCTTCCCTTCCCCAGGGCTGTCTAACCAAACACAGAACACAGGCTCATGATGGACGAAAGAGATCAAACGAGAAAGAAGAGCAGAAGCCCAGGAAATAGACCAAGAGCCAATGGGATTCAAAGTTGCACTTCTTCACTGCTCATCCAAACAACAAAGAGGAAGGATCTCTCATAGCTCTCTCACAGTCATCAAAGAGCTTTCAAGTACATTTTAGGTATTGAATACCTCTTCGGTGACCTGTTCTCAATCTACTCTGGAACAAGGAAAGGTAAATTATACCACCTACTATTTTAATAAGTGTTATCTCATGCATTCTTAAGAAGAATTATGGGATTATTGGAAGATAACCCCGTTTTACAAGTGGAAAGCCTAGGCACAGAGAGGTTAAGGAAATTTCCCAAGGAAACACAGTGAGCAAGTGGTAGAAGTGGGCCATGCGCTTGGGTAGCCTACTCTACTCTCTGGTGGAATAAGCTAAATAGAGATGAAGAGATGTGAGGGCGTGTTTCTCTAGCTTTGTGTTTAGGATAATGAAGGGAACTGCTCTTGACAATAACACATAACATTACTGAGTCCTTATGGTGAGTCATCTGAGCCCCTTCAGGTACGTGGTAATTTATAACCCCTTTGGGGTAGGCACCCTTTCTTCATTTTATGGATGAGAAAACTAAGACCCAGAAAGGTCCTCCAGTGGGTTTGTATGCGAGCCAGGATTCCCATCCATACAGCTGGGGTGGGAGTCTATGCTCTCAACCAGGACGCTCTGCTGGAATTGGCACTGGCCATAAGCATCTGAGTTTTAGCACTGCTCTGATATCAGCAAGGACAGACCTGAACACAGGTACCTCATGCCTAGACCAGGCTGCCTTCAAGGAAAGTGCAACTGCTCTGCAAAGCTACCCATAAAGATGAGGAGTTAAATTAGCTATCAGGATTTAATCCAGCAGGTATTTTGGGGGGTTTCTATTTGGTTACTTAATTGACTCCATTCTTCAAGAAAGAAATTAAAGAAATAAAGGACTTAGAGAAATTAGGGCATTATAAAAATACTGTGTGTGTGGATCCTAATGACCCAAAGGGGTGCCTGAAAGAAGGAAGCTGAAGACTGGGCTGACAAGCTGCTATATGGGCTCCACTGGGCAAAGGGCTCTGAACTGGTTCCGCTACCTGCTCGGTTGTGGCATTTCCCCCATTGGAAGCCTGACAGCCAGACTTACAGCTTCTGGGGTCTTTTCCACATCTAGGGTGAGTTATTCCAAGTAGTCCATTTCAGTCTTTCAGTAGCTGGATCCTCTTTATCGGAAAGTCCACTATCTACAAAAATGGAAAGAGGGAACAGATCTGGAGGGAATGGGGGATGGGGACCGGCAGAGTGTAGGCCACCATGACCTACCCCAGCCATTCCCATAATAGGTCATGGGCACTTCTACAAGTCAATTGATAAACATCCCCTTGTCAACAAATTGAGCTGACTGTCGATGACAAAAGGGGAGAGAGCCTGACTTGGCCTCCTCAGAAGGCCAGGATGCTTTTATTGTTGCTGCTGTTCAGTATTAAGTCATGCCCAACTCTTTCAGACCTCATGAACTACAACACGCCAGGCTTTCCTGTCCTTCACTGTTTCCTGGAGTTTGCTCAGACTCATGTCTTGAGCCGGCAATGCTATTAACCATTTCAGCCTCTGCACCCCTCTTCTCCTTTTGCCTTCAGTCTTTCCCAGCATCCACATCTTTTCCAATGAGTTGGTTCTTCATGTGAGGTGGCCAGAGTATTGGAGCTTCAGCTTTAACATCAGTCCTTCCAATAAATATTCAGGGTTGATTTCCTTTAGGATTAACTAGTTTGATCTTGCTGTCCAAGGGACTCTCAAGAGTCTTCTTCAGCATCACAATTTGAAAGCATCAAAGCTTTGGGCACTCAGCCTTCTTTATGGTCCAACCCTCACATCTGTACATGACTACTGGAAAAACCACAGCTTTCACTATATGGGTATAGTCAAATACATACTTGTTTTTTAATAGATGCTTTAACTATTAAAGCATACACCATCACTACCATCTGGGCCACAAAAGTCAGCTGCTTGGCTAAAAAATCAGCAACCTTGAAAACGTCCAAGGAAGGCACAGAAAGAGATACAAAGTGTGTTCACAAATCAATTTCCCAATGCCCAAAGCTTTGTACATCCCTCCTCAAGCATGACAGCCTTCAAAGTCTGCAGAAGATTGAAAAGGAACAGAAAACAGTAGAAGGTTACCCAAGGTTGCAAGCACAATGGCCAGAATGTGTGTAAATACTGGAGTGGCCCTGCGCTGCTTTGGATCCCCTGATATAATGGCCATTTCCTGGAGTCCCATTTCCTCTCATTGTGTTTCAGTGGAACAACAATGTTATAGTGAGAAGCTGCTCAGTCACATAGGTTATTTTAATAGATACATCCTACAAGCCTTGAAAACCTGTTCTAGGCACTGATAACAGGGCTAAATATATCACAAGCTCAATAGTGAATTTGAGAATCAAAAACTGTGAGATTGGAACACACATGTGTGTGTTTTTTCTCAGCACATCCTGCAAGTTTTCTCACATTCTGGCCCCCTCGCACAGATTCACAGGATCCTTCCTGCTGAAGCCTGGTTTAAAGCACTGCTCTCCAGCAACACTGGAGAATTTTGTCGCATTGATTTATCTCTTAGCATTCCTCATTCAGCTGCACATCTGAACTGAAGCCTGAAGGACGGTGTTGTCATTTATGGATACGTGTATTTTTGCAAATATAAACATACACACGAGAAAACACTGCAGACCCAGTTACAAGGCGGCCATCACAAAGGCTGATCCACAAACGATTTGGGAGCCCTGCCAGATCTGTAATTCGTGGCTGCTCTTGGGATTTCCACTTTCAAGATCACAAATTTGTGGCATCCCAGGTGGTTGATCAAAGTTCTCCTTTCCTTTCTATCCCTCTAATATGAGCAAATGCTACCATTTGGGTGTTCGATTTGTAAAGCTAATCTAAAGACAAAGGTTGTCTCTGCCTTCAGAAAGACACTGATACATTAAAAAAAAAGATATCCAAACATTTTAGAAAACACAGATTTATAAACAGCAATATTGCTGGCAAAATATCTTAAAGCAGTCATTCTTAACCCTGACTGCTCATTAGAAATATCTGGCAGTAGGGGTACCCTCAACTGTTCCTGCCTCCTCCAGGTGGTTCTGATGGGCAGACCGGTCTTAAGGGAACATGGGTCTTTGGTGTGATGCTTTTGCAGAAATTTAAGTCAGTGGTTCTTCATCTTGGTTGCATATTAGAATCCGAAGAAAAAATTTTAAAACATCAATGGCTGGGATTCACCTCTCCAGTGATCCTGAATTAGTATGGGATGGGGCTGAGCCTTGACATTTGAAAATTATTTGAGAATTCAGTCATGGTTGAGGACCACTAGTCTAAGTCACTGCACCTCTCTGATTCAGTTATCCTTAAACGCACAAAGATAGAGAACTCAGGAAATCTATCTTCAGACATTTCTCCAGGTCTAAAAATCCAAAAAACAGCAATGGTTTGCCTACCTTAAATAGGAAATAAGTAATAAAGGCATCTGAGTGAACAACAGAATTTGATGTCATGATGCCCACATATATCCCTTTCAGGCTGAGTATCCCTTGGGTCCTCATGGGCAGTTTGTTCATTTCACTTCACACACTGTTGAAACAAATCATTTTTCTGGTTGCTAAACCAACAGCAGATTAGAATCACACAAATTAGAAGTGATAGAGGGGGCAGGTAGAAAAGAGCAGAGAGACTATTAGAAGCAGGTCCCCTGACTGCAGTGAGAAGTGAGTGCTAATAGGGAAGGGACAGAAAAACTGAAATCAGTAGACACAGCACACAAAAAAGCATGAAAGTCAGGATTCATTCATGAAAGGGCACTGTGGACATCAAGGTGCTGCTGAGGATTATTCTTAGGATAATCCTAAGTCACTCAGAACAAGTTAAATTATGGTCATGATAACCTGGTTATGGAAGCTGAAATATAGGTGATGACTTCCCTCAAAAATGATAATAATAAACAGCAAGTATGATAGAAAGGGGTAAATCGTGAGCTATATGGAAATTGCTGCCACCCAGAATGACTCATTTCCTGAAGCTCCCAGATAGCCACAGATTTCTGTAGAGACCTTTTAGCAGGAAGAGCTTCAGCTTGACCAAGAAGAGATCTGCCTCCCTATGGGAGTCAGGAGACAGTGAGATCTGAGACAGGGAAATGGTCATGGATGCTCCTGATGCTTGGGCTTTCTAGGTACCAGGGCACAGACACAGTCCTCTGAGCTTTCACTGAAAACAGGCACAGCTGAGCCCTGGGGCATCCTTCCTGGCTGGTAGGACCTGATTGCTCTAGGTGGCCCTCCCATTAAATGTAGCTCCAATGCACAGGGTCTCCATGCCTTCCATTCCTTGCTGAGAATGTCCACACTAACCACAATCCAGACAGTTTTTTTAAATGCAAAGTCCTGGGATGGATAATACCCGAATCTCGACCACTCAACCAATTCATCAGCCCACTTCTGTTTATACTGTAAGGACCTGGTTTTCACATCCTCCTCGCCCTCAACAATGAAATATGGAACACAAATACATTACAAAGATAAAATGGGGCACCCATGACCAAAGGACTCTTGGTAGCTAAAGTCTTGTTACTACTCCCTCCCATCAAAATTCCATGATACAGTTAGGAGCCATTTGGCAAGGACCTTCCAGGACACCCACCCCAGACCCTACCCAAAGGCTCAGTCTTGCTCTGTGGCCAACACTGCCCACTGTTGACTGCTAGTATGGAGCCCCCAGCTGCTATTCTGATACAGGTGAGAACCCCCTTTTAACATTTGATTCTACTAGGCTTTTTATTTGTTCCCCACATCCATCCTCAAGCCTATCTATGTCTGCTAATTGAGCTCTTGTATCTTGAATCTCATTTTGACCAGCTCCTAAGTCTAGGTTTATTAGCACACAGACATCAAGAAGTGCCCACCAGCAGCTTTGCTCCCAGCAAAGTATGCAAACCACAGCCGGACTCCTCCCAGCTAGCAGGGGACAGCACCTCACTTCCAAATGACCTGATGCAGAATTTTCTAAACCCATCAGTGGGTAATTCACTAAAGGCCTGCCTCTATTGGATGTGCAGGTTCCAAAACCCATGGGGTCCTAGTTCCTGGTGAAATCACCTGGGTTTTATCACGTGAACCAAAGCCTCAAGTGATTACTATGAACAGATGAGTTTGAGGTAAAATTGCTTCAGGGTTACTTATGAGGCTCAGAAACCAGAATGCCTGGGCTTGAATCCTACTTTACTATCACCATGTCATTTTGTTTAAGTGACTTAAGCTGCCTGAGTCCTCAGTTTCCACACCTGTAAAGCAGAGGCAATAGCAGTGGCTGCCAAGCTGGATTGTTGGAAGATCAGGAGGCCTCAAAGGTGCACAAAACACTTCAAGCCCACCTGACACATGGTAGCCCCCCCCAGAAGGTTTGCTGCTACTAATAATGAAGTTAGACACCTGCCACAGCCCCTACCTCTGACTTCTCACACTAAATACTCTGCCTTCAACACTGAACCTCCAGCACCCAAGAGTACCCAGATCATGCCCTGAAGACCTGTCCCATTACTGGGAGCAGCCTCCTTGGATCTACCTAGTCTTACTGCAGTGAAGTGGGTCATGAGCAGATGAAATCTAAAAATAAAATGGCTAGAAAGAGATCAAGCAGTAGGCAGAGAGAGACAGAGTGGGGAAGTGATGATGCTGTACAGAACAGAAGACGTGATAGGGACACACACTTCACTGATGTGACAGTTTTCCAGGAACCCCTGGAAGTTGGTTAAACAGCACCTGTCACTTGAACTGTTTCTTCACTGTGATCCCCCTCCCATGACCAGGGATGTGGGGTGAATTCTACCATATGGCCAGATACACAGAGACACTGGGCAGTCCTAGCGAGCCCGGACTCCCTGGGATCCGGAGGACAGGAGCAGCACAGGGCATAAATAAGTCACTGGAGGACCTCAAGCCATGTTCCCTGTACATTATTTATTTCAACAAAGATCCCAGCAGGTGTCAGTGGAGGCCTCAGCTCGCTGGAGAGAAAGGGTATCTACTTGGCCCTACGGTGACCCAGCAGGTCTGTGAGACTCTCAGTCCCTGGGCAGCACCAAGGCAGCCAGGCCATAACCTGTTCCTGCCCCTGCAGCTGATCCCTAGAAGGTACCAGGCACAGTCACAGGTGAGCAGGGAGATGGTTCAAGGAAACTTCGTGACGCTGTCTCTATATTCATTATTCCAACAGACAGCATGGCCAGGACTCCCAGCTACTCCCAGCTAGCAGGTGCAGCTTGTGAAGCAGAGGTCAACCTTGTTTCTGGTTGAACCACTGACATCTGCTATTCCTCCAGCTTCCCACAGAGTCCCCAACCCTCCCGATGTCAATGGCTATCTCTCTTGCCACTGGCTCTGCAGGAAATTAACACCTGGAATTCAGAAAACAAAATCAAACTCAACAAGTAATGTCTGAGTGACACTGAATAAGAGTAGAGCACTTTTCAGTAAGACCCCTCCCATCTGCCCAGCAAGGGGGCCTGACACTGTGACTCCCCATCCCATCAGTGGCCCTCGAATGTCTGCCAGTCACCTCTGCCCATGGTTTTCATTCTCTATCCTTACCACTTATGTCTTTTTCTTAAATATTTTATTTCTGAAAAACAACATTATCATACTACTTAGGAAGATAGTATCATTGGCTATAATTATTTTTCATGCAATGAACACAAAACAATATTCTTCCAAGGACTTCCTAAGGTTTCAAAGGGAGATAAATATTACAGAGGTGTTACTGACAATGAAACTATGAGTCATGCTATGTAGGACCACCCAAGACAGGTCATGGCAAAGAGTTCTGGCAAAACGTGGTCCACTGGAGAAGGGAATGGCAAACCACTTCAGTATTCTCGACTTGAGAACCCCATGAACAGTATGAAAAGGCAAAAAGTATGACACTGAAAGATGAAATCTCCAGGTCGGTAGGTGCCCAATATGCTACTAGAGATCAGTGGAGAAGTAACACCAGAAAGAATGAAGAGATGGAGCCAAAGCAAAAACAGCACCCAGGTGTGGATGTAACAGGTGATGGAAGTAAAGTTCAATACTGTAAAGAACAATATTGCATAGGAACCTGGAATGTTAGGTCCATGAATCAAAGCAAATTGGAAGTGGTCAAACAGGAGATGGCAAGAGTAAATGTCGACATTTTAGGAATCAGCGAACTAAACTGGACTGGAATGGGTGAATTTAACTCAGATGACCATTATACCCACTACTGTGGGCAAGAATCCCTTAGAAGAAATGGAGTAGTCATCATAGTCAACAAAGAAGTCCAAAATGCAGTACTTGGGTACAATCTCAAAAACAGCAGAATGATCTCTGTTCGTTTCCAAGGCAAGCCATTCAATATCACAGTAATCCAAGTCTCCAAGTCTATGCCCCAACCAGTAATGTTGAAGAAGCTGCAGTTGAATGGTTCTATGAAGACCTACAAGACCTTCTAGAACTAACATCCAAAATAGATGTCCTCTTCATTATAGGGGACTGGAATGCAAAAGTAGGAAGTCAAGAGTTACCTGGAGTAACAGGCAAATTTGGCCTTTGAATACAAAAAAAGGCAGGTCAAAGACTAACAGAGTTTTGCCAAGAGAACTCACTGGTCATAGCAAACATCCTCTTCCAACAACACAAGAGAAGACTGTACACATGGCATCACCAGAGGGTCAATACTGAAATCAGATTGATTATATTCTCTGCAGCCAAAGATGGAGAAGCTCTATACAGTCAGCAAAAACAAGACCAGGAGCTGACTGTGGCTCAGATCATGAACTCCTTATTGCCAAATTCAGATTTAAGTTGAAGAAAGTAGGGAAAACCACTAGACCATTCAGGTATGACCTAAATCAAATACCTTACAATGACAAAGTGGAAGTGACAAACAGATTCAAGGGATTAGATCTGATAGACAGAGTGCCTGAAGAACTATGGATGGAGGTTCATGGCATTGTACAGGAGGCAGTGATCAAGACCATCCCAAGAAAAAGAAATGCAAAAAGGCAAAATGGCTGTCTGAGGAGGCCTTAAAAATAGCTGAGAAAGGAAGAGAAGCTAAAGGCAAAGGAGAAAAGGAAAGATAGACCCATCTGAATGCAGAGTTCCAAAGAAGAGCACAGAGAAATAAGAAAGCTTTCCTCAGCAATCAATGCAAAGAAGTGGAGGAAAATAATAGAATGAGAAAGACTAGAGATCTCATCAAGAAAATCAGAGATACCAAGGGAACATTTCATACAAAGATGGACACAATAAAGGACAGAAATGGTATGGACCTAACAGAAGCTGAAGATATTAAGAAGAAGTGGCAAGAATACACAGAAGAACTATACAAAAAAGATCTTCATGACCCAGACAACCACAATGGTGTGATCACTCACCTAGAGCCAGACATCCTGGAATGCATAGTCAAGTGGGCCTTAGGAATCATCACTACAAAAAAAGCTAGTGGACATGATGGAATTCCAGTTGAGCTATTTCAAATCCTAAAAGATGATGCTGTGAAAGTGCTGCCCTCAATATGCCAGCAAATTTGGAAAACTCAACAGTGGCCACAGGACTGGAAAAGGTCAGTTTTCATTCCAATCCCAAAGAAAGGCAATGCCAAAGAATGTTCAAACTACTGCATAATTGCATTTATCTCACAGGCTAGCAAAGTAATGCTCAAAATTCTCCAAACCAGCTTCAACAGTACATGAACCGTGAACTTCCAGATGTTCAAGCTGGATTTAGAAAAGGCAGAAGAACCAGAGATCAAATTGCCAGCATCCACTGGATCATTGAAAAAGCAAGAGACTTCCAGAAAAACACCGACTTTTGCTTTATTGACTATGCCAAATCTTTGACTGTGTGGATCACAACAAACTGTGGAAAATTCTGAAAGAGATGGGAATACCAGACCACCTGACCTGCCTCTTGAGAAATCTTTATGCAGGTCAAGAAGCAACAGTTAGAACTGGACATGAAACAACAGACTTGTTCCAAATCAGGAAAGGAGTATGTCAAGGCTATACACTGTCACCTGCTTATTTAACTTATATGCAGAGTACATCAACATGAAATACCAGGCTAGATGAAGCACAAGCTGGAATCAAGATTGCCGGAAGAAATATCAATAACCTCAGATATGCAGATGGCAGCAACCTCATGGCAGAAAGTGATGAAGTACTAAAGAGCCTCTTGATGAAAGTGAAAGAGGAAAGTGAAAATTTTTACTTAAATCTCAACATTCAGAAAACTAAGATCCTGGCATCAGGTCCCACCACTTCATGGCACATAGATGGGGAAACAATGGAAACAGATTCAGACTTTATTTTCTTGGGCTCCAAAATCACTGCAGATGGTGAATACAGCCATGAAATTAAAAGACGCTTACTTTTTGGAAGAAAAGCTATGACCAGCCTAGAAAGCATATTAAAAAGCAGACACATTACTTTGCCAACAAAGATCCATCCAGTCAAAGCTTTGGTTCTTCCAGTAGTCATGTATGGATATGAGAGTTGGACTGCAAAGAAAGCTGAGCACTGAACAGTTGATGCTTTTGAACTGTGGTTTTGGAGAAGATTCTTGAGAGTCTTGGACTGCAAGGAGATCCAACCAGTCCATCCTAAAGGAAATCAGTCCTGAATATTCATTGGAAGGATTGATGTTGAAGCTGAAACTCCAATACTTTGGCCACCTGAGTTGAAGAACTGACTCATCTGAAAGACTCTGATTCTGGGAAAGATTAAAGGCGAGCGGAGAAGGGAATGACAGAGGATGAGATAGTTGAATGGCATTGCCGACATGATGGACATGAGTTTGAGTAAACTCTGGGAGTTGGTGATGGACAGGGAAGCCTGGTGTACTGCAGTCCATGAGTTGCAAAGAGTCAGACACGACTGAGTGACCGAACTGAACTAAACTGACACTCCAGGGGCTTCTCAGGTGGTGCCAGTGGTAAAAAAAAAAAAACCTGCTTGCCAATACAGGAGACACAAGAGATGTAGCTTTGATCCCTGGGTCTGGAAGATCCCCTGGAGGAGGGCATGGCAGCCCACTCCAGTATTCTTGCCTGGAGAATTCCATGGACAGGGTTGCACAGAGTCAGACATGACTGAAGTGACTCAGCACACAGGCATCACTGACACATTGGCCCTAACCTGAGAGTGTCTCCTTGATATGATCAGAAGGATTGAAAGAACTTTAGAAGAAAAGCAGAAAAATTATTTTTTGGAGTTGGAATTATATGCAGTACAATGCCAGGTGTTAAGTGTACAGTTGGCTGTTTTACAAATGGATACAGCGTGTCACCAATGGCCCAGTTAAGGCAAAAACATGATCACTATCCCAGAAAGTTCTCTCATGCCCCTTCCACTCAATCTCTCCTGAGGACCAGAGGCAACTACCATTTTCATTTCCATCCTCATAGACAGGTTTTTTCTACTCTTGAACTTCATGTTGATGGCTTTTTCATTGTTAAATAAAAGTTTATTAAATAATGTTATTCTTTTGTATGTGTTTGAAACTTTTCATTATAAAAAGAAATTTTCAGTCATGGAACGCCCTGCCTTTATCTACAGTCTTCTCCAGAGCTTCCAATGGAATGAGACCCACAATTCGGGGCACCCTGAACTAACCAAAGAGGAAGATGCCAAATTAGGAAATTGGGCTCTGACTTTGCAAATCCCAACATGATGCTGATTATAGCGCTGATCTGCCAAGTTTTCTCCCCTAAATCTCAACTATCTGATTATTTTTTAAGCTCCCCATAAAAAGCCTTCTCCTAGACCAGCATTCCTTCACAATCAGCCAATTCTTCCTCCTCCTCTGGTCAGGCTCAGTGCCCCTTTCCACCCACACGTGCCCCTCATCCCGTGTGGGTCTGCTGTTCACGTGGCTCCTTCTGAGAGACCTCCGGCCTACCTCTTGCCCCGTACCACGCTTCCTCAGGACCCCACACAAGGCCAGTAATTCTCCTCTCCTGTAAAATCAAGTTTATGCTGCACATTTGCACTTAGCCTTCCTTGCCTTCTGTTGTTACCTATCTTCTAATATGAACACACCTTATCTCTTCAACTAGACCCTAAGCTCCTTAAGGGCAAGGGCAGAATTATCTTGGCATCAAAGAAAAGATAGTAGAGATAGAGGTAATCATGTGGATGAAGGTATAAGTGCCTGCCTACAGATTCAAAGTGAAAATGAAAGTCACTCAGTCTTGTCCGACTCTTTGCAACCCCATGGACTTATACAGTCCATGGAATTCTCCAGGCCAGAATACTGGAGTGGGGAGCCTTTCCCTTCTCCAGGGGATCTTCCCAAGCCAGGGATCGAACCAAGGTCTCCCGCATTGCAGGCAGATTCTTTATCAGCTGAGCCACCAGGGAAGCCCAAGAATACTGGAGTGGGTAGCCTATCCCTTCTCCAGCGGATCTTCCTGACCCAGGAATTAAACCAGGGTCTCTTGCATTGCAGGCTGATTCTTTACCAACTGAGCTATAAGGGAAGCCCACAGATTCAAAATTATAGCCTTAAAGGTAAAGAAAGAAAGAAATGGTGGCAGCCCCAGTATCTTCAATGATGGCATTTTATATGCAGACCAACATTGTTTCTGTGAATTTTTATCACAGATCCTGGGTCCCATTCTTAGAAGCTCAGACTTTACAAGTCTGAATAGAGCTCAAGAGTTTATACCTTCCCAAGCTCCTGGAAGATAATGCCAGTGGTTCTGGACCACTCCAAGAGACACACCATCTGTGAATACAGAACGGATGAGTTACTGAACATCCTTACATCTAGAAGACCAAGGAAAATGGTGTTCCAGCTGGCAGAGCCTAACTTGAGTTCTATTAATTCTACCTGTCTCTGGAGGTGGGAGTAAACAGCAAGAAAACTACTGCCAAACAATCAAAGATGACACAAAGTGAAATAAATGCAGATAGAAGTAGATTCCCAATGAGGGCCAAGCTGAACCCCAGTAAAGGAAACCACAATTCCTGTCCTGGGTCCTTGTCCTGTTTCCCTTAGAATATTACACCATGGTGTTTTCCTGTGCCTGGAAGGAAAACCAACAGTAAGGTAAACTTCAGGGTGCAGATTTCAGGGTGCAGCAAATGTGTGCAAAAATGCATGTAATGATTAGAAAATGTTTTAAATAAAAAGGCTAACCACAGGACAGCAACCAGCAGGATGATGCTGAGGAAACTGGCATTCTTACCACAACTACTGAAAACCCCAAGTATTTGTCCTCTGCAACCAGGGAACAAAGGGGGTGTTGACATGGCTGTGTGTGAAGGAGGGCGAAGACATTCCAGCACTTACAGTTTCAATTGAAAATAAACAAACAGCCCAGGCTGCCTGAGGACCCAGGCTGCCAACCACCAACCTGGGAGCACAAGCTGGCTGCCAGGGCCAGCATACGGCTATTTATATTTGTAATCCAATTTGGATGGGGAAGGCGCACGAAAATAAATTGATTATCTTGAAACTGTAAGAGCAAAATTTGCCAGGACAAAAAGTAATGAAATAATAAAGAGGAAGTACCCAAGTAGGTCAACCGAGGGCATACTTCTTATGAACTGTTTCCTATCTAGTTTGCTTTCTGGATTCAGACCTGAGAAAACCATGGCTAACAAGTTGCCAGAAATCACATGCCAGGGGCTCCCCTGGTGGTCCAGTGGTTAAGAATCCACCTGCCAATGCAGGGGGCATAGGTTCAGTCTTTGGTCCAGGAGGATTCCACATCCCACGGGGCAACTAAGCCCATGTGCCACAACCACTGAGCCTGCACTCACAACAAGAGAAGCCACAGCAATGAGAGGCCTGTGCACCACCACTAGAGGGTAGCCCCCACTTGCCACAACTGGAGAAAGCCCACACAGCAACAAAGACCCAGCACACAAAAAAATAAATAAGGAAAGAAAGAAAAAAACCAAAATCACATGCCACCCTGCAGGTGAAGGTTTGCTGAGGTTTCCCTCTCTGTGTATGTGTGTGTCTGTGTGTGTGTGTGTGAGCATGTGTACATATGTGTGTACATGTAATCAAACAAAATAACTCAAGAGGTTATATGACAAACAGCTGATTATCTCAATTCAGTCTTTAGCTTGTGAAGGAAAAAGT
This sequence comes from Aepyceros melampus, assembly GCA_006408695.1. Lineage (NCBI taxonomy): Eukaryota > Metazoa > Chordata > Mammalia > Artiodactyla > Bovidae > Aepyceros > Aepyceros melampus. The sequence goes on along the minus strand of SJXQ01000533.1, from coordinate 352,085 downwards.
GGGTAGTTCATAAAAAAACAACCATCTTTCCCAAATCTCAGGGTCAGACAAAAGCATACATTATCCTAAAAACACTGGCCTTCTATCTTTTCTCTCTCTCATCCCCACTTCCCTGAAGGCTGGATTCATCTCTGCCTCTCCACAGTTACAATGGCAACCATTTATTAAGCATGTGGTATATGACAAGGACTGGAGGTGTACAGCCTGGAATGGCCATACCAGTCCTGGGATTGGGACTGTCAGCCCATTTTAGAGATAAAGAAACTGAGGTTCATGACCTAAATGACTTGCTCAGATACCACACTGCTACCAAGGAGGGACTCAGAACTTGAACCTAAGTCTGTCTTGGGCTTGTTTCATTAAAACACACTGCCACCATGCAGGGATGTGAAGATAGTCCCCCAAATCAGCACAGATTCCCAGGGAGTGGGCAGCTGAGCCTGTGAGTGGTTGTCACGCTAGACTCAGAAAAAGGATAAGAACAAAAAGATAATAGAAGGGGCCTGGTGAAGCACTGGTAACCTATTCAAGGAAGTATCCCTCCCTTAACTCAGCTCAAAGAGTTTCTACAGTGGGACTTCCCTGGCAGTCCAGTGGGTAAAACTCCATGCTTCTAATGCAGGAGACGTGGGTTCAATCCCTGGCCACAGGGATTGAATATGTGTACACATGCTCACTCACACAAACACAGCACATACATACGCAGAGAGGGAAAACTCAGCAAACCTTCACCCACAGGTTGGCATGTGATTTCTTTTTTTAAAATTATTTACTTATTTCCTTATTTATTTTTCTGTGTGCTGCGTCTCTGTTGCTGTGTGGGCTTTCTCCAGTTGTGGCTAAGGTTCCACATGCCATGTGATGAGGTCAGGGAAAGAAAAGCTTCTATGGCATATTTAAATAATCCCCAGTTCATAAGCTGTATATATGAAAGATGTCCTTTACTATGGACTTTACCTTGTGGGTCCCATGCTATGCTAAGTCACTTCAGTCACATTCCACTCTTTGCAATCCTGTGGACTGTAACCTGCCAGGCTCCTATGTCCACAGGATTCTCCAGGCAAGAATACTGGAGTGGGTTGCCATTTCCTCCTCCAGGGAATCTTTTCAACTCAGGGATCAAACCCGGGTCTCCTGCACTGCAGGCAGATTCTTTACCACTAACACCACCTGTGAAGCCCTTATCTTGTGGGTACACCTAACAAAATATAAGGCTTTTTGTAATGCTCAAACAGATATAATCAAAGCCTAGCCCCAAATCTCATCGTACTTATTACCTATTGATTCTGAGGGATGATATAACCTGTCTAAGATTCAGATGATATTTTCCTTTTAAGTGAAGGGACTTGGGAGGGGATGGATCAGGCAAAACCCTGGACCAGGTTCTCCAGTCAAGTTTAGTTGCTTTAATACTATGCCATTGTGAAACCCCATATTAACTGCTGGTGGTAAGCTGCTCTGGTCACATGCCTTTGATGAATAGAAAATAGCAGACAAATTGTCTTTAAGAAAAGGAGTTGACTTCAATGGTAGAGGGAGGGGAAGCTGATCAAAGGTATTAAAAAGCTGGGAATGATCACTTAAGAAAAATGTGGCTAGGGACTTCCTTGGCAGTCCAGTGGGTTAATAGGCCGTGCTTCCACTGCAGGGGGCAGGGGTTCAACTCCTGGTTGAAGAACTAAGATCCCACATGCTGTGTGGTGTTGCCAAAAAAAAAGAAAGAAAAATGTGGCTAAAGATGGGCTTCTGGGGATGAGGTGGGAAGGAGGATTCAGGGGTTGTCATTTAATTTCTAAATTAAGTGATTCTTCTGTAGGAGTTTGTGATGTGATGTGTAAAGCATTTCAAGAGCACGAGCAATGTCTGCAAACACTTTCATATTTTTCCCAGCTCTAAGCTGAGACAGTTAAGCTGTCCTCAGTGGCTCAGCAGTGACAACTGATCACTGATCAGGTTGCTGATAGGGTTGAAAAGAGGAAAGAAATTTGTGTTTATGGTGGTGTGTGTGTATGTATTTATGGTGGGGTGTGTGTATGTGTGTGTGCATTTAAGTGGTGACCTACGACATATAGGAAGAAGGGACGAAAGCCAGGGCAAAACCATGGGAGGAGGAAGACATAAACTTCCATAGATGACGGATGGTTTACTCTATCATCTGAGAGCCAGCTGCTAGTCAGATGATGGGATCTGAGGGCCCCAGATGCCCCCATGGAAGGTGCTGAAGAAATGCAAACCACACCCCTGCCAGCAACTGAGCATCCTGGAAGCCAACCCTACAGAAGTTTGGGGGCACCCTTGCCCTTTGTCTCCCACCTGTATCTAGGGAGAGCAAAGCAAGGGGTTGAGTTTGGGAGGCCCTTTTCTAAAACCACCACTCTTGCTCCTGGTCATTTCCCTACCTAAAAAGCTCTAGCCCTTTTGCCAAGAAATCAAATCTGATCCTGCTCCAGCCCCTAAAACTAACCATCTGTTAAGAAATATAGATTCATGTGAATGTATGGCAAAAACCACCACAATATTGTAAAGTAATTAGCCTCCAATTAAAATAAATAAATTTAAAAAAAAAAGAAATATAGGAACAGAGGAACAGGTTAAAAGACACCTTGGGGATATAATCAGCAGAATTCAGAATGCAGGAAACTTTACAGGGCAAATCCATGTCATTCTCCAGGGGATCTTCCCAAACCCAAGGATCCAACCTGTGTCTCCGGATTGGCAGTCGGATTCTTTATCACGAGCCACCAAGGAAGCCCCATTTCTTCAACAAATACATAGCAAAAACAAAAAAAAAGGAAAAGAGGACAACAGAAAACTATGAATGGAAAGAGACTTAAAAAATCAACCAAATGCAATATATGGACCTTATTTGAATCATGATGCAAGCACATTAGCTCCTAAAAAGTTTGTAAGACAATTGGAAAAATTTGAACATTGACCAGATATTTGATGATATAAATAAAGGAGTTCATATTTTCTTTAATGTGGTAATGGCATCTTAATTACTTTTTTAAAGTGCTCTTGTCTTTTGAGATAGATACAGACATATTTACAGATGAAATGTATGATGTCTGGAAAATTCTTCAAAATAATTCAGGTTGACCAAAGCTAAGACAGCATCTCTCTGGCTTCAGTCTCTATCTTTATATGTGGGCACAGTAGGGTATAAAATGTCATTAATAGGCTATGAGTGAGCTATACATTTGCACCCAGAAGATTATACTAAAAGCCTCATATCATCAATGTTTTTCAGGCTAATGAACTTCTGGCAAACATAAATGTATATTACATCTCCTCCAAAATAAAGGACACAAGAAGAGCTAACTTAGCTCCATATTTGACTGAAAGATAGAAACCTTGACCATATTATCCAAAAAGAAATTGCCTTTCAAATAGTGTTGGAAATTTGTATAAGAAATAAAATGCTCAGAACACACACCCTGGGTCCCTGACCAAGAAAAGCTGTTCTTTGTGCCCTGAGTCAAGAGCTGAGCAACTCAGGGATCCCTTCCTCTCATGCAGTGGGCTTATCACACTGACCTTAGCACCACTCCAGTGGGCCTGACACATCCGTGGAGTCCACAGATACTCGTTTTAAACTATATTAAATTGCGTCTTTCAGTTAAACTCTAAGATAGAGTTAAACCCTCTACCTTAGAAATAAACAGAAAGGAAATAGAAAGCTCTGTTTCTTTAAAGACTAAAAGTCTGACCTTCAGTGAATTGAGGCACTTCTGCTTTTGTGTTAAATGTATGTGTGTCAAAGATACGACTCCATCATATTTAATATATGTCATTCCAGTGTAAAATGTTCTCTTCTACCCAAGGTTATCCTGGCCATGATTATCATAAATCAATAATGTGTAAAGCTGCATTATAAAAAAGCCACTTCCGGCATTCTACCACGTGCTTTTCAAAGATGGATGGCTAAACTATAAAAAAGGATAAATTGTCCATTTGGTCCTCATCTTATTCCTAACATGTAAAAGTCATTTTTACCTGGACTCAGTGTTGTAGGTATGGTGGGATACAAGTGGTAAATTTGAAGATTCAAAAAATTACAAACCACAAGAAAAGTAGGTTTGTCTCTTTGAGCCCTTTACTTTGGGTCTGTTGCTGGGAATCTATTTCCTGTGCCGTAACTAAGTAGACTTAATATGCTGTGGAATCTTGGGCTTCCAGCACCACTTGTTTGATACAATGACTTTGAGGTCCTTGAATAAAATATATGTAAGTACAGTTCAGTTCTGTCGCTCAGTCGTGTCCGACTCTTTGCGAAATATGTTGCTGTTACTATTATAGGAATATAAGTAATAAAAGACTGTTATTAGTATTTACAAAAATTAAAACATAAAATAAAATAATCCAGTTGTAAGGAAACTTTGGAGAGAGGTAGAGGTAAACACGATTGGCCATACATTGACAAATATTGAAGCTGGCAGAGTGCATTCATTACACTGCTTTATTTTTATATACATTTAAAATCTTCCATTATAAAAGGCTTTCAAAGTGCTAAGAAATGAGTTACAGTAATGAGTAATATTCCCATGGGATAATATAGAGTTTTAATGAGATTTTAAAACTGTAGTTAAAATAATCCAATTTAAAATAACTCATACTACATACACATGTATCAATTTATGTGCATATGAATGGGCATATTTATCTATATAAGTTGATAAATAGGAAATCTCCAGAAATCATATACACCAAACTTTTATCAATTCTGTTTTGTGGGGAGGATGGCACTAGAGGGGGATACTCATTTTTTTACTTTACATATTCTACACTGTTTCAGTTTCTTCCATCATATATGTCCTACTTCTCAATGTACAAATGCAGTGTGGGAGTGGACACAGTGACTTCCTGGAGCCCCCAGCCTAGCTCTCAAGGGCTCATATCCTGGACCTCCATCCAGGACACAGGCTCAGCTCTAGACTGGCTGCCATTCCTTACCTGCGGGCAGCCCCCTTCCAGTGCCCCTCCTGTGCCCTCATTCACCACACGTTCTCCTCCTATTCAGACTTTCAAATCCGAGCCCTGAGCTGGACTACCTCAGGGCTCAAGGGCCTCCCTCTCTGCAAAATGGCCAGGACCTGACAACACTTTGCCACGTGTGTATAGATAGCACACTTACAGAGGAAAACAAACCATAAAGCACATACTACCTAGGAGGCCTACCACACAGTTGAGTTACTTAGCCTTTCTGAACCTTGATTTCCTCATTTGTCTGTGGGGACTCAGGTACCTACCTCAGACTGCTGTAAAGATCAGCCACAGGAAGGTAGATTGAGCCCACCGCACCTGTTTCAAAGGCTCTATTTTGTGTAACAAAACAAAGCCTCTGAGACACAGCTGCAAGCTTTAGGAGAATGGAAAGGGGACCTGTAAATACACCTGGATCCATACACTGGAAAGAACACTACTCAACTGCTCCTTAGCTAAAATTTTAATAACAGCAATAATGTGCTGGGGTCAGGAGGAGGAGCGCTGAAGGTCACACTCTGAAGTCCCACTAGGTGGCAGTAGCGTTTTCTTGCTGTTATGCAAATAGGAGGGCCAACCGAAGGGGAAAACATTTCTCTAAGGAGAACATTTCCCTATGAATGTCTCCATAATACTGAAACAGAGGTTAGCAGAAGAAAATGCATCGACTTAGAAGAATATCCGTCAGTACCAATGATGAAACCCCATCCAGGATCCCTTGGTAGGGGTACGTAGGAATGTTAGGAATACTGGGGGGAGGGGCAGTTGAGGAAATGATGAGCAGAAGTGGAGGTACCATTGCAAAGACAGAACTCCAGTGAGAGTGAGAACTTCCTAGAAGTCCAAATCCTGACTCAACCTTCCTCATCTGAAGAGGAACCTGAATGCAACCAAAGGCAATAAGTTCCCCTGTGGACCTCAGTGACCAGGTGTGTCCTCTTGGGAGATCAGTCTCCAGAGAAACATGGTTGGAAGAAACAAACCTCCCAGGTCTTCATTCTTCATCTCCCACTGCCTAGAACCTTATACTGACCTCCACCACCACTCCGAACTGATCAAGACCAAGTCTGAACTCCTCTGCCTGGTGACAGTCATCAGCTATTGGTCTGAAGTCCAGCCAGTGCACTTTAGAGAACATTACTTCACCAATGAAGAAAATGAATCCCAAGAGGCGAACTGACCAGCTACTCCCTCAGCCAACCCTTCCCTCAGCCGGGCTTTCTCAACTGCGTTGTACTGAAGCCATCTTTTCTCTCCGAAAAGACAGTAGCTCTGTGAGGGTAGGAAAAATGTCAAGGTAGCAGAAATACTGCAAATTGAGGTTCTGGTAGGAGGGAGTGTAGGGTAGTAATTAAGAATGTGGAGATGGGGTAGTCTCTGTAGTCAGGCTAGGTTCAAATCCTTTCTCTTGAACTAGCTGTGTGACCTTGGGCCTGGGAGGGGGGTTGTTAAACTCTCTGGAGATCAGTTTCCTCACTTGTAAACAAGAAATAATATCACAGACAGTATATAGTGTGTTAGTCGCTCAGTCATGTCTGACCTTTTGTGACCTCATAGACACTGTCCTGCCAGGCTCCTCCATCCATGGGATTTCCCAAGCAAGCATACTGGAGGGGGTTGCCATTTTCTTCTCCAGGGGATCTTCCTAACCCAGGGATTGAACCCCTGTCTCTCACATTGCAGGCAGACTCTTTACCATCTAAGCCACCAGGGAAGCAGCTCTAGTACATAGAGATGTTAATAAAGATTAAATATCAAGCATGTAAAGCACAGGAACTGTGTCTGGCAAGTAACAGAGCCAAAAGAGGTGTGTGTTCCAGTCCAGGTCCTGCTGTTCGTCGTTGAGGGGCCTGGGCAAGTCACATTACTTCTTGAACTTCATTTCCTTCACTGGCAAAATCAAGGAAGAGTGAGGGCAGGAGATAGAGGGTTATGTAATGTCCTTTGAAATCCACTGTGGGTTTGAAGTTCCATGCTTCTCTGGAATCCTTATCCCCCACTTGCCACAGGACATATCTAGTGTATGAATATGAGGGGAGAGAAATTCAGGTACTGATTTTGTGTACTTAAAACTAGCCCAGTATCAACAACTAGCTCAAACATAACCTTCTCACAGAAATCTTCCATGACAACCCCACTCCCAACCCATTCCGTTTAACTAGGTTAGCTTCTATTGTTTTATGCTCCCTATACTTGCCTATGTAATATACAGCCTAAATGTAACTGGATTCTTGGTTGTGGATTGCAATCCTCATTTTGCAGATGGGCAAACTGAGAGTCTGGAAGTTTTGCTGTTCATTCAAGACCCCCAAACCAGTAAGTTGCAAGACAAGAGTCAAACCTGGTCTGTTTCACCATAAAACCTGTAAGATCTTTTCTCTAAACCCCATGTAGTTTAATATTTAATTCTTGATATCTATAAAAGGGTCTTTATATGTGTGAGTTATGGCGAAGAATTCTAAGGAACCTAATATCCAAAGTAAACACTGGAACGGAGGCTCAAAGCTGCCCGTGCATGGCCCTCCACTGCCCTCCTCCTGCCATCCCCTACCCAAAGGGGGCACGACGCTAAATTTGTGTTTGTTGTCCTCTTGCTTATTTTCTCTTCTAACTTTGGGTTAAGAAGGGGGATATATTTACAGAAAAGTGCACAAGGTGATGGCACCTGTGTGACCAGAGACCAGCTCAAGAAACAGAAGGAGTCTGTAGCACCCAGAGGCCTCTGAGGCCCCACGGTCCCAGGACCTGCACACCTCTCCCTAGGCCATGCTGCTCCTCAGAGCTCCTTACAAAATAAGACAATAAAATGAAATTGCAATTTCTAATTTCTACAGTTTAATTTCTAATACATTTCTAACCCAAGAACAATTTCATATTAAGCCTGGGATTTTTCTCATAAGCAAGATGAGCAAGATACTCGATCGGCTGGAAACGGTTAGCATTCTGAGCTCTTGGGAGGAGAATTCTGGTCCAGAAAAGAACCAGAAACAGTCATCTATGAAAAAAGGCCACATGAGGCTGGCCTCCTCCAGCAGTTTTCTCCAAGGCACTGGAACCATCCTCGGACTTCTTCAAACAAGATCAGAGTGCCACGGGGGATGGGGTGGAGGATGAGGAGCGGCAGACAGAGTAGCATCATTAAAGCCTCATGTGTGGTTTTGATTAGATCATCTGAATTAAGTGTTCTCACACAGGCATGGCTCAAGTCAAAGTAAATAAGTTTGCAAGCAGACCACCTACTGGAAAATATCAGGCATGGTGGTGGAGTTAAGACTGAAATCCCCTGAGAAAAATCCAGCCAGATTATGTGGATGAAAATCTAGGCTTGGTCAGTTTAGTGGGATGCCCTGAGAAAAGTTGCTCTTTGTCCTTCAATCTGCAAGCTCCTGGTTATTCATTCTCCTCAGTGGGCAAAGGCAGTTTTTGTTCCTCTCAAGTCGGCCGGCATTTATTGAGGGTGTGTGAGGATGAATGCCTCGTATAAAGTCTGATCCCTGACCTCAAGGAAAATGCCAAAGGAATGGCTCAGAAAATAAGAAGAGTCTAAGCATGGCGGAGCTGGTGGCCAGGAAACAATGTCTCTAGAAAAAGGGCTGAGTGGAGGAGGTTGGAACCAGGCCTTAAGCAGGGGGTGGGGTCATCATCAGACTGTCTCTTCTCAGAAGTTTCACTCTTTACTTCCATAGTAAGTGCCGAATCCACTGTCTAACTAGAATATGAGAAAGCACAATTATAATTCTATAACACTCCAGTGGTAAATGAAATCCAAAAGCTGCAAGAACTAGTTCAATCCTACTAGGCTCTATTATAACCCTTCAAACTTTCTCCACAGTCCAGGAGATTCTGAGGTTGAGGAAAGAGAAGCAGCTTGGGGCCCTTGGGGCTTAGAGTAGGCAGAGAGGAAATGCCCTTAAGATACCACATGAAACCCAAGTGAAACCTTCCTGTTTCCATGGAAACTGCCAAAGCCTTCACTTCATTGGAACTCAATGTTCTGAAAGGTATGTTCAGTGTTCCTAATTATCGTCCTCTCAGTAGCCAACAGCAAGATTTTTTATGGCCATTTTGGACAAAATGGATATCTTTTTCCAATGAATATGAGCTACTATAACCCAAGGCCTAGCCTGGGGTGTCTGCCCTTCCATCTTGAAAGATGATGGTACCTCTGTCACAAAAACCTACAGCGACATGTGCCCCTCACTGTGTGGGGACTAACTCTCTGTTTGCTGTATTTCTACATTTCATTCTCCATTTCAAGAACACATTATGGTTATAGGTTATATAGTGTTTTTCACTTCCAGACTACCAACTGAAGAAGCACTCACAGCACACAACTTATGGATTATATTTACATTTCTGATTTGTGGATTTATCACATTAGTTATTTTATGTGAGTAGAACAGAAACTTCTTGAGTGAGAAGAATGACTTCACTTCTCACTGTATCCTTCTCAGCCCCCAACATGATCTAGATGGTGAGTCCTTCTGAAATAGACAGGTGCGTGACACAGCATGCTCATCCTGGATGGCTTTCAAACCTTTTCCAAGTTGGTTTTCAAAAGCTCAGAACCCCAGCCTGGAGGACTGGGGAGGAGACTGCAGGGGGACAAGGATGCAAGTCGTAAGTCACAAGTCAGTCTAGATCACACTTCCCTGCAGGCTTCCTTCAGGGAACCTACAATCAAGCTCAGCTGGAGAGGAGAGGGCTTGCAGTGGTACCCAGGCCCTAGAAATCAGCCACCAATGTGCTCTTCAGTGAGCAGCCAAACCCTGCCATTGCTTTTCTGCAACCTGCTGGCTTGCTTTTAGCTGACTCATGGCCAAGCACTAGGACCTGATGACCGAGGTCTGCATGATGACCAGGACTACATATGGATACAGTCCTGGCTACCCACGACCCCACAAGAAGGAAGAGCAAGACGGGGACCAGTCCACAGGATACCGGGGGAGAGAGGCAGGACCCAGAAAGGTGGGCTCAGCATCAAGTCTGATTTTCTGCACAGCTGGCAGGAACATGAGGCCCAGACAGCTAGATTATCAGTGCTGCTTTCTCCAGGAAAAAGGAGGAAAGAGGCTCTGAGGCAGACAGAGCTGAGGTTAAACAGTGAGTAGCTGCGGCCATGGGCACATTTTTTATCTTCTGTGAGTGTCACTGTCCTCCTGGAAGAGATGTGCAGATGTGTGAGATAATACATACACAGTACCTGGCAGATAATAACATACGCAGTACCTGGCACATGTCTCATGCATTGTACATGTTGGTGGTCTTCCGCTTTCTATGCCTAGGTTGAGTTTTTATTTATCCCCCCCAAAAATAGAATCGTTCTAATACAAAACACTTGAGGGCAATCCTTACCTTGGGAGTAAAACACCAGTTTTACTGGTGAGGTTTATTCTAGTCATGAGTTCCAGACTAACCTGATATGTGATTTCATTCATTCATCAAATATTTATTAAAGTGCCTACTATGTGCCAGGTACTGTTCTGGATTATTAAGATTTATCAGTGAATACAAGAGGGAAAGAAGTCATTGCTCTTGGGAAGTCTACATATTAACAGTAAAGAAAGTAAACTATATGACATTTTAGAATGTAAAAAGTACTCTGGACAAAAACAAAAGATCAGGTAGGGTAAGTCGGATCAGGGTGGAGAAGGAGGTAGCAGTTTTAAGTTGGGTATTCAGGATTGCCCCCATTTTGCCCCGTCATTGGAGCCAAGAATTGAAGGGAGAGGTTCTGATAACAGAAATGATCCAGGGAGAGTGATGGCCTGTGCAAACAGGAAAGGTCTGCTCTAGGACCAGCACAAAGGCCAGTAGAATGAGTTGGGAAAGAAAAGTATAAAATGAAACCAGAGAGGTAGGGGTAGGGTATATATAGAACATGCAGAGACTCATAGGCTGTTAGAAGGATTGGGGTTTTCACCCGTGTGAAGACCCATCATGGAATTCCAAGCAGAGGAATAACATAATGTGAAGACCATGTGGGCTGGAACAGCAAGGGTAGAGGCAGAGATATCAGGAAGAGGCCACTAGGATCAATGGCCCTGGCAGGAGATGGCGGAGGCTCAGAACAGGGGGTGGAAGTGCAAAAGAAGGGTCAGATCCTGGATTTTTTCCTTCTTTGACCTTGAATTTTCCATTCTGAAATAGTCTCAGCATCCCCTTTCCATATTCGAGGGAAGTATAAAAATAAGTAGAAAACAATAACTTTCTGGAAATGTTTCAATTTAGTTCAGTTGCTCAGTCGTGTCCGACTCTTTGCGACCCCATGAATCACAGCACGCCAGGCCTCCCTGTCCATCACCAACTCCCGGAGTTCACTCAGACTCATAGGGCTACTTCAATTTAAAATGCCCCTGGAAACTCATGGTGGGAAGAGCAAATTCTTGCTGGTAGAAGGATTTCAGGAGCCTCAAATGTACTACATGAAGCATGAGGCTGAGGATGGGTGGGGAGGGGGTTGCTCAAGGAGTCCATCTTTCCATGTGTCTGCCCACACACACACACACACACACACTCACAGGGTAGGAAGATACAATCCCTGAAGCAAGTCAGGAAACCAGCTAGGATGCTTTTTAACCATGTGACCATAAGCAAATTATTTAAAGTCCAAAGACTTAGTTCCTCCCAAGCAAACGGAGCAAACGGGATAAAACAGGGACAAATGAGGCTTAAGGGACAATGACAAGAACAGATGTGGTTTAGGTGCCTGTCACAATGCCTGGCACATAGTACAGTCTTAATAAAGCTTAGTTCCTTTACTGCTAATGCCCCTTAGGAACCAATCCCTCCTTGGGAAGAGAAAGGTGTGGATATCCAGAATGCAGAAGAATCCACTGGTAAATAACTGAGAAGCATCTACACTGCTATTGTTATTTTACTATCCTGTTTACCATGAATAAAAACAACTTCCTTCACCACACCCTGCTGGGACCATGTCGCTGTGCTTCTCGGGTCAGCATGATACCCTGAACTCCGGGACAACTTTCAGAATGGGAGGAGCAAGGCTGCTGCTCAGAGGCACGTGGAGAAGGGTGTACTTGGCTTGGCCCTCCAGGAATGGGTCAAAGTCAGGGTAACCAGACCTTTCAGGTTGGATCATCTGTCAGCAGGCAAAGATGGAGAGAAGATGGTCCCAGACGCCAAGGCCTGTCTGTCTCCCAAGACCTGTGGCTCCAGAACAACTCTGGGATAAAACACCACTCTTCCCTTTGCCCTGCTCTGGAGGGTCACACGAAAACACACACCTGACTCCTAACATCGACTGCTTCCAAGGCAGAATACCACGTGCTTTGCTATCATGGAGAAAAAAACACAGGAGAGACGGGAAGGAAAGGGATTCAGTGAAAAGGAAGAAAACTCAGCACTCGGCCTCTAAAGCTGAGGTTGCCTTGGTAGCCCTGCTGGGATCCTGCCCGGTTCTGTGTTCATAACTCAAGTTCAACACGTATTCAGAAAGGCCCTTCACAAGCACAAGGCTGGAAGCCACCAGTGGCAGGGTAAGCCACCCTGCCAGGCCAGCATCAAATCACCTTCCAAAAGGTTGAGAAGCAGCTGCTGAGAGAGGGGAGGCCTGGAGGCGATGAGTCAGTCACAGGCCCGGACCAGCAGGGCTGGCCCTGGAGCTCCAAGGCTGACACAACCCTGACTTTTTCCAGTTCCCTGCTCCTCTGAGAGAGGTCTCACCAACTGAGACAGCACAGGGGGCTCCCAGATGAGCAGCAGCAGCAGGAGAGGAAGGCTGGGGGCCCAGCAGGGAGTTTCTATTTCTAACCTGATGTGGCAGTCAGCAGCAGCTGCAGCTGACAGCAGCAGACAGCTCTGACTGGTGAGGAGCACTCCCAGAGGGGATGGTACTAAGGACCAGCCTGAAAGGTGCAGGGGGAGTGCCTCACTGCACTTCTGCCCCAATGCACTTTCTCCAGAGATGGGTGGCTCTGGGTCAGTGAGCGCTCCCAGCAGGGCAGGAGTGTTAGAGCAACGAGGGGAGAAAGAACTGGGAAATTGGCCTTAGGCTGCTATGGAGCAAAAAGGGGCTCAGCAACTTGGGTCTTATCATTTCAGAAGCACCATCATTCCTAAGGCCATTTGCCTTTGCCTACTTGAGGACATCCTTCCCTAAAAATTCTAGAATGACGGTGCCCAGAGGGGCCCAAGCAGTCAGCTCATTCAAATCCTTACCTTGAGAAAAAGAGAGGCCTGGGCTAACAGGTAAGGAGGTGGTGTGCCCTAATCATTAAGGCAGCACCTCTGGAGTTATGAAGAGAGAGCATGAATCCCAACTCTGCCTCCCAGTGCCTATGAGTTCCATGAGCTTCCATTTTCTCATTTGGAGGAGGGTGATGGTAGCACCCCCTTCACACAGCCACTCGGAAGATCAGCTGAGTTGTGTCTGTGGTGTACTGCACAGTCTGGGGACAGGAGTAGAGACTATTGCTACTTTCATCATTGTCGTCTTCAGCCAAGCCACACAGCTGCCTAGGAGCAAACCTAGACCTGAGTCTCCCTTGCCCACTACTCCCACCTCACCCCATGCTCCCACAGCACTTTTCCCGGGAGCATCCTGGGGACAATGACACAGCCTCTCTGCCTGGTTCATCCATCAGGGGACAGCACTGGAGGGCTGTGGGTCACAGGAGCTAAGGTAGTTTCTTGGACTTTGATAGCCTGGAAAGGAAACTCCTTCCAGGGGCCAGGCAGCCAATACCCAAGAAAGCCTGAAGGGGAGGGGACAGAAGAGCCAGGCGAGACCATTGGGCAGGGCTTTTGCCTTCCCAGGAAAGACAAAGCTCCCTGTTTCTAGAAAGCCTTGGTATTCAGCCCAGACATCACACCAGCCACCTGCCATCACCACCCAGATTGAAACAAGCTTGATTCTCAACACCCAACAAATAGGGCACCCCGTAGGCTGTCACAGGTGCAGAGGGCCATCTCGGGTATGGCTCTACAACTGCCCACTTTACATTTCTCTAGTGCCTTTGCCCGTGAGGACAGAGAAAGCCCATTCTTCAGCTCAAGCTCCTGCCCCTGAGACACCCTCCTTGATGGCCTTTCCCATTCAGCGTCTGTTCCTCAGAACCCGCAGCTTGGGCCTGAATGGAGCTGACCACACAGCAGATGCTCAAATCACACTTCCTCATCAACAGCCTTTGGCTCTATCACTTAGCGCTTTGGGGCATGTTGGTCCGGCACAGGCTGTAAGCTCCCTGAAGGAAGAGCCTGTCTCTCCTCTATCTCGTGTCCCAGATGGCCCAGGGCTAGGTAAGGTGACCAGAAGATAGTCAATAAGCTTTTTTAAAAAAACTGATGAGTGGAAATGGTCAAGAAACAACTGGGCAAGTGAACAAAATCTGCATTTACTGGGAGATGAGTCTACTGCATTTCCTTCTTACTGTGACCCTTGCAGGCAGACAGGGGAACATCACTCACTAAGTTAAGAGTCCTAACGGGCTGCCGGTTCCACCAGCTCCCTTTTCTCTTTCCCATAAGTCTCTTTGTTTCCCTTTCTCCTTCAGTTACTTTTACTGCCCTGGCTTTTCTTTTGCACTCTAGCTTTAAGCAAAAGCTCTAACTTAGGCACCAGCATTTCTGGGAGCTAATTCTGACTCTACTGCTTTACCTGGCTTAAGAAGTCACTCAGTCTCTCTGGGCCTCAGTTTCCTCCTCTGTCAAATGGAAACACATTTCCAAGAACAGTTGGGAGAATGAAATGAGACAAGGAGGGATTGCCCTCCCTCCCTGCCCTCTCTGGCCTTCTCCAGCATGCTTTCAGAGATGAGTGGGCAGTGGTTGGCCTCTCAAGGCAATGACCGAGCATCCCAGTCAGGCGGCTGGAGTTTTATACATGTGGTTCTAGCTCTACTCTCTTCCTCTCCACCCCCAGCAGCCTGAGACTCTTAGGAAGGCTTCCAGCAAAGGCAGAAGTAGGCTGGGGGCATCCAGAGAGGAAGGGACACAGCCTGCCTGTCCCTGGTGGTGGGCAACTCCCTCCACATACCCATTTTCAGAATCACCCCATAGGACCACCCCACTTCCTCTGTGTCTCAGGCAAGTGCAAAACCGCAACAAAAGTTCTGAGAAAAGACAAAGGAGGAGGAAGAGGAAGATGGCCAGGATTCAGTCCACGTCACAAAGGGCAGCTCGCACAAGGAGGAGAAACCCGGGTGGCAAAGCACACACAGCAGCATCGTGTCTGTGTCTCAGAGGAGCCGGCAGCTGCAGGGAGAGGTCAGCCTGGGGCCGGCAGGTTCCCCATCTCTGCCTGCTCGCTGGGCAGGGAGGCGGCAGCACAGGGGAAAACAACCTCTCATTTGCTGTCTGCAAGGCTCTTCCCCAGTCCACTGTGAACAGCAGCATCTGCCAGGAAAAGGATCTGCTTAATGCAAGCCCTATATAAACAGACCCTGCTTGTTCCTTTTGCTTTGCCTTCCTCCTGAGTCCTTCCCTTTGTTTTCCCTTTCACTTCAGATCTTCTAGGTCATCTCCATCTTGGCCAATACAGGACAAGACAGGATGTCAGCCTGGGAAGGTCTGAAGTGACCATCCTCTCCCATTCCTATGCTCCCTAATCACCAAGGCCCTCCTAAACATTGCAGTGGCCCCTCCTCATCCCTGAATTTAGGGGTGGCCTGATCCAGTCCTGTAGTACTCCAGAACTAAGAGGACTGCCTAGAGAGAGCAGTATAGTGGTTTCGACGTCAATTCCTAAAGCCGCCAAACTGGTCAGCCCAAACAATGACCAAACTTAAATATTTTCCACCCACATTAATCAG
This sequence comes from Aepyceros melampus, assembly GCA_006408695.1. Taxonomy (NCBI): domain Eukaryota; kingdom Metazoa; phylum Chordata; class Mammalia; order Artiodactyla; family Bovidae; genus Aepyceros; species Aepyceros melampus. The sequence continues at coordinate 336,330 of SJXQ01000533.1, read as the reverse complement.
CTCAATAATTCCTTAATGACTTCCTAAGAAAAGTGTAAAAAAAAAAAAAGCCCTTGTTTGTTTTGATTTCACTGGTCTTTTTCACCCGTGGTTAAGGATTTCATTGTCTTCACATGGCAAGAAGCAGCCTGGATTTTTAGGAAGGAAGAAATAATCGGCTGCGGATGGGGCCAGTCCTAGCAACCCACAGGTCAAGAGGAGGAGTGCGGTTATAGGGCTGGCATCATGGTCCCTGGGCTTCTCACTGTCTCAATTTCATCATCCACTATGAAGTAAAGATAACCATAGCCGCCGCCTGCCTAAATCACAGGGTGTTTTTGTGGGTTTGGGGGTGGGACCATGGCTGTGCCAGCCTGGTCCTCCTGTGAAGGTATAAAGCTAAAAAGAAATTCAGGCTGCTGAGAAAACAGAAATGCATACTCTCGCTGCACTGCAGAAGGGACAGCATATACCTGACATCTCAGACTCTACCTTCAATGTTACCATCTCTGTGACTGAATAGAACTCAAACACTACAATCTTCACGAATTTGGGGACAATACTCTTACTTTGGAAACAGAAGAGCGACATCACGTCCCTAAAATAAAAAAGCCACAGCCAGGGTTGTGTTTTCCAGACAGAGGAAGCAGAATTTCCACCTTCTGGTTGCATCTGGATAGTAATTCCAGCTTGTGCCTGACTGCTCTGCGCTTGACCCCAGGGAAGAGAAGTGGGTGGGAATCAGAATATCGCCGGGGGCCGTCCCTGAGAATGAACTGGAACTCACTCTGAAGATAACGCTTCCTGTCTCCTATATAAGAACCAGCTAGGAGAAGTGACGGGAGTCCTGTGAGCATAAGAGGACAGTGTTTCCTAGCCTTCCTTCTTGCAAAATTGCATATCCTTGGTGGCAATCATGTGTAAGTATTTACTTGGACATCCAGGAGTGAGGATGTGACTGAGTAGGAGGTAGGCACAAGCCTGCTGCACTCTGATGAGAACAAGGAACCATGGAGACTGGGACTGTGTACATGCTTCTGTCCATCTGTCCCTCCCTTTTCCTTCTACAGTTTTATCCAGGGTGCTAGAACTGAAGCGACTTAGCAGCAGCAGCAGCATGCACTCAACAAAGGCTAACCATCCACATGGTAATCTATATATGATTGATCCTAGATCCTTGGTATGGCCCCAACTAGCAAAGGACAACAAAGCACACCATACGTGAGCACAGAATACAAATTTCATGCTAAAGGCAGGCTGGCTTAAGCCCAGAGAAAAGAGAATAACTTACAAACTCAGGAAACAGAATCCTCCACAATTCTGCACCGTTAAACAAACTTCTATTTCTAAGTCTTATGCTATAATATACTATATATAACTATATATATATACTATATATAATATAACTATATATACAAAAATCTATTTCTGCTTTATTGACTATGCCAAAGCCTTTGACTGTGTGGATAACAATCAACTTTGGAAAATCTTCAAGAGATGGGAATACCAGACCACCTGACCTGCCTCTTGAGAAATCTGTATGCAGGTCAGGAAGCAACAGTTAGAACTGGACATGGAACAGACTGGCTCCAAACAGGAAAAGGAGTACGTCAAGGCTGTATACTGTCACCCTGCTTATTTAACTTATATGCAGAGTACATCATGAGAAACGCTGGACTGGAAGAAGCACAAGCTGGAATCAAGATTGCTGGGAGAAATATCAATAACCTCAGATATGCAGATGACACCACCCTTATGGCAGAAAGTGAAGAGGAACTAAAAAGCCTCTTGATGAAAGTGAAAGAGGAGAGTGAAACAGTTGGCTTAAAGCTCAACATTCAGAAAACGAAGATCATGGCATCTGGTCCCATCACTTCATGGGAAATAGATGGGGAAACAGTGGAAACAGTGTCAGACTTTATTTTGGGGGCCTTCAAAATTACTGCAGATGGTGATTGCAGCCATGAAATTAAAAGACGCTTACTCCTTGGAAGGATAGTTATGACCAATTAGATAGCATATTAAAAAGCAGAGACATTGCTTTGCCAACAAAGCTCTGTCTAGTCAAGGCTATGGTTTTTCCTGTGGTCATGTATGGATGTGAGAGTTGGACTGTGAAGAAAGCTGAGCGCTGAAGAATTGATGCTTTTGAACTGTGGTGTTGGAGAAGACTCTTGAGAGTCCCTTGGACTGCAAGGAGATCCAACCAGTCCATTCTAAAGGAGATCAGTCCTGGGTGTTCTTTGGAAGGAATGATGCTAAAGCTGAAACTCCAGTACTTTGGCTACCTCATGCGAAGAGTTGACTCATTGGAAAAGACTCTGATGCTGGGAGGGATTGGGGGCAGGAGGAGAAGGGGACGACCGAGGATGAGATGGTTGGATGGCATCACCGACTTGATGGACATGAGTTTGAGTGAACTCCGGGAGATGGTGATGGACAGGGAGGCCTGGCGTGCTGCAATTCATGGAGTCACAGAGTCAGACACAACTGAGCGACTGAATTGAACTGAAAGAAACTTAATGTCAGTGAGACATAAGCTAGTCTTTGGAAGAAAAAAAAAGCTATTTTTTTCTTCATTTTGTTGGGGCCTTAGATCCTACTCATTCCATGTTGGTCAGGCAGGGGCTATTCACCAGCAAATATGCATGACTATATGCACACATGACACTTACATGCACACACTAAAACCCACACATGCGTGTGTACCAATAGGTGTGTACAGATATACGTGCATATACACATACATACATGTGCCTGAGTATCCACACAAACCCACACAGACATACACATAAATGCAGATGGACACACACACGCGCGCGTGCGCACTCCTTCCAGCTGAGCTAAAGGGGAAGCATCAGGATATGCAGCCATAAAACCTAACAAATGAGGTAGAAGAGAAAATGGCAGCTAAAAAATACCCGTGAGGAGGAAGGAGAAAAAAAGCTCCTCGAAACGCAGCTTGACTCATAGTTTTGAAGGCACAAGGTGGGCGAGGATAAAAAGACCTTCGTCAGGAGCGACAAAGGAAGTCAGTGCAACAGTTGGGGCTTGTTGGCTCCCACACAGCACAAACCCAGCCAGACTCCAGATGATTAAAAATGAGCTAATCTGATTAGGGAATTGTAAATGTGGATGGATTGCCCAGTTCACTGATAAATAGGAACAAATAACTTAAATCTTGCCCCACGGCTCTGCTGCCAAAATTGCCCACAATCTGCTAGACACAGAAACCAGGGTTTGACAAGATGAAGTGTCCACCGGAGAATAAAAAGATGATCGATAAATATTGGTGGCTAAGCCCTAACCTGGCAATGTGGTTGTATAAAGATGTCCAATGAGTGCCAAGCCACCAATAACCTGCTGTTGCTGCTAAGTCGCTTCAGTCGTGTCCGACTCTGCGCGACCCCACAGACAGCAGCCCACCAGGCTCCCCGCTCCCCGGGACTCTCCAGGCAAGAACACTGGAGTGGGTTGCCATTTCCTTCTCCAACGCGTAAAAGTGAAAAGGGAAAGTGAAGTCGCTCAGTCGTGTCTGACTCTACTACAAGAAACAGACACACCATTTGGATATAAGAAACAGTGTTCGTGGGTGTAAAATTTGTGCCAGGCTTTGTGGTAATGACCATAATTGCTGCTGATATTCAGAGAAGGGACAGATAACTAGAGGCAAGAATGGGCTTTCCTTTACCTGGCATGGGAAACACACAGAGGATTTGGATAACAAAGGGAAGTTATCCAGATTGTTATCCAGAGGTAACAGTATCCATTCTCTTGTTCAATATCCATTCTCTTGCTTATCTGTTTGGAGCATTATTGGGGGGGGGGGGTCCATGTAAGAAGGAAAAGAATTATCTACTATTATCTCCCAACTCTGAACTGCTCCCTTCAAACTCTGCCATATTCTCCCATCCTTCCAGCCAACTATCAGTTGCTTAAGCTTTTGTGGACGGAAAAGAGGGAAGGAACTGCTGAAACATCTTTCATTTCTCAACCAAATTGGTTGGATAGCACCTGCAAGAAGGGATCCAGCTAATGAAATGCGATACGGCTCCTTCCAAAACTCATCCCCCAAGGGATTCACGCATAGACCATGTCATTTGGGGTTAATCGGATGTCTCTACAGGTAATTAGAATCAGGCCAGGACAAGACCAAGGGAAAAAGCACTCCCACAATGTACATTTAGCGGTGTAATGGCTTTTAGAGGTTCTGTCCTTGTTTTGACTTCCTGCTACCAACACAACTGTCAAACATCTTCAGGGGTGGTCTTGACCACAAGAAAGCATCTGAGTGAAAAGAATGTGAAAAGCTCAGTTTCCTCAGATTTCCTTATCCATGACCTTAGACATCTGGGTTTGCGTAACAATCCACAGGGCCAGGCCAGTATTTTTGCGTCTCACCAGGGCATTGGCACTGCTGCTCAAGGAATAGCCTCTCTCCAGAAAGCTTTTGGAGGCTTGGCTCTCAGAATTTTAACTCTTCTGCTTGGTACCATGCTAAAGTTTGCTCTTTGGGTTATTTCTGCATGAATCCCCTATTCCTCCCAAAAGTTTCCTATCCCTCAGTGTTTCTAGTTTTGAGAGGCAAACACCTGTGACAACTGGAAGGGTAGGATAAGAGATCTTAACTCCTAAAATGCGTCTTCCTCCAGTAAAATCATACAGTAAGGAATCCAACTCAAGGATCCTTCCCAGCAGATGCCCATGCCAAGTGGCTGGCAAGTCAACAGAACTTCTGCTGAGAATGAAAGTACATTTTCTTTAAGGCAGTTTCTTTGATCCTTAACAGAACCTGAGAGCAAAAATTAGAAAGAAAGCATGCTCCAGTAGTTTGAGTGTCCTGAATTAGAAAACTACTCTGTATGTATAGCCCTCAGTATCACAAAGGCTATGCTAGAGTCTTCCTGTAGAAACTCTCTGTAATAGGTACTTGGCTGATAACATACTCTCTTTCTACATAAATGAGAAGATGCAGGACGTCTTCTCAGAATGAGAAGACGCAGAAAGATCAAGACTTTGGGATAAATACAAGGATGTTGAGATGATACATATTCATGACATCAGCACTCTTCCCAATTCTGAAAGTGCTTAAAATGGCCCATTAAGAGGCTAATGAAAAGGGGACAATGTTGGGCAGACATTTTACTTCCCTCTTCCTTTAAGAAAAAAAAAAACAAAAACAAAGAGAATCAATGTATTGAGTAAGGAGGGATAATTCCACACTCCTTCCAGAAGGGAAGTATTTGAGAAAACTGTTGTCTTCATCTTATTCTTGTGATTATCTGTGCAGATCCTATCAAGTAAAAAGTACATCTTCGTGGAAGGTAAGCATAAAGACCAAAGTAGGAGGTGTTCATGCTTAGTCACTTCAGTCCTGTCTGATTCTTTGCGACCCTGTCCATAGGCTTCTCCAGGCAAGAATACTGAAGTGAGTTGCTATGCCCTCCTCCACAGGGCCATGTTATTTTTACAAATTTACTCACAAGAAGTCAGACCTTCCGTTTTGTCCCACCACTAGGAACCTGAATGTAAGTGGAGAGGCACCTCTATGAAGAATGATGTAAGAGGCTCAGGATATGACATTCAAAAAATTTCCCCATCCATCAGCCCATCCTTGCATCTAAAACTCTACCATTAAGATTCAATATCGGGGGTTAAACAGTTACACCCCAGGCTTTTTATTGGCTGTGATTTATCAAACTTCTCTCAACACTTTTTCTCTGCCTCTCTCTGTATCTCCATTAATTCTCTGGAAATTTCTCTGATTTTATTCAAAGTAGACTAGAAGGTGTGCAGACTGCAGGAAGAAAAGAGAGTGGGAGAAACCTGAAAGAAACAACAGGGCTTTCTCTCTTGCTCAAGTGAGAAAGTGCTAGAATGGCCTTTCAATTCTTCTTTCAGAATCAGCAGAGATCTACACAGCATCCTGAACCAAAAGGCAATAGAACATTGGTGTGAATCCTTCAGATTAATAAACAACCTCTTCTTTTCTTCTCCCAGTTGATTGTCTTGGCTGGAAGTCTAGGGATGAGCAGGAAATTTAACTGACTATGGAGCCTGCAGAACTATACACTTTTATCCACCACAGCTCAACACTGCAAATCCCCATAAACATGGATAAACTTGAGTACCTTCCAGCAACACAAGGGAACTACCATGCTTGCCAGAGTCTTGAAAGAATTTCTCCCATCTCCAGCATCTAAGTTTCCTAGTTGCCGCTTGGAAATAGGTGGTTGGGGGGCAAGGCAGTGGGTGGGTGGTGATGTTAGGTTAGAACCAACCTCCAGACTTGCAAGTTCACTACAATAAGGTTCTTGGTATTTCAGCTTCCTACATTTACCCAATGTAATTCCCTTTTCCTAAACTTGGTCAAGACTGGCTCTTCTGGCTGTAAGTGGAAGGGGGGAGGGTGGCAGGAAAAATGGGAAATCCCCTTCCATGCAATAATGCTCTGTGTTCTGAAAGGCAAAATCTGCCAAGAGCCCAGTTCTTGGAAGCAGCTCTGTGGGCAGCCCAGGATCCTGCTGGGTGGTCTCATCTTTGGGCCTTGGATGTGGGGGTCAATGGTCCAGAGTTCTATTTCCAGCACCATCAAAATTTCAGCCAAGATATTTGATCTCTTTCCATAAGCCCTTTCCCCCAGATGAAAGGGAGAGAGAAGAGGAGAGAAAAAGAAATAGAAGAGGATGACCACAATATGGTGGAGAGAAATACCAGGTACTGAATGAAGATTTTAGCCACAAACTGTAAAAGGTACTGCTACACAGCATAGTGGTCCTGTAAGGAAGGGGTAGAGTTTGAGAATAAGGCCAGGTTGGAGCTTGGTACCCTGTGAATTTGATGCAAATGAAGCATCTCCTCAGAACTCCATCCACAGGTCACACCTGAGAACCCAACCTGCCTATCCCATAGACTTCTTTCTATAAACCTATAGTTTATGTTGTCAATAAATCTCTTCATAGAGTTTAATCTCCATGCTTTACTTATCATGTGACTTTTTCTCTTTAAAAAAAAATGAAGAGAAAAAACCCACTGAAGAATAAAGTACAAATTAATTAGAAGCACATGGCTAAATTTCTCAGAAAGTTATACATGGCTTAACAACATATTAAGATGAAACATTTCCTCCATCCAGGCTTGAGGATTTGCTGAGAACAAGGTCCATGTTCATGGGTGGGTTTTAAGGATGGGTTTTAAGGTAGTTCAGGCATCCAGAACTACCCCAGGCCAAGGTCACAGGAAAGAAGGCTGGGGCTCAAGTGGGGCCCAGGTTCTTAAAAAAAAAATGAAGAGAAAAAACCCACTGAAGAATAAAGTACAAATTAATTAGAAGCACATGGCTAAATTTCTCAGAAAGTTATACATGGCTTAACAACATATTAAGATGAAACATTTCCTCCATCCAGGCTTGAGGATTTGCTGAGAACAAGGTCCATGTTCATGGGTGGGTTTTAAGGATGGGTTTTAAGGTAGTTCAGGCATCCAGAACTACCCCAGGCCAAGGTCACAGGAAAGAAGGCTGGGGCTCAAGTGGGGCCCAGGTTCTTCAGCATGTCTTCTCCTGACAGCAAGAGAACCAAGGGATGCCAGAGGTTCCTTTTTCTCTAAAGTCTTCAAGTCAGCCCATTCTTCACGATGCAAGGGCAAGATCACACAGAATAAAGCAAGGAATTATGGATAATTTTGATATACAATTTCAACTTTTTTTTAATGTAGTCTAATTCATCTCCAACAGAACAGATGGCAATTTCTTTCCACTCCAAAGATAACAGAACTCCTTCCTTTTGCCTCTAGCATGGACATAATTTGAATTTACTTCTAGGTGGGCTTTTAAATGAACAGCTGAATTGTTCTCAATTTTTATAGGTTTTCAGAAAATGGATTAAAAAATTTGGAGAATTTAAACAACTAGAGCTGGCCTTTCTGCTCACTGATGAAATGAGTAGATTAAACTACATGGCCCTTAGGTCTTTCCTGACTCTGGGGTTCACTGAGTCTGGACCAGAGAGCGGCAAAAGAGTCTGGGGGGACCCCAGTGACTGAAGCAACATTAGGGAGTGCTGCCAAGTGAGGCTGGAGAATCAAGCCCTAGGTTGGATATTACAGAATCCAAATGCTCAGACTTTGAGAGACCAAGGGGAGTCAGTGAGGGCTATGGTCATCTCTAGAGGACATCAGGGGAGAGAGATGGGACGTGGCCAAAGACTTGACATTTCCCTTACTTGGCTGTATAGCACTGAGTCTGGGTTCAAATGATGGGGTTGAAGGATAATATGAAATCATTTCAGCCCCTACCCTTTGGCATAAGCTTCTACCAGACAGATCTCTGCTGTTTTGTACTGCAAGGGAGTCTCATCTGAGGAGGAAACACCTCTCCCATCCACACGCCCAAGCCAAAGCACATCCAAGATCTCCAGGAGCCAAAGAGAGAAAGCGCCTTAAAGGGCTCTAAAACTACTCTGCGCCTAACAGCCTGAAAGCCTCCTATAACACAGGGCTTCCCATCTCATCTGTAAAATGAACTGATAGGTATCTGTTTGGTTGCTGTGCAAATTAAAGAAGTAATACACTTAAAGCACTTAGTGAGTACTCAATAAATGGCAGCTATTGTAGTGATGGAGAAGTTAAGTCATCAGTGTAGTTTCAGATATAGAGCCCAGGTGAGAGCTGATTATATCTTTTATTTATGTATTTATTTTCATGGAAGTGGAACTTTATTTGAAAGACTAACCAATACACAAATGACGGTTATTTAGACTTGGATATTTAATCAATATTTTATCCAAATTTAATGAAGTAACTTTGCCATACAATATATCTTTTAGACATCCACCTTCTTTGTCTTCCCAGGCCAGCCCTTCCAGAGACAGCCAAACACAAGAGGACAAGGGGATCCCATTGATAATACTGTCCTTTAAAAGCTTCAAAAAATAAAAATCAATCCTGGTGTTCCAAAAGTTTCCCTCTGAGCCTACAAAGACATGTGTCTGAGGCCACTCAGTTCATGTCACCCTGTTCCCAGTGACAGAGGTCAACAGGAGCTGAAGAGAGACCGAGCAGGGGCAGGAACTTAAGCCGAAACCCAACTTTGCTGGTCACCAGCTTTCCCTGTACAGGGGGAGCAACTTGGCATCATCCCCAAATACACAATCACTTTGCATAGAAATAAACACACACTGATCCAGAGGTCCAAAGGCAACAAGAATCCCAAATCTTTCAGAAGTAAAAGAGTTTATTAAAATGGGTTCCTCCTCCATTCATGAGAATGAAAATCTTTGTGTAGTTTTTTAAGTATTTTCGATATGATAAAATGGCAATGGTACATGGCAGCTATGCCCCTGGAGAGTGGCTGAGCAGAAAGTCAACCAGGGGAGCTCAAGTGAAGGGGTGGAATGGAAACAAGAACAGGCTGTAAAACAAGGAGATCTGGATACTGCTTTCATGGGACTGATGGGACAGAGATAGAACTGGTTCAGGTAGAAAAGGGGGAAAAGGGTGTGACTCCAGGGACAGACATAGCAGCATGAGGCCCAGAAGAAAAATCTTCGGGATCAGGTGGGAAAGTACCTATCTCATACAAATGGCCAGGGACTAGCAGGAGGCCCAGGACAAACTTGAAACTGAAAATCCCAACAGGCACGATATGGGAGAGGGAGGGATCTGTCGCCAGGGGTTGGACAGGCAGCCAAGACTCAATCCACCAGATCCCAAAATAAGGCCATCCTCAACCTTCCTCAAGCATCTAAATCTTCACAAGCTCCAGTCTCTCCAATAAAATAGACACAATAACAGCACACACTTCCAGAAACTGTTTTGAGGATGACATAAACAGAATGTAGGTAAAATGCTAGGGACAGTCAACACTTAACAAATGGCAGCTCTTGATAGTAGGGAAAGTTATAAAGCTAATCTACTAGTGTGCAATCTCTTCTGAACTTGTACCTATCTTGGATTCATTTTTTTAAAGTAAAACTACCCTTTCTAAACTTAAGCCGAAACCCAACTTTGCTGGTCACCAGCTTTCCCTGTACAGGGGGAGCAACTTGGCATCATCCCCAAATACACAATCACTTTGCATAGAAATAAACACACACTGATCCAGAGGTCCAAAGGCAACAAGAATCCCAAATCTTTCAGAAGTAAAAGAGTTTATTAAAATGGGTTCCTCCTCCATTCATGAGAATGAAAATCTTTGTGTAGTTTTTTAAGTATTTTCGATATGATAAAATGGCAATGGTACATGGCAGCTATGCCCCTGGAGAGTGGCTGAGCAGAAAGTCAACCAGGGGAGCTCAAGTGAAGGGGTGGAATGGAAACAAGAACAGGCTGTAAAACAAGGAGATCTGGATACTGCTTTCATGGGACTGATGGGACAGAGATAGAACTGGTTCAGGTAGAAAAGGGGGAAAAGGGTGTGACTCCAGGGACAGACATAGCAGCATGAGGCCCAGAAGAAAAATCTTCGGGATCAGGTGGGAAAGTACCTATCTCATACAAATGGCCAGGGACTAGCAGGAGGCCCAGGACAAACTTGAAACTGAAAATCCCAACAGGCACGATATGGGAGAGGGAGGGATCTGTCGCCAGGGGTTGGACAGGCAGCCAAGACTCAATCCACCAGATCCCAAAATAAGGCCATCCTCAACCTTCCTCAAGCATCTAAATCTTCACAAGCTCCAGTCTCTCCAATAAAATAGACACAATAACAGCACACACTTCCAGAAACTGTTTTGAGGATGACATAAACAGAATGTAGGTAAAATGCTAGGGACAGTCAACACTTAACAAATGGCAGCTCTTGATAGTAGGGAAAGTTATAAAGCTAATCTACTAGTGTGCAACTCTTCTGAACTTGTACCTATCTTGGATTCATTTTTTTAAAGTAAAACTACCCTTTCTAGACTTCAAACTGCTTGAAAAAGTGTCAGAGTAAAGAACAGGTACTTTAAGGCCTCCATTAACATAGACCAAGGGATAGTGTACTAAAGGGTTGCTGGTGACAGAGACAAGAACAGCTCCAGACTCTGAAATCAGACATGTGTCTCCTTTTGTGCCTCTGGCTGCCAGGACACTCAGAACCAAATCTGATCCCCAGACAGGGTAATTATATGCTGGACAGTGGGAACCTGGGGAGACAGGATCCACATTCTTTCCCTGGGTATAATCTCACCAAGACCAAAGAGCTTCCCCTCTGAATTTCCACTAGAGAGGCTCCATCAGGATTTCTCTCCTGTCTACTCTTCCAGCAAATGATTCTAAGTTCCTTTTGCATCAAATCAGAGCCCCAAAAATCATATAGCTGGATCTTGCCAACTTAGCCACTGGCCTGATTACCTTCACCATGTCACAACTTGGCATTCAATCCTCCCAATTCATAAAGGTTTTTGTGGCTGATGGATCAATGTCCACTATACCCCTGAATCTTTTGTATAAACTCCTACATGAAAAATTATTTTGGGAAAATGTGCCAGAAGAATTTTGCCTCCCCTCAGGAGCTGGTAGATTTTTCCCTTTCTGATCAAGAGAGCTATGTAATTAACCTGGTTTTCATTTTGGCTTGGCTGCCAAGAAGCTCAAAACCAAACGTAGGGCTCCATCAGAGCAACTAGATTAGCCATTTCTTTCTTTTTCATGCCTCAATTTTCTATTTATGTTTGTTAGAGAAGTGAAGTTGCTCAGTCGTGTCCAGCTCTTTACAACCCCATGGACTGTAGCCTACCAGGCTCCTCTCTCCATGGGATTCTCCAGGCAAGAGTACTGGAGTGAGGTGCCATTAACTTTCTTGTATAAGGTGCTTTCACTCGTCATAGACAATGGCAGGGTGGGGATCAAGTAAAAGCGAAACGTTCTATCCCTAATATTTCACCTTTTCACACCCTGCCTTCTCTAGGAAAAATTCCATGAGCATCCCAGTCCACAGGGATACCTCCCTGCCCAAATTCTAACAGCTCCCACAGCCCCTTCATGCAGTGCTTTCAAATATGCAGCCTCTTATCTGTGCACTTAACTGGCACCTAAGCTAGGACCCAAGGGCTGTGTCCTGCACTTTTTAGCAACTCCCATAAAATCCAACTAGAGTCACACATTGAGGACTAAAAAATATCAAGTGCTTGGTGGAGCATCCAGTTCAGAGACTCTGAGGGGTTTAACTCAGGATTTCCCTAAGATCATCCACCTCCCCACCCCTAACTCAAAATGCTGAACGCCTGACATTCTCTCAGACTTTGAAGAGTACATGATGCCATGGCAAAGATGATCCCTGCGAATGCTTTTAGAAGATTACTCACCCACACTGACTAGCTATTTCTGTCTTACTCCTAAGAGCATAACCAAGGCGCTTCTATACTTAAATCAAACGAGTGTGATAACTGACATTTCAGATTACAGCAAAGAGGAGGCCTGCCCTGAAAGAGCAGGAGCTAACTGCTGAACTTGAGGAGGAACAACAGGCTTTCTCCCAGCCGCTGCCACCCCTGCTTCCTCAGGAAGCTCAGGTGCGAGGGCAGAGGCCCAGCCTCCCAAGGGCTTAGCAGCGTGGAAGCCTCCAGGCACCAAGCGCCCAGCCAGCTTGGGCTGCTTCCAACCCGGTCCTGACATGATAAATCAGAGCCATCTGGCTGGCCCCTCTTCTGACACACGTGTCAGCGCCTCCCTCCATCTCTATGCCCCGTCTGCCTAACGCATTCCTTCTGCAGAAGGAGTCTGCTCCCTTTCAAAACAGAACAGCTTATGTCAGAGTAAATGGATGTACTTTACTCCCCAAGAGGTACTTGGGGAAGTACCTCTCAGCTGGCACCGACTGAAACTGTCTCATTCCAAAGTATTCATCTCCTGCATGTATCTAGAGCTGGGACCCTCACTGTGAGGCCCAAGCAGGAAAGGGCACCGTATCCAATGGGAAAAGGAGAGTTTGGAAAACCATAAAGTTTCCCTTATTTATGTATCTTTTTTTGTGTGTGTGTGCTTAAATATGCTTATTTGCTTTAAAACCTTCAATTTTGAAAACTGGCCTGAAATTGTTTATAAAGTTATCATGCAATAGTTGGAATAATTCTGTAATCAGTTTCTTTGTCCAAACATTGTAATGGGGGTAACACGAAAAATTAACACTTCACAGAAATTATTTCAAAAATATATCATTTAAGTATATAATTTTTTATTACTGATAGCAAGATTCATATCATTTCACAATGCAATCTCTAGAACCATACATGTGTCTTTCATTTGTTTCCCTGCCAGGATATTATAAAGAAAATTGAAGGTAGCAATATGCCTTGCTCAATTTACTCAACTCTAGTGGAGAAGGAAATGGCAACCCACTCCAGTACTCTTGCCTGAAGAATCCCAGGGATGGCGGAGCCTGATAGGCTGCCGTCTATGCGGTCGCACAGAGTTGGACATAACTAAAGCGACTTAGCAGCAGCAGCAGCAGTCCATCAGGAACATACCTTGAATTTTTAAGAGCCAGAAAATGTTATCAAAATGCGACTAAGTCCATGTGCCTGACACAGTGAGGCCAAATGATACCAAAACGTTTGGAACAGAGAAATGTTTATTATAGGGCCATGCAAGGAAACAAGTGGCTCATGCCATAAAAACCCCAAATGCCCCTGAAAGCTTTCAGTAAAGCCCTTTTGTAGGAAAGGTGAGGGTGGGGTGCGGTTAGCTGTTGCAAACTTGGTGTCAAATCCTTTGTTCTTGAGGTCAGGTCATGGTCAGGTAAGGATGTTCCTGTAAATCTTAACCAAACAAATGTTATTCCCTGTTCTGATAAGAAAGGGCCAGGTCCCAAGGCACAACTGCCACCGTCTGAGGTCCATCCAGGTCGTGGCTGAGAGGAAGTAGATCTCAGTTTGGCAGCTTCCTCAGGGTCAGGTCCCCAGATCCTGCCCAGCAGTCATCGCGAGGGAGCCAGGCACCCAACCCAACTAGCCCTCCAGCTCCTCAGGCCACCCAAACAGAGGAGGCGAGGTCCCGCAGTCTATGACCCAAGCAGACTGCCGCTGCTATTAGGCTGCAGAGACAGACATGGGGGAGAGGTACACCACTGCTTCGAGGCCTGGACCTAGCCAGTGGATGACCTTGATGAGGGCTCTGGAGCCCTGCAGGACACAGCCCCCAGCCTGTTACCTGGGTGCTCCAGCTTACCCGCTGGCCCAAGACCAGGTAAACTGAGGGGCCCCCGGAGAGCAGGCTGGGATATGCCTCTTACCTCACTTTCCACCTGAAGACCACCATTCTACCAACTGTTGGCTGAATTACCTCATTAAGGGTTGCTCTTTGACAGTTGGTGGTTTGTGGGCAGGGCCCACTGCAGTACCAACCAATGGCTCAGCAGGACCACTAACGGTCTCTCATTGACTGTTGGTCTCTTGGGGGCAGGGCCCACTGTGGCACTGACCAATGGCTGAGCAGGACCACTAACGGTCTCTCATTGACATTTGGTTACTTGAAGGCAGGACCACTGCAGCACCAACCAATGGCAAAGCAGGATCACTAAAGGTCCAGGGATAACTGTTGCCTGGTAACGGGGTGTGGGGTAATGGTGCACAGTGACGGCAGCAGGCTAAGGGCTGCACTCACGTGAATTCTATTACAAGAATACTATCTATACAAATTAGCTTCAGTATTAGTTGTATATGAATCTTCTTTATAGTTATGCAAATATTTTAATTTTCTTAATTTCTTCATATTTTATTAGAAATTAAATTTTGTTACATATTTCACATTTTTTTAAATTAGAAAAACACTTTTCTCTAAATTTTGAAATGGTGTATTTTAAGCTGACTAAAAGCATCCAAATTAGGTTGTTTACCATTTTTTAATTGAAGTATAGTTGATTTACAATATATTAGTTTCAAGTATAGAATACAGCAACCTAGTTATTTACATATATATATATATATATACTTATATATGTTCTTTTCAGATTCTTTTCCCTTACAGGTAATTACAAAATACTGAGTATAGTTCCCTGTGCTATATAATAAATCCTTGTTTGTTATTTTCTAAGTTTCCTTTAAATGACTGAATTCACTTTGTCATTTCAAACAACATGTAAGAGGCAGGAGATGCTTAAATCTCAAAAAGTACGAGCTTTAAAGACAAGGAGGGGAGAAAAACTTGTACATAAACATTCAAAGCATTACTATTCATAACAGCCCAAAGGTGGAAAGAACTCCACGAACTGTCCATAAACTGCTGAAATGATGAACAGAATGTATTATTGTATTCTACCCATTATGATGGAAAAGTATTCAATCATAAAAAGGAACGAAGCTTTCTCGATACGTGAGACAACATAAATGAACCTCAAACACAACATACTGAGTAAAAGAAGCCATTGGCTAAAAGTTAGTATTCAAAGTCCTGCCCCAAAGCAGATAATGATGATGATGAAGACAGCAGTAACAATAACATTTATTAAGCACTTAATATATGCCAGGCATAATTCCAAATACTTCTTGTAAATTAATTCATTTCACGCTCACTTGTAATCCTATGAGATCCGGATTATCTCTCAAATGAGAGAACTGAGGCACAGAGAAGTTAGATAATTTGTCCAAAGGTTTCCCAGTTTCTAAGTGTTGTGTATTCAAGATACATAGCCAGGCTGTCTGGTTCCATCACCTATGCCCTTGCCCACCAGCCCATCCAGTCTTACTTCTTGATATTAGCCCTTCTTAAACTACACCCTCGGCCTTACCTACATGGCCTCTCCTTTATAGTTCAACACAGCTTGTGGATTCTATCTTTTAGGGCTTCCTCATTTGGCACGTTTATGCTTTCAACATTCTCTCCTTTCAATGAAGTCCATCTTCAGTACTACACCCACCCAGAGCTTTCCCTGACACCTCTCAAAGGCAGTTCCTTTTGTTTTCACCAGTATTAACTTCCATCAGGGCTTCCCTTCACTGTGCTCAATTTCAACAGTGGCCCTTCCTTGCCACCCTAACCTCTTTGAAATTGTCCTTTTTTCCTTTATAAAGAAAAAAGGATTGATTTACCTCCTTTATAATTGATTCATTGAAATGAATCCATTCTAGTTCAGGAATGGGTAAGCTTGCAATTATGGATTGTTTGATTCAACTGCAATGAAACTCTGAATCACCACTTTTATTTATTTGTAGCAACTTTATTGAGGTATAATAGACAATAAATTGAATACCTTTGAAGAGTAAACTTTAAACTCAAAGGCAGTTCCTTTTGTTTTCACCAGTATTAACTTCCATCAGGGCTTCCCTTCACTGTGCTCAATTTCAACAGTGGCCCTTCCTTGCCACCCTAACCTCTTTGAAATTGTCCTTTTTTCCTTTATAAAGAAAAAAGGATTGATTTACCTCCTTTATAATTGATTCATTGAAATGAATCCATTCTAGTTCAGGAATGGGTAAGCTTGCAATTATGGATTGTTTGATTCAACTGCAATGAAACTCTGAATCACCACTTTTATTTATTTGTAGCAACTTTATTGAGGTATAATAGACAATAAATTGAATACCTTTGAAGAGTAAACTTTAAGTTTTGACATATATATCTATTCCTATATATCTATATCTATAGTAAAACCATCACTATAATCAAGATAATGATGATATCCTGCAGCCCCAAAAGGTTCTTCATCTACCTCTATGATATCTTCTTCTTGCCTGGTCTGCTGTCTTGCTTTCTCTCACTATAGATTACTTTGCATTTTTAAGACTTTTGTAAGAGTGGTATTATAAGACATATTCCTTAATCTAGCTCTTTCCATCCAGTATAATTATTTTGGGAATCAGCCATTTCTTCTTTATTGCTCAATAGTATTCCATTGTATGGACATACTACAATCTGTTTATCCATTCATCTCTTGATGGATATTTGAGTTGTTTCCAGTTTGGGAGTATTACAAATAAAGTTGCTATGAATGTTCCTGTACAAGATCTTGTATGCACATATGTTTCATTTCTCTTGAATAAAATAGCTATGAGTGGAATGACTGGATCATATGATAGGTTTATGTTTAACTTTTTAAGAAACTCTTGAACTGGTTTCCAAAGCACCTGTATAATCACCACTTTTCTAAGCCTTAAACTTAACATTTTTCCATCATCTCAAACCCACTTCAGTATTTCTTTTCTAGTTAAACCATCAAGCCCTGGGCCAGGAGCCTCTTTACCTTCTTCTTTCATTCTGCTCCATTATCTGGTATTTGAAGACATGTTTTTTATTTCAAAATCCAAAAACCTAAATAATAGGGTGGCTCTCCATCTGATAAGTAAATGTATGTCTCGGCTTCAACCTGACTCATCCCCATCAGTCTCACCAGGAACTTGGAGTGAGCATCATGCTTTAAGAATTTTGAAGCCACCCTTCCCTGTGGTCAGTCTATATAATTCTTGGCAGTTCACTGTATGTCTAGTAAACACCCAGAAGCTGACGGTTCCAAACTAATTAGCCACACCTTTTTATTCCACCCAGCAGTGGAAATCCAAAGTCTCCCCTGATCTTTCCAACACCAAACCTGTTCTCTCCCTTCCTCCTTTTCCTCCTGCTCTGCTTTACCCTTCCCAATTCTCCACATGCCAATCAGTTCCAACTCCCTATAGGAGGATTCTCCAGATGACTTCACTGCCCAAGGACCTCTCCCTCCCTTAATTAAAAAAAAAAAGTCACTGTGTGAGCCATTCCTTTAGCACTCCCAAAACATAGTCTCTCATTTCCCTGGGCAACTAGATTTGAGTCCCTGTTAGTATGTGTAAACCACAGTGCCAGGGCTAAGGAGGAAAAGAAAAACCAAATGTAATTGCTATCCTCAAGCACCATAAAGTACAGGTCAGGGATAAGACATAGTTACAACTGAAATATTTCTAAGCAGCATGGTAACTGCCATAAGACATTTAAGTCAAATAGCGTGGTGATCTGCCAGGCAGGAAAAGGTGAGGAACAAGATGTGGACAACCGTATCCCAGGAAGACAGCAGCCAGAAGAAGTCATGGTAGAATGAAGCCCCCTATCTTGGCCAGGTTAGATGTATTGACTTTCAGAACCATTTCTCAGCTTTTGTATTGTGTGCTTAACCTAACTCACCACAGAGATACCCGCCTTCTCTCCATTTCCTGGGCTAGTAATGTATCTGCTGCATAATTACTGAGTGCCACTGTGTGCTGAATAGAAGACGGTGAACATCACTGCCCTGAGGACCTTCCTGTCCAGAGAAGGATAAGAAGAGGCAATAGCCCTTTATAATGCAGTGTGGTAGGTGTTCTGGGGGAGCATGCTGGATAGATGCACAGAGGAGGCTGGCAGGGAATTGGGAGGCAACATAGAAAACTGTGCGGAGCTGAAACGAGGCCAACAGTCGAGCTCTGTCCTCTGTCTTCCAGGCCCTCCTTGTGGATCACCTAGGGCATCCCCATGCACTGGGGGTCGCAGTGCTCCTGCTTGGTCCTGAACCTGGAACTAGTAGTCCAAAGCCCCCAGAAGCTCCTGACAATCAGGTCCCTGTCCAGAAAGGCCCTCCCCTCCCGGCAGCCTCCTGATCCTATCCTCGGCGCTGCTTGAAGTTGGCAGCCCCTCTTTGCACCACGCTGTGGCCCATATGGTGGTACAGCTGATACTGTGTGACGCAGAACTGCTCTGCTTTCCAATCCACGTCAGCCCCAGCCACGGGTACACTGTGGCATTTAAATTGTAGCAAGGGACCTTTGATTTTGATTGGGAAGCTAAATTAGAAAGCGTAACATGTTTGAAACACCTACGTGAAGAATAAGCACAGAGGCAGGGCTGAGAGGGAGCCAGGCACAGCACATCAATATTTATTCATCATACCTCTGGCAAGAAACCAGGCCACCCAAGGGGACTAGGTGTGTGTGAGCTCCCAGAGCCTGGAACTCCAAGGAATACTTCTCCCCACAAAGCCTGGATGGAGGCTGGATTATTAAGAGAGGGAGAAAGAAAAGCCTGTGGAGAATAAAACACATATCCCAGACACTCTAGAACACCCACAGTCAAGAGGCCTTGGGGCCAAGGACTCCCTTGCTGACCCTGGGCAACTAAGCTGCTTTATAAACATCTTCTAACAGATACATACTCCCACATGAAAGCAACTCAAGGATCTGGAAGTCACACGCCTGGCCTCCTTGCCTCTGCAGATCAAAGAAAAGAGAGGAAAGTAAAAGAGCATCTGTTTCTAAGCAGAAATGTCTCTAAGCCCCTGCAAGAGGAGGCACTCTTTTCACAAACTAACTCAAAATTCTCTTTCCTGACTTTAGATGTACTTCATTAGCTTTTGGTAACCAATAGCAGCTATCTATCTCCAACACCCTGAAGATTGCCTGACCCCCCCAAAATAGCAAATTCCAAGGGAAAAGTACCTACTAGTCAATGGCAATGTGGACACAGATGTTTTTTGCATCCTGATTCAACAGGAAAGACTTTCTGGTACAATTGGGGAAAATCTGAACATGGTTTGAGCATTAGATGATATTGAGGCTTTACTATTGGGTTTGTGAGTTGTGATAATGGTCTTGTGGTTATGCAAGAAGTGTCTTTATTTTTTAGAGATGCAGTTGGAAATATCTGGGAGGGAAATGTTATGATGTCTGGGCTTGGCTTTAGAATACTTCCACCAAAAACAAGATGAAGCAAAAATGCTAAAAATTTAGATGATGGGTAAATGAAAGTTTGTTGTTCTACTTTCCCAACTTTTAAAGGTGCAAATGTTTTAATAAGAAAGTTTTTTAAGAAGAAAACAGGCAGGGAAGAATTCTACAGGCACAGCAACCAGTCTGAGGCAGACCACTAGACCTCAAGGGAAGAGATGGAAAATTTCAAATGCAAACCAACAACTCAAATAGCCTGGACCAACCACCAAAGGGTCTTGGAGATCCCAAATGATAGCCAATCACAATAATGAATACACATAATTATGACTATCAACATCAAGAAGATATTCAATTACATTTTAGTATACTAGAATATAAGTGAAGAATGTTTACCTAAAAATATGGACAGCAATATTTCTGTTTCAGGTAAGTGCTTACATGTAAAGTTTCAATCTTCCGGTACAGTTGGTTATCAAAGTGTAGTCCTAGGACCAGCAGCTTCAGCATCACCTGGAAACTTGTTAGAAATGCACATTAGCAGGCTCCACCCTAGACCTCCTGAATCAGAAACTCTGGGGTGGGCCCCAGAAACCAGCGCTGTAACAAGCCTTCGGTGATTCTGATTTAACCTGTGGTACAAGGTCGACCCAGCATTACTCTGAATCCGTTATATAGACAGCAGAGGCATGCACATGCAGACAAACCCTGCTCTGCAGCCACCACCAGGACCAGAAAGCTGTAGGGGGGGAGAAACAAAACGACACAGCCCCAATTAAATGCCTGCACCCTGGGAAGCCCTATAAACCCTGAGGAGCCTCCCTCCAGTCAGTGCTCCAGGAAGCCCCATAAACAGCAGGCATCCCATCTGCAGTTCAAAGGATGCACACTCTATTAAAACGGATCATAAATGGCTTACATAATCCATTAAATCCCAACCTCTGGGCAAACCCCACTGACAGCGCTGGGGCTGGCTGGCAGCTTCTGCAGACACACAGAAGTGGGGGGAGGTACCTGGGTCAGGGTGACCTGACTGCCTGCCTGCATGGACAGGGATGAAAGACAACAGGCCTGCAGGTGTGCAGATGAGGAGGTGGGGAAGGACGTGCATGAAAAGCAAGTCC
Source organism: Aepyceros melampus (assembly GCA_006408695.1). Classification (NCBI taxonomy): domain Eukaryota; kingdom Metazoa; phylum Chordata; class Mammalia; order Artiodactyla; family Bovidae; genus Aepyceros; species Aepyceros melampus. The sequence continues at coordinate 315,644 of SJXQ01000533.1, read as the reverse complement.
CAGCTTCAGTGTTTAATTCATAAAATCACAGAATGTTCCAGCTGAATAACAGAGATTGCTGAGGCCAGCTCCAAGTTTTATAGGTGAGGAAACTGAGGCTCAACGAGGCCTTACAACTAGTGAGTGCGTGGAAGAAGGAAAATCCTGAGTTCCAGTGCTGATTTGTGTCATTAAACATGAAGGAAGGGAGACAGAGGAACATCTCCAAGGCTGTGGGGAGGGGGCCGGGCAGTTTTGCACAGAGTTTAGTATAGACCCTAAAGCCAGAGTGCTTGAGTTTCAAACTCAGCTCCTCTACTTACAAGCCTTGTGACCTCAGATAATTGATTTCTTTGTGCCTCGGTTTTCTAGTCTGTAAAATGGGGATAATAATAACACCTGCCTCACAAGGGAAACAAATGCATGAAATCAGATGGAGACTTAGCAAACGACTCAGTACCTAAGAGCACTCATTATTTATGTCAGTTATTACACATGATATTAACTTCTTTTAATGGTGGCAGTGGTAGCATTGGGGTGGGATTACAGGAACAGTTTCTTTTTTGTGTTCTCAAAAACTTCTAAGGCATTTATATGTTGCTTCAGTAATTTTTTTACAGTTAATTAAACTCATTTTGTCTCACAATCTGGTATTAAATGCTGTGGAGGATTGGAGAATAGATGCCAAAGGCTCTCTTTAAGAGACCTGATTTCTCACGTGTGATTAGAGAAACAAGAGAAAATGCTGAGGAACGAAATCGGTATATGATGTTAAGTGAAGATTATATAACAGACACATTTACATCTATATAAGTCTAATTACTTACAATTTATATATAAAAGATTATATCTATGTATCTATGTTGTGTATAGATATGCCAGAAAATTTGGAAAACTCAGCAGTGGCCACAGGACTGGAAAAGGTCAGTTTTCATTCCAATCCCAAAGAAAGGCAATGCCAAAGAATATTCAAACTACCACACAATTGCACTCATTTCACATGCTAGCAAAGTAATGCTCAAAATTCTTCAAGCTAGGTTTCAACAGACCCTCCACATGTTCAAGTTGGATTTAGAAAAGGCAGAGGAATCAGAGATTAAATTACCAACATCCATTGGATCACAGAAAAAGCAAGAAAATTCCAGAAAAACATCTATTTCTGCTTCATTGAATACACCAAAGCCTTTGACTGTGTAGATCACAACCAACTGTGGAAAATTATTTAAGAGATGGGAATACCAGACCACCTGACCTGCCTCTGAGAAATCTGTATGCAGGTCAAGAAGCAACAGTTAGAACTGGACATGGAACAATGGACTGGTTCCAAATTGGGAAAGGAGTACATCAAGGCTGTATATTGTCACCCTGCCTATTTAACTTATATGCAGAGTACATCATGTGAAATGCTGGGCTGGATGAAGTACAAACTGGAATCAAGACTGCTGGGAGAATTATCAATAACCTCAAATATGCAGATGACACCACTCATGGCAGAAAGCAAAGAGGAACTAAAGGGCCTCTTAATGAAGGTGAAAAAGAAGAGTGAAAAAGCTGGCTAAAACTCAGCATTCAAAAAACGAAGATCATGGCATCTGGTCACATTACTTCATGGCAAACAGATGTGGAAACAATGGAAACAGTGACAGACTATTTTCCTGGGCTTCAAAATCACTGCAGATGGTGAATGTAGCTATGAAATTAAAAGATGCTTGCTCCTTGGAAGCAAAGCTATAACCAATGTAGACAGCATATTAAAAAGCAGAGACATTACTTTGCCAACAAAGGTCCATATAGTCAATGCTATGGTTTTTCCAGTAGTCAGGTATGGATGTGAGAATTCAACCATAAAGAAGCCTGAGAACTGAAAATTTGATGCTTTTGAACTGTGGTGTTGGAGAAGACTCTTGAAAGTCCCTTGGACTGCAAGGAGATCAAGCCAGTCAATCCTAAAGGAAATCAACCCTGAATATTCACTGGAAGGATTGAAGCTGAAACTCCAATACTTTGGCTACTAACTCATTGGAAAAGACCCTGATGCTGGGACAGACTGAAGGCAGGGAGGAGGAGAAGGGGATGACAGAGGATGTGATGGTTGGATGGCATCACTGACTCAATGAACATAAATTTGAGCAAGCTCTGGGAGATGGTGAAGGACAGGGAAGCCTGGCATGTTGCTATCCATGGGTTGCAAAGAGTCGGACACACCTGAGTGACTGAACTACCAAATATTGTGTATGTATATGTATATATATTGTGTATAGTGAAGTGAAGTTGCTCAGTTGTGTCCGACTCTTTGCGACCCCATGGACTGTAGCCTACCAGGCTCCTCTGTCCATGGGATTTTCCAGGCAATAGTCCTGGAGTGGATTGCCATTTCCTTCTCCAGGGGATCTTCCCAACCCAGGGATCGAACCCGGGTCTCCCGCATTGTAGACAGATGCTTTACTGTCTGAGCCACCAGGGAAGTCCTATATGGTGTGTGTGTGTGTATATATATATAGACAGAGGATGTGATGGTTGGATGGCATCACTGACTCAATGAACATAAATTTGAGCAAGCTCTGGGAGATGGTGAAGGACAGGGAAGCCTGGCATGTTGCTATCCATGGGTTGCAAAGAGTCGGACACACCTGAGTGACTGAACTACCAAATATTGTGTATGTATATGTATATATATTGTGTATAGTGAAGTGAAGTTGCTCAGTTGTGTCCGACTCTTTGCGACCCCATGGACTGTAGCCTACCAGGCTCCTCTGTCCATGGGATTTTCCAGGCAATAGTCCTGGAGTGGATTGCCATTTCCTTCTCCAGGGGATCTTCCCAACCCAGGGATCGAACCCGGGTCTCCCGCATTGTAGACAGATGCTTTACTGTCTGAGCCACCAGGGAAGTCCTATATGGTGTGTGTGTGTGTATATATATATTTGTAAATATATTGTATACATATATATATGTTGTGGATATGTATGTATATACATACATACATAGTTGTCCCTTGGTGTCTGCAGGAAACTGTTTCCAATAACCCAGCAATTACCAAAACCCCATATGTTCAAGTCCATTGTATAAAATGGTCTAATACAGTCTTCCCTCTATATTCACTGATTTCGCATCCACACATTCAACCAATGGCGGATTGCAAACACAGTAGAGGATCCTGGTTGACTGAATATGTGGATGTGGAATCCATAGATACAAAGAGCCACCTGTATACATGCAGACACACACACACACACACACACACAGAGTCATGAAAAGATAGAATCAAGGACAATGATAAAACCCAGATGTCTCCATTAAGTATTCCACGCAGGGAAGAAAGTAAACAAAAGCACAGACGGAGGGTGCGAGGAAGCCCAGGACCGGACCAGCTTCCTTCCTGGAAGAAGCTCCAGGAGCAGCACCTGAGAGCAGTTTGGGATCAGAATGATGAAGGGGCTTGCTAAAGATCACACGATGAATCTGTGGCACAGTTGGCCCCTCTTCAACAAGGAGACATTAATCAGTGTCAGACTAATTCGCCATTCACCTACCAAAAACCTGGACGAGTAAAGGGACACAGTATGAGTATGTTCTCAAGTGTGGAAGTTAGGAGTGAAAGGCCTAGATCCAGAAAAGGGGGCCTGGCTGGGGCAGCCCTGTAAGGCGGTCACTGGAAACCCAGAGGCAACATGGGAATACTGGGTACCAAAGGCACCAGGGTAATGCTGGGTCCGCCTCATATCATAGGTTAAAAGGCATCAGATCACCTGAAGGCTTGTTACAGCACTGGTTGCTGGGCTCCCCCCCGCAGTTTCTGATGCAGGAGGTCTAGGGTGGAGTCCGAATGGTCAAAGCAAACAAACTCACCTGTTTCCCCAACTGGCTCTGACCTCACTGTCAACTAAAGGAAACAGGGGTTGGGAAGAACCACAGAGATCTCTCATTTTAATACAGTTAAATACATGATTATGGAAACTCTATATGCAGAATTCCATCTAGGCACCCCTGGGGATATAAACAAGATATGGCTCTATTCTCAAGGAATGTGCCGTGTCTCTTAGAAAGCAGGTGTATACAAACAGTCCTCATAGAATAGTGATATGATACAAAGATAATTAACTAATCAACACAAACTGAACAATTACCAGATGTCTCCCACACATGTGTGCTCTTTATCTCCGTTAACCTTATGACATACTTTGTGTCATCTTGGTCGTGTTTATGTCAGATGTTCTCAGAACCACCCTGCAGTGTACACACAATCACGATGCACGAAAGAGCTGAGAGGAAGACAGGAGCGTGGCCGGATGATGATGATGGAAGGCCAGTCTCAGAAGAGGGAAGAGTAGCAGAGGCACAGAGGCTGGGAAGCTCGGGGGGCCCGTGTGAACTGAGGATGGTCCAGTGAGGTGGCAGGGAAAAGGGTTCACGGGGAAAAGGATGGGAAGAGAAACCAGAAAGGAAGGAAGCAAGAGGCAGAGGGTCTTAAACACAAAGCTAAGGATCTGAACTCTCCAGGTGGTAGAGAGTCTTGGAAGTTTCCTGAGATGAAGCCTGAGAGGCCAGTGAGGCTCTGGTGACAACATTCAGGCTGGGTCTGCGGGCAGACAGGCCACTGAGGGGTCTCCATTATTCTTTCAGGCCTGATCTGACTCATGCCACCCACCAAGCATTGATACTGACACACACGAAGCCATCCCCTTATGCAAGCGTCCTGTGTACTTCCATGTATTACCTTGCTTATTCCTCAGCATCGCCCCATGATGCAGACATTAGTACATCTCATCTTACAGGGAGAGAAAACTGAGGCAAAGAAGTGCTGAATACCTTGTCTAAGATCGAGAACAAAGAGCTCTGCGTCACTTCACTTAATCCGACAACCCTGACCAGCTCAAAGAAGTCAAAGAACTTGCCCAGCTCAATCACTCTGATTACAAAGCTGTACCCACCTTGTGATACAGTCCCCCACTAGGGCAGTGGGGCTGCAAATGGCGCGTGGAAAGGAGGAACCCTGAGTGGTAAAAGTGACAGGACACACACAAGGCCACATATTGTATATTCCCATTTATATGAAATATCCAGAATCAGAAAATCTATAGAGACAGAGAACAGATGATTATTTGCCAGGAGCTGGAAGAGGGAGAAATGAGAAGTGACTGCTTAATGGCTACAGGGCTTCCTTTCTGGGGTGATGAAAATATTCTGGAACTACACAGGTTGCACAACACTGTAACTTTCCCAAAGGTCACTAATGGGATGTTGTATATCATGTGTATTTTACCACAAAAAGGGTTCTTTAAAAAAGAACCCTAACCGGAAAGAAAAACCCTTGGGGTGTAGGGACAAGGAAATTGTGGAAGTTGACACATTATTCACTACTTAGCCAAGAAACATCAGCCATGCTGAAAGAACTCAGGCTGCAGACGAAGTTTCCTTTTAATACAGTTTAAATATTCTACCCCCATCCCCTCCGCAAAAGTGCTCATTTTTTAACATGATTTTTTGACACCTACAAATATCTCTGGAAGAATGTTAAGTGTCGGCAAAAGTAAGAGGCATTTCTACTGACTTCCTTTTTTTCAACTGATGTCCTAGCTTCCAGGAGCACATGTGATGGAGAGGTGGTGTAGTGCAGCCTTTGAAAGCAAAGACTTTAGAAACGAAGCAGAATCATGTTCAAGTCTAGGTTCCATCATCTGCCAGTTGTGAGAGTCTGGAGAATTCTTTGCCTCACTAATAATAGTACCTGTATTTCATAGGATTTTTATAAAAAAAAATAATGTGAGATTGCATTCATAAAGTAGTTAGTGCTCATTATGTGGGTTATAATTTTATAAGTGCTAAAATATGCAATTCACATCTTATGAATGCCATTCCATATCTGGAACTGTGGAATCCCTCTTGGAGACTGGTGAAACTCTCTTAGAACAACGACTTGCCTTAATTTTTGTCAGTTGTTCAGCTGAGTGCTTGGTCTGTGTCCTGCAGCATAACTGCACCCTATAAGCTTTGAGTCCCATGCCAATGACACGCTGTGGTGGACACTCAATCCCAACTCAGCGAGACCCAGGGAGCTAAAAATTGCATAATCCAAAGATTGCATCTCTCAGCTTTGGACTATGCTGGGTAATCTGTGTGTAGCATATTTCCTTCCTGAACATATTTTGTTCAGTCTGACATTGACAGGTTGGCTTTCCTGAGCACATTCCCACAGTGGGTCAGGGAAGATGATTCCAGAACACATTAAAACTGTGTTCCTTCTGTGTTTTTGGCATCCAGACAGGGTGCACTGCACCATGTACTCAGCCTCCAAAGACACACTATCTCTCCTTGCTCCACAGTTACATTTGCTGTCCAGTCCAGCCCTGCAGTGTCTAAGGTGAGACTGTCTTCCCACCCATCCCCCTGTCCCAGCACAAAGCCTCCCCTGCTCAGCACTAACTTTCTGTTGAATAGAGTTGATTAATGCATGTAAGCAACTCTGAGAAGTCCTAAGTTAGAAGCAGGACAGGGGAGATAACAAATTGGAAAAGCCAGAGGATCTGCACTTTGCAGAGTCAGGGGTGCTGGCAGTGGCTTGCTTGCCAGGCACAGGGGTTTCTTTAATGAAATCCAGAGAACATGAGTGATGAGCAACACATGTGTGAAGCTCTCTCGCATGCTCTCACACACACTGCCTGAAGGCACAGGAGGTGTGGGGAGGCGGGCAGGCATGGTTTCACAACCTGGTTATGCCACTCACCTGGTTAGAGCACCTTGAGTAAATTATTTGACCTCTTTGAGCCTCAGTCTCTGCATCTATAGCTTGAAAGTGATCTTACATTCCTTCAGGATGGCTGTGAGTCCTGCCTGAGATCAAGAATGGGAAATGTCTGGCACGGGTCAGGGACTTCTTTCAAATTACCTGCCAGCTGGCATTTTAGGACCTTGAAATGCAGACACCTAGAATACTGGGTGAATGATTAGCAATGAGTTCCTGGTGAAAATTACCCAGTTGTTGCAAATCACATATTTGATAAGGGGTTAATATCCAGAATATGTAAAGAACTCTTCTTTTGACTCAACAACCAAAAACAAAGAAATCACCAGATTAAAAAATAGGCAAAATGTGTAAACAGACAGTCCTCCAAAGAAGATAAACAGATGGTCAATAAGCACATGAAAAGATACTCAATATCACTAGTCATTCTGTGTTGTGTGTGTGCGTGTGCGCGCGCTCAGTTGTGTCTGATTCTTTGCCACCCCATGGACTGTGTAGCCTGCCAGACTCCTTTGTCCAGGGAATTTATCAGACAAGACTACTGGAGCGAGTTGCCATTTCCTACTTCAGGGGATCTTCCCAACCCAGGGATTGAACCTGTGTCTCTCGAGCCTCCTGCATTGGCAGGTAGATTCTTCACCACTGTGTCATCTGGGTTCTGACCCACTAGTCATTAGGGAAATGTAAACAGTGGCTGCTATCAAAATAACAAAGTATTAGCAAGGATGTGGAGAAATTGGAACCCTTGTGCACTGTTGTAAATGTAACATAAAATGATCCAGCCACTATGGAAAACAGTATGGCGGCTCCTCAGGAAGTTAAACATAGAATTACCATATGATCCAGCAATCTGGCCTCTGGGTAAATACACACAAGGACTGAAAGCAGGGCCTCAAAGAGATATTTGTACCCCCGTGTTCACAGCAGCATTATTCACAAGAGCCAAAAGGTGGAAGCAACCCAAGTATCCTCTGACAAATGAATGGATAAACTCAATGTGGTGCATACATACAATGAAATATTACTCAGCCTTAAATAAGTCGGAAATTCTGACATATACAACAGCATGGATGAACCTTGAGGATTTTATTTCAGTGAAATAGCCAGTCACGAAAAGACAAATAATGTATGATTCCACTTATACGAGATATTTAGGGTAGTAAAAAATCATAAAGATAAAAAGTATCATGGTGGTTGTCAGGGGCTGGGATAGAAGAGAATGCGGAGTTATTGTTTAACAGGTACTGAGTTTCAGTTTTACAGGATGAAAAGAACTACAAAGATGGAAGGTGGTGATGGTTGCCCAACAATGTAAATGTATTTAATACCACTGAACTGTACACTTAAAAATAGTTAGGATGGTCAGTTTTATATTATGTGTATTTTGCCACTACTTTTTTTAAATTGCCAAAAATAAAAGTACACAGTTGTTTCAAGCTGTGTACTATAAAGATGAAAGCAAACGAGAAATAAATTGTCCTGGCCTCAAGGGGTTACAATCGTAAGGAAAGAAGATAAATGCATACAGTGTGAGTCAGGGTATCATCCAATGTGGGTCAGTATTGGAGAAATCAGAGAAGCCAGTAATCAGTGCAGCTGCAGAGTTGGGCAGGGTGGGGCTCAAACGATGGGAACTGAAGCCTTAAATGGTACAGACAGTCTGGAAAGGCTTGGAGATACAGGAGGGCATCCAGATCTGGAATTGGGAGGGGAGACTTCAGAGCAGCAATGTGATGACATGTTTCCCCAGACGATGAAGAAATCTGCCTCCTTAGACAGAAGGAGTTGTGTTGAGAAATCACTTGGGCAGACAGGTTTCAAAAGAGATGTGTAAAGCAGTCTTGAATAAGAATCAGGTTAAATGTCCGTGTGATGCTGCAGGGAGAAAAAAAAGGGGGGCATCGAATGCTCTGGGGAAGGTGCGTGATACAACGTCTAGCATTTACCCGGCACCACTTTCTTATTATGTTCCAGTACACCCATAACAGATGGTAACATCATCCACATTTTAGGGGACAGAAGCTGCAGTAGGGAGGTGAGCAGCTCCTTTGGTGATACACACTTCATTAGCTGCAGAGTTTGGAATGAATCCATCCATTCCTGACTGCAAACCAAAGGTGTGAACTCTTCATTTTCTTGTTCTTTGCTCTATAAATATCTATCAGTATTTAGTGAGCACCAACTGCATGCCAGGCACTCACTCTTCTTGACATGGAGATGGGAAAGACTACGGAAGGAGCTGACTAGGGCAGAAAATCCAGGAGCTCAGGTTTGGACATCTGAAATGTGAGAAGCCTAGTGGATACCTAGGCAGATGGATACACGAGTCTTAGAAACAAGTCTAAGCTTTAGAGGGAAATTTTTAAGAACTGTCTGTATATAGGAGACATTTGAAGCCATGGAACTGGATATAGCTGACAGCTTTCCCTACAAACAAAAGCTTGAGGGAAAGAAAGAGTTGAGGGGCTGGAAAGAGAAATTCTCAGTGATGAGAGGCAGGCATGCTTGGGACTGCCGCCTCATCTCCTTCAGTTCCACTGCCTGGTTTCTCTCAACGACCACACGTGAGCACACAGTCATCGATACTGATTTACAGAAGAGATAAAGCATAACGCATCTTAGTACAGTAAAAATCCATAGGTTTTGTGGCTTGAGGTATAATGACCTCTTAGGCTAGCCGCTTAAATTAGCCCAGTGACTCAGGGCTAGAGAGAATTGAGACAAGGTGGATGAAAAAGTTAGATGCCGACCAGAACAAACCAAAACACAGAAACCTAAACTCTGATTCTCAGAATGCTAATACTGTCCTGGTCTCCCCATCTCACTTATGTCCAGATATTGGGGATATTCTATGGGGCTGGCCCACATCCACGGCTCCGGGAGACTAATCAGGTGTTATGTCCACCCCCTAGCGATCCTATTAACCACCAGAAACAAAACTAACTGGAATTAGAAGTGAGATTAGAATTTTCTTAACGCCATACCCACTTCTCTTCGGGAGAAGTTATCTATGTAGACCCTAAACAGAGAAAAACAAAAGCTTCACATCTCTTAGTGTAAATGAGAAAGCTTCCTCAAATTACAGCAAGATCCAGAGTTCAGATACCCGCAGGGCAGGGTGAAGAATGTGGATAGGCATGAGAAAGAAAAACTGTTTAGAACAGGGATGAGAAAGGTAAACACACGAGAGCAGATGGGGAAAGGAAGGCTCAAAGACTGCGGCTCTAAGCACAAGATCTGAGGGCTGGGCGGGGAGAGGGGCAGCAGACCCCAGAGCACAGTAAGACACAGGGCAACTGGGTACCAGGGCTCCCCTGTCCCGGCCCTAACACTCCCACCAGCATCTGCCTCCATCACTGCAGGAACGGACAGAATACTCAGAACGGAGTGGTTTATAAAACCCTCGAAGAACGGACAAGGACAATTTAAGAAGTGATTGATTTCAGAAGCCCCAGAAAGTGGTTGTCCTTGCCCTGCAAACCCTCCCTCTTTAGCCAACTACACTTCACCCTGCAGCAACATCTAAAATTCTACTCCGGGCAATTCATTCCCTTTGGTTCAACAAGATAGCACATCAAAATCACCTGGAGAACTTTGAAAAATATAGTTTCTAGGGTACAACATGAGGATCACAAATCATACTCTATTTTTCCTCATATCAAAAAACACAGTTGGTATCTCTATTCCCATTTTACAGATGAGGAAACTAAGCTCAAAAACATTAAGCAAGCAACCCAAGGTTATCCATCTTGAGATGGTTCCGGACTTGCGCGCAGGACTATCTGCCTTTTTCCATACGTTATTTATTAGATGCACTATCTGAAAAAAATCAACAGCCAAACCACAATCAACTTAGCTCTCAGGAGTCAGGCTCCTTCCTGTACATTCAGGTCTCCGCACCCTTCACCAGGGCCCAGCGATGAGGTCATTCTGGCACTCAGACCATCTCTGGCCAGGCCAGTTTCCTATTTTGATGGCCCAGAAGCTGTGAGAACATCTGTAGGAACCAGGGCCGGAATCGCGCTCTCTGCAGAATCTGCTCATGTGGGTGTGCTGGCTCAAACTATCTGGACTAAACAGAATCTAAGACCTCATGCTTAGGGCAAGGTTTTGAAAAGAAACAGTGGGGAGAAGGGAGGGGGGATGCCCACGCCTAAATACGGATATGAGGAATAAGTAAATGTACACAGTTGCAGCCAGGCAGGGCGGGATCTGAAAGATAAACCAGAACTGGCTCAGTAGGAAGGGATGAGCTAACTTCCGACATCAGCTTCTCCCGGTTGCTTTCTCCAAAGCAACTTCAAAGGCAGAAAAGTCTAGTCTGGAAGGCTCCTGGACCTGTCTGTGAGGAGTGGGAAAGAGCAGGAGAGGAGAAAGACTTCATCAGCTTGCCTTCGGCTGACTCTTTATCCCCAATTCTTAGAATTTTAACCTGGCCAGACTTTCCAGGTGGCTCAGTGGTAAAGAATCTGCCTAGCAATGCAGGAGACATGGATGGGTTCAATTCCCTGGGTCAAGAGGATCCCCTGGAGAAGGAAATGGCAACCCACTCCAGTATTCTTGCCTGGAAAATGCCATGGACAGAGGAGCCTGGTGGGCTACAGTCCATGGGGTCACAAAAGAGTTGGACACAACTAAACAACAAGCATTAATAAAGAGAAAAAACACAAGGATGTTTAGACTGTTGAACTCTACCCTCTTTCATGGATAACTCTAAGGCTGCCTCTCTGAGACCAGCCTTGGCTATGTCCCCAGGTCCCAGCTGTCAGTCTCTTCCCTCTCAGACCCCTTCTGGCACCTGAGTTTATACCTCCTTCAAGGTGGCAGGTGCAGAGGTTCACTCTGTCAGTGCCACAGGTCCCATACAGGCCTTAAGGCACCTGTTTCCATCTCTGAGAGGAGGTGAGCAGTACCCGGAAGCTGGGGCACACGAGTCCTCTGCACTCTGACCATCGGCTGTCTTCCCAACATTGCTACAGCACAGCGCACCCCCAGCTGCTGTCGGAGGCCAAGGAGGTAACAGTCATTTGGGGGATTAACTGGGAGACCCTCATGTCTCACAGCCTCAAGCTTGGTGCTGGAGGCACAGAGCCTGGCTGCATTCTCTGGCTGCAGTGGCGGTCACGCTGGCAGCCTTCCCGGCTAATGCTGCACAGGCTGTATTAGCATCGAGCTCCCCCCGAACCTGCCCTTCAAGACCACAGCCCACAGCTCATCAGCGTTGCCATCCAGCCCAGGCACGAACCCAAAACAGGCATAAGTCCATTTACTGGGCTGGGCTGGCAAGATCTCCAACCCTACTGGAGGACACTGGCTGGGGACCCACTGTGTCAGAGCCGGAGAGCAGGCCTCATTCCACCAGAGCAGTGCCGGCTTCCCCCAGAGGAGCCCCTGCTCTCTCTCTGCCAAAGCCAGGCCCCATTCAGCTGGCACTATTTGCCCCAGGAATACCCTGATACTCATTCCTAATGGGCTCAAACTCCTGTCCCACTCCCTAAAACTGAGTATTTTTGTGAAACTTAAAGCTGGACATGTCAGACCAGTTTAGCTAAAAGCAAACTATAAACAACTGCCAGGAAATGTTTCTTGGGAGCTTTATTACAACTAGAGTCTCAGGCTCAACCTTGTTTCCAGAGTATGTATTTCAATCTGATTTCCAACTCATCAAAAATATCCATTAGGTACAGCACTGGAACACTCAAGGCATGAGCGTTGGCATGTATCGTTCAGGGTGGCTGGCATGTAGTTGGACACAAAGAGGAGTTAGAAAACAAGGGTGAAAAGGCAGACTTTTCCATTAATTTGTTTACGTGGGTCATGACCACACCAGCCAAATAACCACTGCTTTACGCAGCAGGGTATATATAGAGCTTGGTATATGGTAGGATGAGTTCACCCACACTGTTCTTTGAAATTATTTGGTTCCTCTTGCCCCTTATTCTTCCATGTCCCTTTTATAATCAGATTGTCTAATGCTGTAAAAAAAATACTAGTTTAGAGTCTGATTAAAAAATTGTATTACTGGCCTTATCAGATTCATTTGGGGAGAATTTCTATCCTTATGTTTTCCCATTCAAAATCATGGTACTTCTCTCCATTTATATAGCTCTTACATTGTTCAATAAAGTTGTACAATATGTTTTCCATAAAGGACTTGCACATCTAAAAATATATAAGTATAAACATATATATGTATGTATTATATATATATATATATCCTTTAAAGGCTGAATACATAAAGGTTTACTCTGACCCCTGCTTTTACCTGCAGCTTAGCACAAACCTGCTTCCAGAACCAGTGACTTCTTGACAGACACAGATAGAAGGGATCCCACTGGGATGGCTGAAGCCAGCTTCCTAATACCTCAATTCCACCATTAGAGCTTTTTCTATTTTAGTTTGTAATTGGTAGGCAACTTTTTTTTGGTAAAAGCATTATTTCAGAAAAAAAAATGTTTGCAGCTTATGTATATCTTTAATGAGATGCTTTCAATCAGAAAATGTGATAGAGTTCTACAACTGAATGTATTTCTAACTTCCTGTCTGTAGAGACTTCTGTGAAGTAGAAGGCTACCAAAACTTCAGAAGCCACTGTGCCATTTGTATATTCTATAGTGTCTCCTGGTGGTGCTGCGCCTTTGAACAGCTGTGGTGTGAGAGGGTACCAGGTAGAGTTGGGGTGGGGCAGGAAGAAATTAGAACACTTAGGGATGCAGAAGGGAATAATCAGACAGGAATGAAAAAGCAAAATGCCCCAACTGTATTGAAATGAGCTAGAAGGGACTGGGGAGGAGTTTGGGAGAATAAGGAAGACAGAGACTGGCCTGAGACAATCCCTTGGGGGAGACTCCTGGAGCCAAGAACAGGAAGGCTATGTGGGGAGGACTCACAATGGAGAAGGGGAGGAGGCATCTGAGTGGATCTTAGAGAAACAATTAAGTGACCAGGATGAAGGAGCAGGGGGGAGCGGGGTGGGGTGTAGATGTTAAACATTGTGAATGCTCATACTTTCCCACCCTCCTCCCAGCCAGCCTCTGTCACCCATGCTGTGCCCGAGGCCCTCTGCACCAATCCCAGATTCCCCCCACTCCCTAGAAAGCCTCCACCCCTGACTCGGTCAAAGGGAGGGGAGCTGGGACACAGACTCCCTGTGTCAGTCAGAGGGTGGCGGCAGCAGAAGAGCCACTGAGTCACTCATCTCGGAGAAGGCTCATTCACTTCTAGGGAATGAGAGTAAGTGTTCTTGAATGACTTGAGTACTTTGTGGGTCTTCATTCTTGCTATTCAATTGCGGTGGTATCTCAAAGCTACGTAGTTCATTACAACCTAAAATTTGGTGCTCATTAAGATGCAGATCTCATGGTCACTCAGGCTTGAACAGGATCTAAGATCAGGAGTTTTTTGTTGTGTTTATTAAAGTATCATTTACATGCTATAAAATTCACCCTTTCTTGTGTATGGTTCAATGAATTTCGACAAATATACACAGTCTTGTAAATACCACCACAGTCAAGATATACAACAGTCTATTACCTCAAGAAACTTGCCCAATGCACCTTTGTAGTCAATCCCCAACCCCTACCCCATTCATGGCATCTGTTTTCCAAACCTGTAGCTGTGCCTTTTCCAGATACAGTAGGTAGCCTTTTGAGCCTGGTTTCTTTAACTCGACATAATCCTTTTGAGTGCAATATCAGGTTTTTAAAGAAGACAGGAAGAAAAAGAATTAGAAGGAACTGGGCATTAGCTGAGTCCTCAGATAGACCCCAGAAGATCCAGACAAAAGAAAGCAGGAACCATCAAAATACAAACCTTGGCAGCTAAGGGCTGCCCCTAAATAGGAAGGGCTCACATTTGTTGCTGTTGTGTAGTTGCTCAGTTGATTCTGACTCTTTGCAACCCTATGGACTACAGCCCGCCAGGCTCCTCTGTCCTTGGGATTTCCCAGGCAAGGGTAAGTTGCCATTTTCTTCTCCAAAATAACAACAGCTTACATACTCAGACATAAAAAGACACTAGCTGCCCCGGAACAAGGGAGGGTAATCCAAGGAACAGGACGTGTGGTCAGAAGACCACTCTTCAGGGCACTGTGTGATCTTGGGTAAGTCACTTAGCCTTTCTAAGAGTCACAATGTCCTTCTCTGTCCAATGAGGCCCAGACCCACCCCATCAGAGTACCATATCTCCCTGGCCACAGTACTGAACTCAGGGACAGACCCTCCCAGGGACTTCTGCTGGAAAGACTCTCCTCTTGTCATGCTGTGGGTTCCTAAAATATTAATAATTGAATTTAAGCCTGGGACTGCAGGTAATCATTTCTGCCACCACACAGAAAGAACTTGTCTGCGAACAGCCAGCCAGAAGACCGCAGCCTAGAAGGACAAGACAGCAATGTGATTAAATCAGTGTGTGAGTACCCCCATCTGGCTTTGTTTCCATTTATCGTGGACCAGACTGAACCAATACAGTTCCTTTATTTGCTTAATAAAAGTAATGCATATGCAATCTCCTTGCTCAGAGACAGGGCCACAGACACATGATATTAAAATTCATCCATTTTAAATTACGGGACGTCCCTGGTGGCTCAGAGGGTAAAGCGTCTGTCTGCAATGCAGGAAACCTGGGTTCTATTCCTGGGTCAGGAAGATCCCCTGGAGAAGGAAATGGCAACCCACTCCAGTATCCTTGCCTGGAAAATCCCATGGATGGAGAAGCCTGGTAGGCTACAGTCCATGGGGTTGCAAAGAGTCGGACACGACTAAGCGTGTCTAGTTCTAGTGATATTAAAATTCATCCATTTTAAATAGTAGAAACATGATTCCCAATCCTATGCCTTTAAAGAGCTATCACATCCTAATTCCCAATAATCCTAAGGCCTAAGGCAAAGCACTTGTTAGGATACACATGAAAAGCAAATATCCAAGACCTCACAGCATCAATTAGGCCTTCTAAGAGACTTAGGCTATCTCTTCCTAAGGCGCCCAAATCCAGTAGAGTTCAGCAAATGCTTCCTGAGAACAAGGCACAAGGCTAGGACCTGTGACCACATAAGGGTTAATGAGACACAGTCTCTATCACAAGGGCAATTCAAAGGGAAGCAAAGAAATTAGCTTGGGTTGGGAAAGTTAGAGTAAGATCCTTGAAGACATGCAATTTGAGAAGGGATGGGATTTCAAACAGTGGAGAAGAGAAGGAAGGGCAGAAGCAAAAGGAGGCCCTGCTGCTGCTGCTGCTGCTGCTAAGTCGCTTCAGTCGTGTCTAACTCTTGCGATCCCATACACGGAAGCCCACCAGGCTCCATCATCCCTGGGATTCTCCAGGCGAGAACACTGGAGTGGGGTGCCATTTCCTTCTCCAATGCATGAAAGTGAAAAGTGAACGTGAAGTCGCTCAGTTGTGTCTGACTCCTAGCGACTCCATGGACTGCAGCCCACCAGGCTCCTCCGTCCATGGGATTCTCCAGGCAAGAGCACTGGAGTAGGGTGTCATTGAAAAGAATGCACAGAGAAAGGAAATTCTCACCTCATTCAGAAAACAGCAAATGTGCCCTTTGCTTGAGGTGTAGTTTATCCACAAGTATAAAGGAATTAAGTCAGAAAGACTGAGTAAATACTAAAGAAGACTTCAGTTGCTAGGCAAGAAGTCATTATTTAATCCTAAAGCAAAGAGAGAACCCTGAAAGATTTGAGCAGAAAAATAACATAATTAAAACTGTGCTAATTAATGATTTTAATTAACATAATTAAAACTGTAAATCTGGTAATAGTGTGGAGGCTGAGATGGCGATGAGAGAGATTGGCAGCAGCGAGGCCAGTTAGGAGGAAAGCCCAGGAGTGCAGGCAGTAAGTCACATTTGCCCACCCCAGGACTGCGGACCAGAGGATTTGGGTACCGAAAGCTCTCAGAACCAACAGACAGGACTTTCAAAGAGCTATTGAGGGAGAATAATGTGGGGGTGGTGGAGGAAGAACAAAAAGGGCACAAACCAGGGAGACCAGAAGAATGGAAGTGTGGTTATCATCAGGAAAGGAGGTTAAGTTTATTAAATACATTCCTGGATTTGCTGAATTTGGGATGCTGGGGTAATGCCCGGGTTGAGATGTCCAAGGAGCATTTGGAAATACAGACAAGTTAGCAGATGGGAAATGCCTCAGGCCCCAGAGGGAGGAAAGGAAGAGCTGTGGGGCAGATGGGGTCCCCAAGCAGAACATGGAGAGCCTTCAAGAGAGGATGGTGGGGAGAATCAGCAGAGGGCACCTGGCTGGACTTGACTCTCCCAGCCCTGACTTCTACAGCTTATGGCCCCAGGGGGGAAGGGGACCAGTAGTGGCAAATGCTGGGAAACATCTACATGTTAGGGATGAAAGGAAAGGTGCCCGCAAGAGGCAGAAAAGGAGCTGAGAAATCAAAGGAGAACCAGTATGACTCTGCCAGGCAGCTGAGAGGAGCCGTGAGCCTTGGACAAATGGGCCTCCACTTTGGGCCTGTTTCTAGCCATGTGGATGGACACACTTCTTCCCTCCCTGCCTCTCAGCCCACCCGTGTGGAAGGTAGACAGGTAAGTAGTGCGTGAGTGTTCCAAGGAAGAATATATAGTGGCCCAGGACTGGCAGGCCTTAATTCCAACAAGGTGAGAAGAGACAGAGGGGATGACTCTCTGAGGAGTGTTTGGGGGCTCCTGATTCATCTAAAAGATAAGAGAAAGCTCAACCAAGCAGCAGGCAGTCTGTAGGCAAGCCAAGACGTGGGCCAGGGGTAATTCATGCTCGCCTGCTCACCCACCTCCCATCAGGATTTCATCTTGAACACAGCTGTGTAGGAGGAACATTTGGTCTCAGGTTGGCAGTGCTGGCATAGCCACATGCCCCAGGGGGAACCTCCAGCCCCCAGTGCTGCAGGAGAGACAGTGGTCACCAGGTTCAGTCCTGATAGCCCACAGAAGGAGAGGCGCCCACAACTGACCACTGCCCATCCCTGAAAGGCAACAGCTCCCTGTCTTCCCTACACAACCCTTCACTGTTTCCATCCTCCAGTATCTGGGTTTGAGCCTTACTTCCTCAGAAAAGTTCCTGACTCCCCATCTCCAAAATGCTCCTTATTTCTATCAGATTTCTAAATGCCTGAGGCTGCAAGGCCTAGTCACTTCTCACCACTGTCTAGTGTTTCTACTCATTCATTCTTTCCATGAAACTGCTGCATACTATGGAGGATGCTAGGGGAAAGGCAATGTGTGGAGAAATGGCAGGAAAGAGGTTCAGCTTCTCACATTCTCCAGAAACTAGACTGCAAAACGGGGCTGAGAACAGCTCCCAGTCACCACGACACCCTGTAGGACGTGAGAGGAGCTTTAGAGCGAAGAGTGATGCCTGCAGCGTCAGAGAAGTCAGGGCAAGGGACAAACTCCAGGGCAGGGGACCCTGTAGGAGGTGGCTTCTCTACGTCATTTGCCTAACAGATTGAATCTGTAAGTAACTGATTTCTTCCTATGTCCCTCTATTCCTGGCACATGACAACACCGAAGCAAAATGCCTTAGGCAGTGTGATCTAGTCATAAGAACATGGCCCCATTGTCACACGGACCTGCCTATCACATAACAGCTCTCTGGTGTGGGGCAAGCAACTTAATCTCTCACAACTTCAGTTTCTCACCTATGAAACAGGAATGAGCATATGTGTGTCAAATGGATACAGTAAGGACTACATGGGACATATATGGAAGGGCTTGGCATAGTAGGTGCCCAATTAATGTTACTTCCTTTTTCCACTTCCCCCTTTCCCCAGCTTGAGAATCTGAGCCCTGGTTTTCACAAGACGCATCTCCTATCCTTGCTCCCATCCTCCCAAGGATAAGGGGATGGCCTGCCTTCCTCATTCATTGCCATGTGTATCTTCAGACAAAATGCACAAAATGGTCATGTTCTAAGAGTGATTTTTCTCTTTGGTGAACACTTTACTTTTTTATCATCTCCCACCTCCCCTGAGCTCCTTTCCCTTCCTATGAATCTTCCAAGGGCCAACACTTACACAGGTGTGGGCCAAGCACCTCCATAACTGCTTTAGAGTCACTAATTCACTTAATCCGCAAAACAACCCTCCGAGGTGAATACCATCATTAACCCTGTTTTTTAGACGATGAAGATGGCTACATAGAGGTTAAAGGCCTTGCCCATGGTCACTGAAACTACTATGGAAGGGGGCTGAAATGCAAACCCAAACAGTCCCCATCCAAAGTCTGTGTCCTTAGCACTAAACCGCACTGCCTCCGTGTCTTACAGTTTCCTTAGGCCGTTCTTGTTTAGTCGCTAAGTCATGTCCGATTCTTTTGTGACCCCTGGACTGTAGCCTGCCAGGCTTCTCTGTCCATGGGATTTCCCAGGCAAGAATACTGGAGCAGGTTGCCATTTCCTTCACCAGGGGATCTTCCTGACCCAGGGATTGAACCTCTGTGTCCTGCACTGCAGGCGAATTCTTTACTGCTGAGCCACTAGGGAAGCTTAGGTTGCTCTTAGTAGGGACTAAAGCACTCTGAGATATTAACTCATGTTGAGGTGACAGTCCCCGAGGAATATATAGAGCCACAGGAGAGCCTGCAGCAAGGAGCATATTTAACTCAGAGATACCAGCCTCTAGTGGAGAGTATGATGGTGGACAGCCTTATCATAGACCCTGGCCACCCGACAGGGTGACAGAGCACGTGTTGCAGTTACGTACGTCCAGTGATCTGTCCACACCAGCGGCAATCGTTTCTACCAGAGGCTGGCCCGGCCTAGTGTCACAGGTTGGGTCCCCGGGAAGCAGACTCTGAGATGGAGATTTGTGTGCAGGAGGTTTACTGGGGGCTCCTCTCAGCATCCACCACTGAGCGAGGAGTGATGATGCAGGATGAGGCCCCCTGGACCCTGATGCAGCCGTAAAGGTCTCAGCCAGGCTTCAAGGAGCTCTGCGGGGAGGATGGCCTTACAGAGTCGGAGTTGTCCCACAGTGGGGAAAGGGAGTGGGGCGTTCTGACTTCCCAGAAGAGGTTATTTCATGGGGGCTATCCCCAGGGAGGGGCAGACCTGAGGCCAGAAGGCTCTCCTCTGAAGGCAACAACCTGGAGAAGAAGGGACTGTAGTGACTGTGAGCCATCAGTCATCCCTCCCAGCAGCTGGGAGAATGAACGCTTCAGGTGCCCAGGGGGTCTGTTCACCTGCGATCCATCACTAACGCTGAGGCTCATGGGTTATCTTGACACTGAAGGCTCAGGCCAAAGTCCTGCTGCTCCCAGGACGGGGGGAGCACAGACCTAGACACTTCCCTCCTCTCCCATGTGCCTGGCTCCAGAGGTGCACCAAGAGCTGGCTGTTCCCCAGACCTCGCTCACTTCCAAAGACCAAGCCACACAACCTGGGCAACTGCACGCTTGCACACAGAAACACACTGCCTCTCAGGATGGCACTCCTTACCTAAGATGATGGTCAGTTGTCAACGTGGAACTGAACTTCCGTCAAATGTTTTCCATCACCCTGTACTTCCAACCCAAACAACCGAAACTGGGCGCTTTTTAACCAATTCATGATTACCCAGCCTCAAGGGCACATTCCACACTGTGCCATCTGTCATATGAAAGCTCCTGCTTTATGGTTCAGTTCAGTGCAGTCGCTCAGTTGCGTCCCACTCTTCGTGACTCCATGGACTGCAGCACGCCAGGCTTCCCTGTCTATCACCGAACCCCCAGAGCTTAGTCAAACTCATGTCCATTGAGTCGGTGATGCCATCCAACCATCTCATCCTCTGTCATCCCCTTCTCCTCCTGCCTTCAATTATTCCCAGCATCAGAGTTTTTTCAAATCAGTTAGTTCTTCACATCAGGTGGCCAAAGTATTGGAGTTTCAGCTTCAGCATCCATCCTTCCAATGAATATTCAGGACTGATTTCCTTTAGGATGGACTGGTTGTATCTCCTTGTTGTCCAAGGGACTCTCAAGAGTCTTCTCCAACACCACAGTTCAAAAGCATCAATTCTTCGGTGCTCAGCTTTCTTCACAGTCCAACTCTCACATCTATACATGACCACTGGAAAAGCCATAACTTTTACTAGATGAACATTTGTCAGCAAAATAATGTCTCTGCTTTTTAATATGCTGTCTAGGTTGGTCATAACTTTTCTTCCAAGGAACAAGTGTATTTTAATTTCATGGCTGCAGTCACCATCTGCAGTGATTTTGGAGCCCCCCCCAAAATAAAGTCTGTCACTGTTTCTATTGTTTTCCCATCTATGTGCGATGAAGTGATAGGATCTGATGCCATGATCTTCGTTTTCTGAATGTTAAGTTTTAAGCCAACTTCTTTACTTTCCTCTTTCACTTTCATCAAGAGGCTCTTTAGTTCTTCCCATCTGCCATAACGGTGGTGTCATCTGCATATCTGAGGTTATGGATATTTCTCCTGGCAATCTTGATTCCAGCTTGTGCTTCTTCCAGCCTAGCATTTCTCATGATGTACTCTGCATATAAGTTAAATAGGCAGGGTGACAATATACAGCCTTGACATACTCATTTCCTGATTTGGAACCAGGCTGTTGTTCCATGTCCAGTTCTAACTGTTGCTTCTTGTCCTGCATATATATTTCTCAGGAGGCAGGTCAGGTGGTCTGGTATTCCCATCTCTTTAAGAATTTTCCAGTTTGTTGTGATCCACACAGTTAAATGCTTTGGCACAGTCAATAAAGCAAAAGTAGATGTTTTTCTGGAACCCTCTAGCTTTTTCAATGATCAAACGGATGTTGGCAATTTGATCTCTGGTTCCTCTGTTTTATGGTATAAGTCCTTAAAAAGTAGTGGATAGCACTGCCCTTAAGGAGATTTTCTTGCAAAGCTGAGGCCACGCCAAGAACTTTTAACACACTGGATGGCATGAGACTCTGACTCCACATGAAGTCAGAGCTCTGAGAAGGCAGGTTCTGTAGGCCTCAGGTGGCTCATGACTCAGCAGATGGAGAGAGACCACAGGGTGACTGGCAGAGCCACCTGGAATCCACATCTCTCTAAGACCTGAGCCCTACCTACCAGCTGCCTGGGGGACCTGTTGTCTGCCCTGGAGTGACCAGAAACCCTATGTTATCTCCTCCCCTTCAGTGACAGTCATTCCCAGGGAAAACATAAATTTCATTTATCTGTATGTTAGTTGCTCAGTTGTGTCAGACTCTTTGCAACCCCATGGACTGTAACCCACCACGCTCCTCTGTCCATGGAATTCTCCAAGCAAGAATACTGGAGTGGATTGCCAAGCCCTCCATCAGGGGATCTTCCCAAACCCAGGTTGCCCTTATTGCAGGCAGATTCTTTACCATCTGAGCCATCAGGGAAGCCCCAAAACACAAAGCATAGTGCTAACTAACCACAGTAATCAACAGGCCCTAAACACCTTACCGATCCCTACACTATCCCTAGGACTTACCTTTGGCCTCAGAGTTCTTCCTGATTCAAAAGCACGCAAGCTTTCACTATTTTCCACATTCCTATTTCCTTCGTCTCAACATTGTCATTAGCAGTCTCTGTATGTGGTTTCACACCAGTGGGATTTGGTTGAGAAAAATCTGGGGAACATCATTTTCATGGCCCATGAACGTAAAAATTTATTTTTAAAACGTTTTACGAATCATAGCTCTCTGTCTTCCATGATTTGTTGGGCATACATACAAAGTTGATTTCCTTTTCATGGGAGAAGTATCTCTTAAAAGACAGAAAACAAACTAGCAGTGATGAAAGTTACTGACAGTTAAAACTGTGATGCTTTGTAAAGCCCCAAACGGCAATTTAGGTTCGATGTCCGGGGCAGCACGACTGTATGGCCAGTTGTGTTCTTCCAATGTGTGGTTTCCGTTTTCTCCCTCCTTTCTAATCCAAGGCTAACAAGGGAACTCATGAACATCAGTGCTGGTCAGTATCGTTGAACCATAAAAATATAACCCTATATCCTTTAAAAATTGCAAAATATACCTGTGACCCAAATACCTCCTTCAGAGGGATGTGTTTCTCTCCTAAGAACCCAGAAGGGTCTAGAACCCTGCCTCCACTTTGGTAGATTCCTAAGCCATTGCCCAGTCTGCCCACCTTGGGGAAAGATGAAGGTACCAGTCTTATCCCTGTGAAGGATGACCAGAGCATCTCTCAGCCCCGCCTCTGCATCAGAGTCAGCATGCAGGCTTACCAGTTAGACTATCAATATCGCTTGGACTATTTTCTGCTCAGACTTGAAAAATATAGAAGATGAAGCCTCTGGCACAGCCTCAAATCTCTAGTAAAGATTCAAAAACTGCTGCATTCTTGAGTATACCAGTCCCTCCAGTACTGTATAAAAATTCATATAAGCCAGAGGTCACTAATTATAACCTTATGGGGTCTGAGTAATATCTGTCAGGCTACTGATATATGACAGGGGAAGGAAGACAGAAAAAAGAATGAAAAGGAGAGCCACAGATGCATCCGGTGGAAGATGCAGGCAGGAGCCCCTCAGCCAGCGTGGAACCACATCTATGTCACTATGTCCACGTTGGGAACATGCTCTTTGACAATAAAAGTGATGCAACTGACTTGTGCTAGGAGAGCATGTGCTTGAGTTGGGGGTGAGCTCCATGGAGTCTTCCATCCACTTTCTCTCTACTCTATTTTGCTCAATCTTTCACAAGCCAATGCAGGGCCTTCTGTGGTGTCCCAGTGGTTAAGAATCTGCCTGCCAATGCAGGGAACATGGGCTCAATCCCTGGTTAGAGAACTAAGATCCCACATGCCACAGGGCAACTAAGCCCACACCCTACAACTACTGTGCTTGTGCACCACCACAAGAGAGACGGCGAGCTGCAACAAAAGCTCCTGAGCGCCACAGCTAAGACCCGACACAGCCAAAACAAACAGACAAAATATAAAATTTTAAAAATCATGTTGCTTTAAAAATGAAAAGCCAAGGCAATAAGGGACTGCATTATGCCCTCCACTGCCCTAACTGTCTCACTTAACCAGACCAGGATTCCTAGTATCGGTGACGTGTGTCAGTCCCTTTATGTGCCCCAGGATGAGGAATCTGAGCCATTGAAATGGCTCTAAAAGAAGGAGTGGAGGGACTATCCCAGTGGAGCAATGGATAGGAACCTGCCTACCAATGCAGGGCCATGGGTCTGATCCTTGATCTGGGAAAATTCCACATGCTTCAGAGCAACTGAGCCTGTGCACCGCAACTACTGAAGTCCATGAGCTCTAGGGTTCATGAGCCACAGCTACTGATGCTGAGTGCTGCAACTGTGGAAGCCCAAGCACCTAGAGCCCCTGATCCACAACAAGAGAAGGCACCGCCATGAGAAGCCTGCTCACCACAATGAAGAGAGCTGCAGCTCCCCGCAACTAGAGAAAGCCCACATATAGCAACACAGACCCTGCGCAACCAAAAATAAATAAATAAAAAGAAGGGCCCAGGCTCCCGAGTCATCGTGGCAGTCACATACCTTTGTACCATAGTAGAGATGGAGGTCCCTGGTGGGAAGGGGAAAGAAGGGGGTAGAAGTGGGAGAGAAGTGAGAGCAGAGGGGAAACCTCCAGGAAACAGGGCAGCACAACCTGATGCTTAAGAGCTGGTGTTCTAGGGTCACTGCACCTTGAGTTGACATCTCTGCACCACTACCCATTAACATCAGTCTCCAACCACTTACTCAGCCTCTCTAACCTTAAAGGAGGGGTGACAATAATACCCCCTCACTCAGTCATTACAAGAAATAAATGACATGAGGCATGAAGATCACTTCATACAGGGCCGCAATAAGTCATAGTTGTCACTATTTCTTTCTCAGATACTGCAAAAAATACCATGAACTGGTGAAGAAGGACTTGGACTTGAGTTGGATAATCTGGACTCTTGAGTTCCCTGTTTGTCAAATAAGGGGCTTATCATCAAGGTTTCCTCCAGGCTGGATATTCCATAAGTCTATGGCTAAGAGGTAAGTCTAAAATGTGAATGTTACAATTCTGATATAAGATGCCATCCCAGAGCTCACTTCCACCATCAAAGGTGGCTATGTGCATAACAGGGTCATGTGAAGAGTGAGTGAGTGTGTCTGGTGTGGGAGTGTTGAGAGGGGTGTGGCGGGGGTGGGGTACCACTGGTTAACCACAATTGAAACTGTTTGCATTGTTATTCTTGGGTTTTCTAGACCAGCATCTAGAGAAGTTTCTGGTCCTCTAGGTACTGGCAGGCAATTAGGGCCTGTTAAAAACGGTTTCCCCAGAAATCAGAAGGGAGAGATGTCTCTTTACCCTAACCTTGATTCTTTGCCCTTTGAAGCAAAAACCCAAAGTGCCTTTAATCTATGTAGAAAAGCTTCTCATCCATCATCTCATTCACTTGATGGACTACAAAAGGCTTTCAGAAAGGATGTGAAGTCACACTTTAAAAAATATACTTAGCGCACAAGGCACGGTGTTTACATAATACACCCCCTCAGCCTAGTTTAGACCAATCAGGGATTTACCGTCAATAGTGCAGCCTTCTTGGCTACGCAGAGTTCTGATACAGTGTGAAAATGCGTGCTCAAAGCATGGAGCCAAGGAGAACAGACCACTGTAAAGGCAAGGAAGCAGCATCATCACGGCTCAGCTGACAACCCACGCATCTGGACAGACTGACAGATGCTGCACAAAAGCTCGGCTAAATCCTCTAAGCCCCTGGGAATGCCCTCCCTCCCAATCCAAATCCTCTTATCCCCTAGGGCAAGGCTCAACACCCCTCCCCCTCCCCCAGACCACTGGAAATAATGCACCAGGGATCTTCCCCGTTAGAGACACCGGCTCACATTTACTGCCAAGCTTTCCCTGGACATACGAAGCACTCTGCCACTGCTTGTTTTCTGTCCTTGACACACAGCTCATGCTCATGAAAGGACTTCCAAGCAGTTTTATTTTATCTCCCATTTCACCCTGCACTTGGCACACACTGAATAAATAATCAGAGCCTACATGTGTGAGTAAACCATTCTTAATATACACATAACTCTCTTCTCAGGAGAAGATAGCACTACCAGCCTAACAGAGATCAACCACGTCCAGTCGTAGAAAATTAATTTCACCTTAGGCAGGTAAGTAACTGTGCGATGACGCATCCAGGCATACATCGTCACCTAGAAAATTCTCCCAGTCAATGGCAGGTCCATTAACAATAACAAGAAATAAGGCCAAATTTTAGACTGAACAGAGCTTGACAACACTAAGCCTTCACATGCATTCTTAAACCTGTCTCCCGTGAGGAAAGTGAGGCTCAGGAAGGTGAAGTGACTTGCCCAAGGTCACCCAGACAGCACACAGGAAAATCAGCATTGGAATCCAGTTCCCATTCCCTTTCCACTGCCCTGCAGCCGCCCTACAAGGACTCCCCATGTCACTTGGGGAAACAGGGCTAAAGTATAAGGCACCACTCAGACACGACTGAAGTGACTTAGCAGCAGTAGCAGCAGCAGCCAGAAGCAAAGGCTCCCAGGATGTATCTGATTCATTAAATCAGTAATATTTTGTGTGACTAAATAGATCTGAGAAGCAAAACTAGGCAGTGGAGATTCCAGCATACTGTCCAGTAGCTGAAGCCAGGCAGTGGTAACTGGAGATCCTGGGCTGTTTAAACTGCTCACAAAACAAAAACGAAAATCAGGATCTCCTAAAAGAATATAAGAACAGGCCATGTCATCACAGCATGAGAAAATTAAAAGAACATGTGCCGGAATGTTCAGCTCAAAACCAGTAAGCTGTCCTGAATAGCAGAAAATCCACAGTGGGCAGAAGTGAATGATAAATTGTAACCAACCACAGAGCAAACCAGTGAGGAAAAAGGACAGTCTTTTCCCAAAGGATAGCAATAAGCAACGCACACTTCACCTAGAGCCCAGAAGCCCAGAAGCACATCTGTGTTGAAAATTAATACTTAAACCTCAGACCTTGAAAGAATCCTGGAGCTCATGCAGGTACCCTCTGATGACTACCATGAAAACACATGTGAACTGAGTTGTAGGCTCACAGGGACCTCTCTCCCCATATTGCATATTTTAACAGGGAGGATTCACAGCATTTTTCTCCCAAGAATCTCCAGGAGTGGGAAACCACATGTGTAAACCATGTGGATTGAAAGCTCCAAGAGGGTACAAGTCACCTCTCATACACGGCTTGTTTCCCACTGTCAGGAAATGGAGAAGATATGCTGTGAACTTAGCTTCTCACCAACAACAGTGCATTCCTGGGCTTCTATGAAGAAAGCCAAGAGGTGCCTTTGTTACACACAAAAGGTGAGATTAGAACTCCAAGTGGAAACAGGCCAAATCTGTCACCAGCACTGAGTCACACCTGGCTAATACACTCAGACTCAAGAGTCAGACCATGCAATCATTCCAGGAAGTGAAAGGATGTTTTCCCATCTGCTTTCTGGCCTCTTCCTGTTTCCCAGGGCAGACCCACCAAGACCATCATCCTGAGTTCAGCACACTCTTCTGCCTACATGTAGTTTTCTTGGTTCCTAGCAGTGGTTACCAAAGTGTGTTCTGGGGACCCTTAAGGGTACCTGGGGCTTCCCAGATGGCATTAGTGATAAAGGACCTACCTGTCAGTAGGAGATAAAAGAGATGGAGGTTCAATGCCAGGTCTGGCAGATCCCCTGGAGGAGGGCATGGGGGCAACCCACTCCAGTATTCTTGCCTGGGAAATCCTATGGACAGAGGAGCCTGGCAGGCTACAGTCCACAAGGTAGCAAAAGTGTCAGACACGACTTAGCAACGAACACACCAAGGGCTCCTGAGACTTTTTCAGTTGATGTGCAAGGTCAAAATTATCTTTGGAATAATACAAACACATTCTTTTTGGTCTCTTTCACTCTTGTACTCTCAGGAGTGTCCAGTGGAGTTTCCTGGGATGATGTGACATGTGACACGGCAACAATGTAGAAGCAGAGAGAAGAATCCAGCTGACTTTTATAAAGTCAGTCATTGAAGAGACTGGCAAAACTGTAAAACAATGTCATGCTGCTAAGATTTTTTGTTGTGGAAAATGTAGTTAATATTTCACAAAAATGTGCTTTTATGTTACCATGTAATAAGTTTCTTTTTAATTAATTTTAAAGTATATTGGTTTTAATTTTCATGTGGTAAATATTGACAGCTCTAACCCACAAAAACAAAAAAAACCTCTCTGGAGTCCTCAGTAATTTAAAAATATTTAAGTTGAAATTATTTAAATTTTACTCTTGAGACCTAAAAGTTTGAGAACCACACTAGTCCATAAGAGAGAAGCTCTCATTCCATCTGTATAACCCTGTTGCTTTCAGTCCTTTAGACCCTACCCATTCTTCAGGGTCTAGTTCAAACTCCATACCCTCCTCCAAATCTCCCAGATGACCCAGACCTCTAAGAAAAATTCCACCCTCTGATCTCCCCTGACAACTAGTTTTTCCATGCCATCTCACATTTCATCACTCTCTGCCCCGTGACATCCCCTGCATTACTGTCCTGGGTTATGTAACTCCTGTTGTATTTAACTTTCCCCGAGGGTGTGTCTTGCTTCCCAAGGCAATGTGTAACTGTGAAAATGGGTCCCAATCCTAGCTCTTCCTCTTAACTAGCAGGCTGACCTTGGGCAAGTTACAAAGCCTCAGTTTCCTCATTTCAAAAATGCAGAGTAAGCAAACTTTCTGTGAACCACAGCCAATTACCTGCTCTACCAATACCACTTAGGATTTTTCTGAGAACGAACAGCTGGAACAATCCTGAGCTCCATGCAAGGTGCTGGTGTGCAGGAAGCTGAGCAGTTTTCTTCATAACTGCGCTGCCATGACGGAAATGGCATGAACTATCACCCACACTCACTGAGTGAATGATGCATGAATCCATACACAAAGTCGAGGTCTTATCAGGGTACAGTATGTCCTTCCCAGGGGGACACTAGGAAACAAGGGAGGGGAAAGAAGGCTTCTGGCTTTTAGTGAGTGTGAATTATTGGCACTCAGTGGGAAGGGCCCTACTGAAGACATCATCCACCCAAATGCCACAGACTTCTATCTCAGATGTGAACTTCATTTTCTCAGCATCCTTCTCAAATACGTCTCAGGATCATAAGCTTCTCACTCACTCATAGAAGAAGGTTCCCCAGTGTTTCTTCCCAAGCCACTCCTGGCAGGAGGGGGTCTTCGGGGTATCCTTAAATCCGTAGGAAGAATGTCAGCTCTGCCAGCTTTCCCAGCTTTCCAGGTAGTTAGTTCCCTAAACAACCAACAGGCGGAAATGATGGTGCATCACCTCGCTTACTTTGCACTCCCGGAGGAGTGAGGAAGCGGCTGCTCCCAGCTTTGGGGGTGTGTCTCCTTCACCTAGAGCACCTCACCACAGTTCTCAGCCCGCCAGCCCCACTCCCTCTCTCACTCGCTGGCAGGCAGCCCACACTGCCATCAGAGACACAGAAAGCAGCCAAGGAATGCCGTTACTGTGTGAATTCGGATTCCACTGCCTTGGACTGTGATCCCTGGGAAGGGACTTCAACAAATAAGCCCTGTGTGCATCGGGACAAGCAATTTGAGTATTTTAATTGTTTTCCAGGGGGCCATGATTTGTTTGATCTAAAACGCAAAGGAGGAAGAGGAAACTTCTTCCAAGCCATCACCACATGCTACATGTGTATAACAACTATGTACTATGCACATATATTTCAGATGTACCACACCTTGAAATATTTTTTAGACAAAACCCTGACCCCTGTCCTTCAAATGCAACCCACCATCAGTTCATCCATCTACCCATCCACTCAGAACACATTTCCCAAGTGCCAGGTGCTGCTTTCCCAAGAGTGGGAAAGATCTGATGAAACAAAGATGGGCAGAAGCCTAAACAGCTCCTCCCATGGTCCACAGGACACCCTGGGGATATGACTTACAGGGATGTCAGCACTCCAACCTCCACTGATATCCTCCTTAAGAAAAAACTTTAAAATAAGAAGCACAGTTTACCCTCTGACAATGAAACCGTAAGATCAACATAAGAATGAATCAGCACAAAAATTTACAAGTCAGTCACCTAGCTAGTAGGAACCTGAGCACAGAGAGCTCAGCTCAGGGCTCTGTGGTGACCTAGATTGTGGGATGGGGTGGGGTGGGGCAGGAGGGAGGTCCAGGAGGGCCAGGGTATACACGTATATGTATACGTGTATATGTATGTGTATACAGCTAATTCATTTCATTGTACAGCAGAAAATAACACAGCGCTGTAAAGCAACTATGCACCCATTAAAAAAAGTCAATCACTTAGAATAGATTTCAATCAGATTCAATGCTTTAACATAAGCTCAAAAAAGTGAGAGGCTGGGAGAGGCAACAGAGAGAGCAAGGAAAGAGGGACATCTCAAAGCATATGATGACAGTGCCCAGCTCAGCCCTGCCTGCCCGTGAGGATTTCCTTTGGTAGGAATGGACGCCTCAGGTCTTCTCCACCTGTTGCTAATAAACCCTTTTTTCAAACTTTGGACTAACATCTAATTCTTGTAACAGGATGAACTGGCATCCCGACATTATATATCCATCATAAACATCCGATACCATTAGCTCCCCGAAATGCCTGGAACTTCTCTCATGTTCCAACCTGGTGGGTCCCAGCTAGGGGTGTTCTGCCCTGGAGGCAGGGGGTGGGAGGCATCTGGTAACATCTGAAGACATTTTTAGTCGTCACAACCCGCAATGAGCTTTTATTAGTTTCTCGTGGGTATAGGCCAGGAATGCCACTAAACATTCTATAACGCACAGAACAGTCCCCACAATAAAGAGTTGTCTGATCTAAAATGCCAGTAGTGCTAAAGCTGGGAACCCTATAAACCCACAGCCTTGATTTGCAAACTTGATTTGCAAGTTTGAGAATCTTGGTAAATTGGCCAAAACAATGAACGCTGCCCTAAAAGGGTTGTTGACAACCAGCCATCAGCCTCTGCAGGCTCTGCAGAGAAGGAGCCTCTTCTTCAATGTCCACAAGATATACAACCTGGAGCAGGGCACAAAGGCCAATCACCATAGAGCGACTCTGTGATAACAGGCATCTCAGCCCTGTCCTCCACTTACTTACTTAGTTAACAGACACATTTACACAGTTGGAATGTCATTTGCTCAAAAAAGTAATGACCAGCTTGTGGGAGCAGCCAAGCTAGTGGGTACTGAGCCCCTCAGCTGCCTCCTTTCCCATCACAAAGGAAGAAGCAAAACGTGTGACTGTCAGTCACAGACAACTTCAGCAGACTGAACGGTGTCATCACCACTGAAAACACGAGACAGTAGGAAACAAGACTCAGGATCCTCCTCCCGAAGTCGACACAGATTAAAGATCTCAGACAGAAGGGACATACTGTGTTCCATGGGACCTACAGGTATGCACAAAGACCTTTACGCTTTAAGGGGAACCCAACACTGCTTTTCTTACACAAGCAAAATGCTCCAAACTATGGATGCATCTATGTTGACACATATGTGCCATGGGAAGACAAATAGAAAAAAATAGATGACAAATAGGTAGATAGATGGTTGATGAATGGACTGAGATTCCAGTGTCTGGTGTCTAAGGGTTGCCCCTAACTCATAGGACCTGCTCTCCTTCCAGTCCAATGACACTGGAAGTGCTAAGTCGCTTCAGTCCTATCTGATTCTTTGTGATCACATGGACTGTAGCCTGCCAGATTCCTCTATCCATGGAATTCTCCAGGCAAGAATACTGGAGTGGGTTGCCATGCCCTTCTCCAGGAGATCTTCCCGACCCAGAGATCAAACCCTCATCTACAGTGACTCCTTCATTGCAGGCAGATTCTTTACCACTGGGCCCAATGACACAGACACACCCACAACTGGAAGCCAGAGAAGCTGCCCTCTGGATGGCAAACCAGAGGATTAAGTTCCTCCTCCCTCAAGCAGCAACATCATCCTCATCTGGGTCTAGTCTGTGCTGGGGGCGCGTGGAGGACACACTGAGAGCCCCATCTGTTCCCTCAAGGACCTTGAACAGGTTGGGGCAGCCGAACTATCACCATGGCATTGACCTTGACCTTTGAAAACTGGAGAAATGACCCTTCCTGAGAATTCTAATGCTGCCTCTATGTAACAGCTGAAGGTGGATAAGACATGAGTACAAACAGGGAGGAAGGGGAAAGGAGGGTTTGCAGGCTTCAAAAGGCACTTTCCAGATTAAAAACGGAAAACCGGATTTGAACAGGTGGGACTCTGCTGAGAATGTGGGGCATGGCCTTGAGAGGAGAGGCCCGTGTGCCTCCTCCCACCAGGGAGGGGTTCAGGGTGCCTTGAAGTGAGGCTCCAGGGACAAAGTGCAGAGAGGGAGGACGGGCAATAAATATGGGCTTTATGGACTTCAGTTTGCCTTCAGCTAACACTGCTCAACCTGTCCCAAACCATCAGACCCCATCTTGTCTCAAAAACAGGAGCAAGAGGAAAATAACTGAGTCAGCAGAGAAAGGCAGTTTATGTGGTGAGGAAAGACAGCAAGAAGGAAGGAAAGTGGAACTAGAAGGCAAGAGTTAGCAGTAGGAGAACAAGATGGCTTAGGCCATGTTGATAAACAGTAAGCAACCTTCTCCCCCTCCCCCGCCCCGACACACACACACGTGTGCACGCACGCACTGCCATTATTCATCAGGAACCAGTGAGAGCTCTCAGCTCAGGAAAGGAGGCACCATGGTGTGATGTACACGTGAGGGCTCCAGAACCCAAGAGACCCAGCTCAAAGCCTGGTTCCACCACAGAGAAGCTGAGTGATCTGAGGAGATGTGGTTCACTTCCTGAGACTCAGTTTCCTGTTTTGCACAATGGTGACAAGGCCTTCCTTGGAGAGCTGTGAAGCCCAGCTGGTATGAGTAAAGCAGGGGGCACTCAGGATCCATCTACGTGTGGTCCTTCTCCATCCCATCTTCATCCCCTCACCATTCAGACTTTATTTCTGAAACAGATGCCAACTCCTTAGAATATACTAGTCTGTTTCTATGGAGACAGTTGACTGACACTCCTAGAAAATTCCAGAAGATGCCAAGTTTTTGTGAGAGACACAGGCTCCCCTCACTCCTCAGAAGCTCCACGACAGCGAGGGACAATGGATAGATGAAAGCAGGAGGTGAGGGTTTTCCTCCAAGAGGAAGACCTGGAATTGATCAGAGAGAAAATCAACCATGTACTTAAGGACACTGATTTCCCTGAGGATCTGAAAGCAGGTGACATAATTTAAGATTCTCCAACTCCTCCTGGTGGTGTCAAAGGGCACCAGGTGCTGAGGGAGTCAGAAGAGATGGTCAAGAGACGCTTCCTCCTGGCAGAGCTTATGTCTGGCAGCCCATACACGGGGAAAGTCCATGGCAAAGGACGACAGAGTGCAGCTCAAGGGAGGCCAGTGAAGTTGCATGCACGACTGCATACAGTCAGCACTCAAAAATATTTGTTAACTGAGTGAATGAGTTCTTCATTCAACTCACAGCTCTGTGAAGCCCAGTCTCCTTTCCTGCCAGGGAACCATTCCAACCTGTTTCAGAGAAAACAACAAAATCTGGGAAGGAAGCTGAAAGGGCTGGAAACCCTGAGGCCGAGAGGTGAATTGCCCAGTGGTTGTCCGTCAGCGCACCCAAACACACAGACCATGAGGCAGCGACCCGCTGACTCACAGATGTCACAGATATTAATACTCTCAGTCCAGTGGCAGTGCTTCAGGTCTGCCTTAGTTTTAGGGACACAGAAATTAGACTCCAGGAATGCCACGAGATTCCAGGACAGACTCAACAGCCTCAAGGCCCATCCCCAGAGTCAGGGAGGTCATCTGTTAAGTTTAACCTGGATTCTGCCAGGCTCCTCCCCATACAGTCTGCACTCTCCACCTGGAAAGCACATCACCTCTTTTAACAGTGGCTAGCCAAGAAACCTTTTTACTAGGCCACAGTAAAACTAGGCAGGGAGGGAGGGACACAGACAGACAGGCAGACATGGTTTTGAGTTTTTCATAACATTGAATATATTTAACTTAAAGAGCCATCTTTATTCTGTGATATGTCTTACTTTTTCATTTTTTATTTATTTTTGGCTACATTGGGTCTTTGTAGCTGCGAGAGGCCTTTCTCTAGTTGTGGCGAGCAGGCTGCTCTTTGTCTCTGCGCTTGGGCTTCTCATTGTGGTGGTTTCTCTTGTTGCAGCTTGAAGGCTCTAGAGCTCATGGGCTCAGCAGTTGTGGAGCACGGGCTTAGTTGCCCCGGGGCATATGGGATCTTCCTGGACCAAGGATTGGACCTGTGTTCCCTGCATTGGCAGGTGGATTCTTAACCACTGGACCACCAGGGAAGTCCTCCTGTCTTTATTTTTTTCAATTTTCTATCTTGAACCCACAAAGTCCTTTCCTACCTCAGGGCCTTTGCACATGCAGTTTCCTCTGCCTGGAACACATCGTCCATTCCACTTCCAGCTCCTTCTTTCCCTCTGTGCCTCAGTTTTATTGTCCCTTCCACAGGGAGGCCCTTCCAGAACATACTACTGGAAGGCAACCTCCTCTCTTCACCTCAATCTTAGCCCCTTGTGTTTCTTCAAACCTCTTCTTAGAACATGTTATTTATTTATTGGCTTCTTTTATGTCAATCCCCCATTCAACTTTATGTCCATTAAATCAGGGGCCATTTCTGTCTCATTTGCCATTAAACAGCCACTACTTAGCACAGCATTTGGAGCATACCAGCTCTCAATAAATGCTTATCCAATAACTGAATGAAAATGCTCTGTTTGTTTATGGAGTAATTACAATGGTAAATTTATTTTCTAAATCATTGCTTGGTAAAATTAAAAGAGCATAACTCGAGCATGATGCTTTCCCCTTTGGGGGGCAGGGGAGAAAGGTGGAGGGAGAGGAGTCATTTTATTCTTTCAAGAAATGCAAAAATTCACAAACCAGGACTTTCCTGGTGGTCCAGTGGTTAAAGCTCCACACTGGTCTGGGGAACTAATATCATACATGCTGTGCAGTGCAACCAAATTAAAGGAAACATTTACAAATCAATGCTTTATAGAATAACTCATTTTGTGAAATGAACATAGCTTGAGGTCCCTCTGTTAGAACCACAGACCTGCTTCTGAAACAGGTACCTGTAAACAAAATGTGTGCAAATTCAGATTAATTTCCAGAGAGACTCACTTTCTCATAGGTGTTTTATCTTCACTTCTCATTATCCCAACAGGGAATACTAACGTCACAGCTTTAGGGTCTTCTGCCTTCCCCTTTCCTTACCAAGCTCTTTATTACGTACGTTTTAATTTTTCAACCCATAAACATTCTTGGGTTCCTACTTAAGGAAATGCCGATGGAGCCTTTCTTTTGAAGCATCATTTTGATTACAGTAATGATCCCCCACTGTTGTGCTGATTTAGACGTTCCGTTACTGAGTCTTCTTACCACAGGGTTTACCTGTGTACTGGCTGGCTCCTCGGGGGGCCTAGCCTCACAATCAGTGACCAGTAACACAGGAAGAGGACACTTCTCCCTGCAGCGACACAGGACATAATAAGTCTTTACAGCTCTCAATTTCCCCCATGCATTACACAACCATGTAGGGCATGCATTATCAGGCACCCCCAGGCTTGTGCTCTCCTGTAGCTGTTCCCATCTGGCCAGGCGATGGGCTGCAGAGCCAAGGGCAAGATGTGCAAAACAAAGATGCCCTCTGTATGTGTAGAACTCCCTTCCAAACACATTCTTCAAAAAGCAAGCACTAACTTCTATAAGATCCATGGGATAAGGATGACTGCAGGTCATTTACAGGTGGTAAAACTGAGGCCCAGGAGATGAGCGAGCTTACTGAAGACAGCTCTGTGAGTCAGCACCAGATTAGGACTAGGGTGAAAATGCAAAGGTGTGAGAGCCTGGAAATCATGATGTACATTAGAGGTGCAAGGCAACAGAGCTGTCATTCTCAGCATTACGCCTCCATTCAGGATCTCTGAGTATTTACCAAGTGTCACCTGTTCTCCCAGGCTCAAAAGGCAGGCATGTGGGGGAGGGGGGATACCAAGATAAATAACCCATGGTTCCTTCCCATCAAGGAAAGAAAGTGGCCTGGACAAGTTGACCGTCTCTTGAACAAATCTGTGATGCATTTGGAATTCCAGAGCCATGCAGCTGGGAGCCCAGAGATGGACAGCCTGACTCTCTAGGAGCAAGCAGGAGGGGGCCTTTGAGCTGTAATTTGAAGGAGGGCTTCGATGGATGGAGAAGAAGTGAAGGGTCATTCTGGGTGGAGGGAACAGTGTACCCAGGCCATGGCAGTGTGACACACCATGAAGGGACTGCAGGTGTAAAGTGAGAGCAGCGAAGGCCAGCTAGCCAAGAGCCTCACAGGAGTCACTAAGGAGGGAAGACTTTTCTGAAGGCCACTCACAGGAGCCACCTCCATTAGAGCCGTTAAACAGGAGAACAGCATGAATAGATTTGGCTAGCAGTTAACAGGAGCACCTGGGGACACAGCTCAGTGAGAAAATGTAATTTTTCAGGCAAGTCACAGAGGGGGAGCTAAACAGGAAATGTGCCCTTCTCACTTAACCTTTCACCTGCAAAGTGAAATAATAGTATTTGTCCTGCCTCCTTTGTGGGGCTATGATGAAGTTGTTAATAATAATGAAAATAGAATAAAAATGATAGCCAACATAAATTGAGACTTATATATTTTATTTAACAAATACTTAGGGAATTCTTTGGCAGTCCAGTGGCTAGGACTCTGCACTTCCACTGCAGAGGCACAAGTTCAATCCCTTGTCAGGTTAACTATGATCCTGAAAGCTGCATGGTGCGGCCAAAAAAAAAAATTTTTTTTTAATTCTTAGATAGCATTTGATAGGTATGAGCCATTGTTCTAAGTACTTTACAAATACTAGTCCATTTAATCCTCAAAGCAATGCTGTAAAATAAGTATTTTAATTATCCCCACTTTACCAGTGAGGAAACTGAGCCAGAGAGATGTTAAATGACTTACTCCAGGTCACACAGGCAGTAAGTAATGGAGCTGTGATTTCGATCCAGGCAGTCTGACCCCAGTCCCTTCTTTGTCTTCTGCTTGTTATGTCTCAGCCCTGTGGTAAGTTACCGTACAGCCACTGTGTATTACTTTGACTCTCAAAATGACTCTACGAGGTAGGCACTCTTTGTGCCTGTTTTGCAGATAAAGAAACTGAGACACAGAGAGAATCAGCTCTGTGCCCAAAGTCACACATCTATTACAGTACATGGCAGACATACAAACTGCATCCTGGTCTGTGAGATTTCTTTTAACTGCTCTCCCCTCTCCCTTCATTCCCAAAGTATGAAAAAGGGAGCAGCAACCTGGAGGAAGAATGAATGCTGAGAGCAGTGGACAAGAAGCTGGAATAGGTTTTCCCACCAAATGTTAAGCAGAGAAGAGAGAAGACACACTTCCCCCTCTCTCCCAGCACCTCTGCTCAGCCTGGCAGACAAGTCAGGCCTGTTAGCTGGGCAATAAAGCACCCCAATTCCCTTGGGGGTAAGGATAAGGGGATGGCAAACAATGACATCTCAGTCAGGCCTGGGCTTCGTTGATCGGTCTTGCCAAAAATAAGATGTCAGTTAGCAACAGCTGTAAATCCTGCTGACAGCAGTGCCCCGGGCCCTGGGCACACTCTGAGCCAGGCTGGAGCCGCAGAGTCCAGAGCCTTCTGCTGTCATTCTCAGGACTGGGAGTCCTGGCCAGGGGCCTGGCCATGTAACCATTCGTCTATGTACAGGCTTCCGAAGGAGGCAAACATGTGGGAAACTTTACAGAAGGAAACAGCTAAAAAATATATTCAGTGCGGTTTGGCCAAGACGAGGCCATTTAGGACAGTGATTCTGAAGCAGGAGGGCAAAACCACCATGAGCACAGGTTACAGGTTCTGAGGGACTTTGAAGGAGCGCATAAAAGGGGTTGCATGTCACAGGGTGTGGACTTCAAAGTCAGACTCCCTGGGTTCAAATCCCAGCTTGACCACTTACTAGCTAAGAGACTTGGGGCGTGTTCCTCAATCTTTCTAGACCTCAGCGTTCCCCCTAGTTATATGAGGATAATGACAGTACCTGTTTCATCAGGTTATGAGGATTCAGTGAGTTAATACATAGAAGGTTCTGAGAACAGTGTATCACACCTAGACAGTGCTGTGTGTATGCTTGTTAACTAAGATAAATAGGCTGGGGAAACATGAGACATCTCTCCTCTCACAGTTAACGACACCATCATATCCAAGTCCATGGAGGCCCGGGCTGGGGACGAGATGCTTCTATTTCTTTTAAAAAAGAGTGTAGATATTTTAAAAGTTGGCAGTTACTGATCTGGCACCACGGGAAAAGTTGCAGCACTATTCAACTACTGCCACAGCAGCTATCCTAAGGCAGGGCGTTGGAATCCAGGATGGAGGGGCATGGCCCAAGAACTCTTCAAATTCCTGGGGTATGGCTTACACTAAAGCTTTCAAAATTCACACTCAGAAATATCCAAAATCATCTAGTGCACACCCAGCCCACTGGGCAGGAAAAGAATCATGCTGAGGGCTAGAGAAGGGCCTTGTCCAAGCTGGCTGGTGTGGGAAAGGAGGAAGAGCCAAGGGCTGTTGGATCTGGGCATCTCTGACCACCTCAGCCTGCTGGCCATGCCCTAGGGAGGCTGGGAGCCCCGCATCTAGGTCTCGGCAAGGCTGGAGCAGCTGCCACACAGCCCGGCAGGGTCTGCCATGCACTGGCCCCGCCTAGATTATTCCAGACCAGCACCTGCCACCAAGCTCTGGCAGTCCTCAGAGGCCTCAGGCTCAACTTCCTCTCTCTCGGAAGTGGGGACTACAGGTCCTCACCACCTACATATTCACACTGTTAGTGGCTCCAGGCCCAAGCACGAGTCTAGAAGAAGCAGCCCAAGAAATTCCACAGCCTCACTTGTCTCATCCAGACTGATTCTGTGTTCCTGACTCAAGCCAGCAAGTCTGTTCATAAAACTGGCTTATTAGGAAAACAAGAGAAAACCCAGATCTTCAGGGGCTCAAGGCAATCTTCAGTCCCATTGTGTGCGCCCATCCACATGGGGTGTGGAGACCACAGCTCCTTCCTCCTTGTGACTCTGACACCTTCAACCCACAGTCCCGACGATGACTATAACTGGCTGATTCAAGGCAAAAGAGGGGGAAGGCACATGGGGCATGGTCCCAGAGGTTTCACAGGCCAGCCTTGAAGAGTCACTTATCCCTTTCATCCATCTTCTACTGGCCAGAATTCAGCCACCTGGCCACACCATCATAAGGGAAGCTGAGAGGTACAGTCTAGGTGTTTGCCCAGGGAATGGAAGAACTGGCTTTGGTGGACACAAAGGAAAGGCCACCTGCTGTCATCATCGGCACATCTCTGTTCTGTGGCACCTGATAGTCCTGGTCTGGAGCCCAGCTTAAAGTGGCGAATTACTCTGCCCAGGTGACTATAACGGGAATCCGATGGTCTCAATGCCCAGGCTATGACATGCAGGAAGCAGTGATAGCAACAGATTGTACCAGGCCAGGAACTCACCGAGGACAGGGACTGTGTGGCGGCTGTGCAGCAGCGTTCCTCGCGTGTGGCCTGTCACTGAGCAAACCTCGCTTATGTATGTGTCTCCTGAGCACGGGGCTGGGTGAAGGGAGGCCTGGGGCCTGCAGAGGTGCCAGGCACCAGCCGTCTTGCAGGAACACTATGGTCTGACTCACCAGAGCTTCAGCCTGGGATTCCCTGAACCACTTTGCA
>SJXQ01000533.1:237377-275833 GCA_006408695.1 Aepyceros melampus | reverse complement strand
AGCTCTCACGTCAGAGGCAGACTCTCACCTCATCTGTGTGGGAAGGAAGCAGGAGCTGTTTCCATTTTATTTCATATTCATCATGCACTGTGTCCCACAGACATGAGAAGCCCCAGGAGATGCATTCTTCCTCCCCCAGTGAAGCATTTCAAAAGCAGGGGGCCAGGAAAAACGTCGGTGAGAACACCCTTGACTTCAGGGGAGAAACCAGGCCCCACCACCAGCCAAGGGCCCAACAGAGGGGAAAGATCAAAAAGCAAGCACGGCTATCAGCTGGCTTCATGACCTTGAGCAGGTGACAGATTCTCTGGGCCTCCATTTTCTCCCCATCTGTCAAATGGAGATAATAAAAGCTGTTCTGAAGTTAGAATGAGATAATCAACGTGTAAATGGCTCTGGAAAGTATAACACTTTACATGGGAATATAAGGTATTATTATGCACTCACCCGTCCTGCCTCCCCAGCAAATTCAGATGTTTGACAAAAATTACAATCTGGAGAAGGCTCCGTCTCAATGAGTTGAAGCCGTGCAATAGCCTCCACATTGAAGAAATGGGTCCTGAGGCAGGAACCAGTGCCAGACACAGGCCTGGTGTGTTCTG
This sequence comes from Aepyceros melampus, assembly GCA_006408695.1. Classification (NCBI taxonomy): domain Eukaryota; kingdom Metazoa; phylum Chordata; class Mammalia; order Artiodactyla; family Bovidae; genus Aepyceros; species Aepyceros melampus. Next base: position 275,231 of record SJXQ01000533.1, on the reverse strand, counting down.
GGACACATGCTTTCATCAAGAAATATGTGCACATGAAAGAGTGAACTGTGATCCATGAGGCACTTCCACTGCATAGAAGCCAACTCTCACAGACTCAGGTACTGTTTATCTTTGAACTGCGAGGAATACACAGTCAAAAAAATCAGACTTCTACACTTGGCCTGAACCCCAGTCCTTGGGGGAAAGGAGCTATTTCCCAAGCAAAAGTGGAAAACCAACTCAACTTTCCACTGACCCATGAAAGGCAAAACAGGTTTCTGCCTCTCGTCGCTTACTTGGTTGGGGATCTTCTGCATATTTAACCACCCTCATACGCCTGTTTCTTCCTCACAAGAGTACAGAAGAGGGAAACACTTTGGCAACGAAAAGACACAGATCAGATGAAAGGTTTTTCTTGCTATCGATCATCCAGTTTCTTCCTAAGAATTCCCTGCAGCATTCTCAGATCCTCTCACACACAAAAGACAGGGGTCCCCATTTTCCTTCTGCTGGCATTTAATTCATGGTGGTGGCACCCAGCTATCCTGCAGCCAGTGTAAAATGCTATCTTGAAATGAACAAAAGAGAAGACACTGCTGGAGAGAGGCAGTAACCAACTGACACCCACAAACTGTTCATTCAAAGCAAAAGCAAAGATCATTCTGTATTCCAGGCTGACTGCTGCCAGGGCTGAGCCCAGATTTCCAAATACCTTTCCAGACTGGTTGACAGATTGGATGAGACCTGAAACAAGGGCAGAGAGGGAAAAGAAGGGAAAGATGAGAAGGAAGAAAAACAGGACACTTTCCACGGCTTATTTTCTCATTACCATCACCATGCACTTATTTCCTCTGTTTGAAGGGGGAAAAAGTTTTCCATTGAGAGTCTAGGGCAATTCTGTGTAATATTTCACTTCATAGCCTACTTTTCTTGCCAACTATGACAGCAGCTGTTAAGTCCTAGCCTCCCCGCCAGCCCTGTGGCATTTCTACCCTGGCATCAATTCAGAATCCTCCCCCATCCTACCCGCTAAGTCCCCAGGCTTCCATTTCTTCTTCTCCTAACCCACTCCCCCCCCAAACCTTGACCTTGACACATTTCTGTCCAGGTGAAATCCCTGGAAGAAATAGTTTCTGGTCCTCAAACAATGGCAAATTCAAGAAGGACCAGAGATTCCTTTATCTGCAAAAATGTCCTACGGAACAGAGTGAACAGAGCATAGAAAGCCAGACACAGAGCTCCAAAGTGTACATCTAACTTGACACGTCTGATGGTTACATAGGCCGGCTCAGCATCCAATCTCAGAACTATCTTCAAAAAGCCCCAGGTCCCACCAGCCACTGAGCCAGACAAACTGATTATCCTCTGCTTCAAGGCAAGACAGGAGGCTTAATCAGGTCAGCAGCATTTGATCTGAAAATAAGCACCTTCTTTTGACACTCCGTGGATAGGAATGGTAAAGCACCAATACCACCATCATGTCAGGGGTACTCGGTTGAGAAGAATGATTAGAGTCAAATGCTATCAAAGTCACAAAATGAAAGCAAGCCACCCATCAGTCCAGAAGCCAGAGCCTTGAGATTGATCTGACAGGGGAAAAAAAGACAGTTTTTGAGATTTCCCCCTGCCTTCCTCCTTCCATGGAGCCTGTAACCTATACAGTGAGACTCAGGGGAAGGACAGAGGATGGTATGGATGAGATCACACTCAGCCTACCCTGATGGGTACCTATGCCCAAGCTTGCAGTCCCTCCTATGTTTTCTGACAAACCATCGTTTCCAGCTAAAATTTTCCACTCCTGGACTCGATCCAAAGGTGAATTTATTTTGGAAAGTCTGGGCCAATTTTTTTTGCAACTTAGGGTTTTAAGAAGGTGAAAGAAAGGCTGCTACTCCCTCCAACCCCACATAAAATTATGTCCTGTGAAAATAGCAATAATAGTTCAGGTCCTTAGGGTTACAGGGGGCCAATCTCCAGAGATCCAGGGACAAAGTATGCATTAAATGTGGTGTGAAAAGATACTCCTCCAAAAGTAACAGTGAATGAGGGACTCAAATTTCATTTCAACCTACCCAAATAGTGATGATAGCAAGTTGTAGGCACTTGTAAGCTTTAGACTTCTCAAAATACTTGATCCCACCATGTCATCCACACCATGTGGCTTCCCTGGGGCTAAGAAAGAGCCAGCCCTCCTGGATCCCATCTGACAGATGGTAAAATGGGAGTAAAAGAGGGACTGAGAATGATGAAAAGTGAAAGTGAAGTCGCTCAGTTGTGTCCGACTCTGGGACCCCATGGACTGTAGCCTATCAGGCTCCTCCGTCCATGGGATTTTCCAGGCAAGAGTGCTGGAGTGGATTGCTATTGCCTTCTCCAGGGGATCTTCCCGACCCAGGAATTGAACTCGAGTCTCCCACATTGCAGGCAGACGCTTTACCATTTGAGCCACCATTCTCTCTAAGAGAATGATGAAAGGTCATGTTATTTACCGTTGTTAAGTTCAAGACCACCCTCTTGAACCCTGGTCCTCCCAGGCCAAGTTTTATAGCTTTTAATGATAAGTATAGGAGTTACAACAGAATCTTAAAACATGGCACTGAACTATGTTATCAAAGTTTCTTAAGACTCGATTATCTTGTTTGGTATTTTCACAGATTAGTAGGAAGAGGCTGACATTTACTGAGCATCCACACTTGCCAGACACAATACCAGGTATCTCATTTTTACAAAACTTCTTCAACACTGGAAGCACGATACCCACCTCCAGAGGAAGTAGATGAGATAACCCAGGTAGTACATGCAGATCTCAGAGATACTGCAGGGTTAGTTCCAACCCATCACAATAAAGCAAATATTGCAATAAAGCAAGTCACACGAGTTTTTTGGTTTCCCACTACATATGAAAGTTACATTCACGCTATAATGCAGACTATTGATCGTGCATAGCATTATGTCTAAACAATAATGGACATACCTTAATTTAAAAGCACTTTAGTGATTAAAAAATGCTAAACACCATCTGAGCCTTCAGAGGTTCATAGTTATTTTGCTGGTGGAGGATCTCACCTCCATATTGCTGGCTTCTGACTGATCAGAGTGGTGGAGGCTGAAGGCTGGAGAGATTGTGGCAATTTCTTAAAATAAGGTAATAATGAAATCTGCCATATTGATTAATTCTTCTTTTCATTTGAACATATGGAGGTCACTGTAGGGTTATTAAGTGGTCTAATGTCAATATTGTTGACAATAGATTCTCAGAGAATAATTCTCAGAGAATAAGGAGGCCTGAAAAGAGAGAGCAAGACAAAGGGAAGAACCAGTCAGTAGAGAAATCAGAACACACAGATTTATTGATAAAGTTCACTGTCTTATATGGACATGGTTTATGGCTCCCCAAAACAATTACAGCAGTCACATGGAAGATCACTGATCACAGATCACCGTAACAAACTAATAATTATGAAAAAGTTTGAAATATTGTGAGAGTTACCGAAATGTGACACAAAGCAGGAAGTGAGCAAACACTGTTGGAAAAATGCCACCCATAGACTTGCTCAGTGCAGGGTTGCCACAAATCTTCAATTTGTAAAAAAAAAAAAAAAAAAAAAAAGAAGAAAGAAAGAAAGAAAAATTTATCTGGGAAGTGCAATAGAGCAAAGTGCAATAAAACAAGGTGTGCCTGTAATTGGCAGAATGAGTACTTCCTGTGGGTACTTTAAGCAGCAAAGGCCATGTCTTCACATCAGAATGCCAGGCTCAGGAAAACTCAAAGACCTCAAGTAACATTTTATATAGAAAAATCACTTTAGGATTTGCTAATAAAATCTAAAGACTTGTCATTCCTTTCCTATCCTTCTCCAAAGGCCCAGTTTCTAAAAAGAGACAATCATGGTCCAAAAGTACAGAATATTCAGGGGACAAGGAACAAATGATGTGGAACCATCTATAAGCCAGAAAACTATCTCCTACATAGTAATCCAGTAGTGGCCTTCAGATATACTACACTGAAGAGATACATATAGTTGGTTTTCCTATATTTAATTCTAAAAACAATAAAAGAAATTAAATGGAGATAAAATGCTAATAATCTTAAGTATTAAACACTGCTCCCTGCCATGATTTCCTCGGCCTTTTTCAATGCTAGTCTGTATCACCTATGAGTCTCTGGACCTGCACCAAATAAATGCTCAGTAAGTGTTGGCTGGATGGGTGGATGAATGGATGGAATAATACTGTTGTCAGTAATAATGCCTCCCAATCTAAGTGGAACTTAAATCTGTGCTATTCCAGTCATTTGATATTTGGAGACATATTTGTCATTTTAATACTTGTAATATAACTCAAGCTATTTTAGCTTTATCTTCTGTGAACATATGGAGGAAAGAATATGAATGTTCTGTTGCAAGTGAACAGGCTGCAGAGTTAAAGATAGTTTTCCAAAGATTGTGACAGAAGCCCAATTATTGTCTTTTTAAAAACAAAACAAAATAAATGTTCTAGGAAAGAATCTTTACAAGCACAAGTGGAGCTTCTATTTAGCACAATAAAAGAAAATCTAAAGAAGCATCAGTTCCATAGACAGTGTGTCTCTGTGTGTCCTTCAAGCAGGAGGTACTCACAGGATTCCACATGAGCCCTGCCCTCCAGGAGCTTCTAATTGAATTGTTCATTTATGGGCTGGAGAATACAACTTGGGGGAAAAGGAAATGGGGTTGTGGTCTCTAACTCAGTTAGGGGGACATAACAATAATTACCAGGAATGCAAAAAAGAATGACACAGATGCTGAGGCGCAACACATTCCATCCTTACTAAGGACAGCTAAATTTTAAGATTTTTTAGTTAGCAATAAGGACCGACTTCCTGAACAAGCAAAAATCCTTTCCAATTGTACTGGAGTTGTCCATTCTTCCATCAGTGTAAGGTTTTCAGATGGCTCCTTCTAAGGTGTTTCCAAGGGAAGATAAAGCAAAGGGAATGGGGACAGAGAGAGGTAGCCCTTGTCTGTGCTCAATAAGAGAAGCTCCTCTTAGATTTACTGTTTGTGCAGGGGTTACCCTAGAGCTTTACTTAGGAAAAAGGGGGAGGGGGATTCTTACTACTAAAAAATAATAATAATAATTTGGATATCACTGTTGTGGAACGTTGGCTAAATCTCATTCATTAGTGATTTAATAAATATTTATGGAACCAGATACAAAGCTAGGTGCTTTAAATAGCCAAGATATGGAAACAACCTAAGTACCCATTAAATGATATTGATTTTAAAATGACAGGGAAATGAAATGATTGATAAGAGGTTAATATCTAAAATACACAAACAGCTCATACAACTCAACACCAAAAAAACAAACCACCTGATTAAAAGATGGGAAGAAGACCTCAACAGACAATTTTCCAAAGAAGACAAGGCAGATGGCAACAGGCACATGAAAAGATGTTCAATATCACTAATCATCAAGGAAATACAAATCAAAACCACAATTAGAGATCACCTCACACCTGTCAGAATATTTGTCATCAAAAAGAACACAACAAATGTTGGCAAGGATGGGAGGAAACAGAACCCTTGTACACTGTTGGCAGAAATGTAAACTGATGCAACCACTGTGGAAAACAGTATGAACTCCCTTATAGAACTATCATATGACCCATCAATTCGACTCCTGGGTATACATATGAAAGAAAACTAAAACACTAATTTGGAAAGACATGTGCACATCAAAATTCACAGCAGCATTATTTACAATTGCCAAGATATGGAAGCAATCAAGTGTCCATCAATATATGAATGGAGAAAGAAGATGTAGTATGTGTGTGTGTGTGTGTATGGGTGTGTATATATATGTGTGTGTGTGTGTGTGTGTATATATATGGAGTACTACTCAGCCATAAAAGGAGTAAAACTTTGTTATTTTCAGCAACATAAATGGACTTAGAGGGTATTCAGTTCAGTTCAGCTGCTCAGTTGTGTCTGACTCTGCGACCCCATGAATTGCAGCACGCCAGGCCTCCCTGTCCATCACCATCTCCCAGAGTTACTCAAACTCATGTCCATCAAGTCGGTGATGCCATCCAGCCATCTCATCCTCTGTTGTCCCCTTCTCCTCCTGCCCCCAATCCCTCCCAGAATCAGAGTCTTTTCCAATGAGTCAACTCTTCACATGAGGTGGCCAAAGTACTAAAGTTTCAGCTTTAGCATCATTCCTCCCAAAGAACACCCAGGGCTGGTCTCCTTTAGAATGGACTGGTTGGATCTCCTTGCAGTCCAAGGGACTCTCAAGAGTCTCCTCCAACATCACAGTTCAAGAGCATCAATTCTTCGGCACTCAACTTTCTTCACAGTCCGACTCTCACATCCATACATGACCACTGGAAAAGCCATAGCCTTGACTAGACGGACTTTTGTTGGCAAAGTAATGTCTCTGCTTTTCAATATGCTATCTAGGTTGGTCATAACTTTTCTTCCAAGGAGTAAGCGTCTTTTAATTTCATGGCTGCAGTCACCATCTGCAGTAATTTTGGAGCCCAAAAAAATAAAGTCTGACACTACTTCCACTGTTTCCCCATCTATTCCCATGAAGTGATGGGACCAGATGCCATGATCTTCGTTTTCTGAATGTTGAGCTTTAAGCCAACTTTTTCACTCTCCTCTTTCACTTTCATCAAGAAGCTTTTTAGCTCCTCTTCACTTTCTGCCATAAGGGTGGTGTCATCTGCATATCTGAGGTTATTGATGTTTCTCCCGGCAATCTTGATTCCAGCTTGTGCTTCTTCCAGCCCAGCATTTCTCATGATGTACTCTAAATAGAAGTTAAATAAGCAGGGTGACAATATACAGCCTTGACGTACTCCTTTTCCTATTTGGACCAGTCTGTTGTTCCATGTCCAGTTCTAACTGTTGCTTCCTGACCTACATATAGGTTTCTCAAGAGGTAGATCATGTGGTCTGGTATTCCCATCTCTTGAAGAATTTTCCACAGTTTACTGTACACTTAGCAAAATAAGCCAAAGAAAGAAAGACAAATACTGTATGGTATCACTGATATGTGGTATCTAAAAATTACAACAAACCACTGAGTATAACAAAAAAGAAGTGGACTCACTGCTACAGAGAACAAACTGGTGTCTACCAGTGGGGAGAGAGAAGAGGGTAAAAGAAAGACAGGGGTAGGTGATTAAGAAGTACAAACTATTGTGTATAAAATACACTAGAAGGATATACTGTACAACATGGGAACATGGCTAATATTTTATAATCATAACTTTTAAAATTATGAATTACTATAATGCACACCTATAACTTATATAATATTGTACATCAACTATATATGTGTATTTAAAAAAACAGCATTCTCTCATTAGCCATGGTTTCACTTTCTGCAGTGTCAGTTACCTGTGGTCATCTGTGCTCCAAAAATATTAAATGGAAAATTCCAGAAATAAGTCACAAGTTTTAAATTGCACACTATTCTGAATAGGATGCCAAAATCTCATGCTACCCCACTCCATACTGCCCATTTGTCCAGTGCATCATGCCCCTTGGTCCCTGAGTAGCCATCTTGGTTATCAGATCAACCGTGGCAGTATCTCAGTGTTATGTTCAAGTCACCCTTATTTTACTTCATAAAGGCTCCAGAGCCAGCAAGAATAATGATGCTGACAATTCAGATATGCCAAAGAAAGTCATAAAGCCCTCCTTTAAGTGAAAAGGTGGAAGCTCTCAACTCAGTGAGGAAAAAACATCGTATGCTGAGGTTGCTAAGACCTATGATAAGAATGAAACCGTGCAAAACTGTGAAGAAAAAAATTTTGTGTTAGCTTTGCTGTCTCACCTCAAACTGCAAAAACTATAGCCATAGTGTGTGTTATGGTTTATTTCCAATGGAAAATCCTTAAATTTGCTCAAGAAATTATGAGAAAGAGACTACATTCATATAACTTTTATTACAGTGTATTGCTATAATTGGGGCTTCCCTCTTGGCTCAGATGGTAAAGAATCTGCCTGCAATGCAGGAGACATGGGTTCAGTCTCTGGGTTGGGAAGATATTGCCTGGAAAATTTCATGGACAGAGGAGGTTGCCATGGGGTTGCAAAGAGTCGGACACAACTGAGTGACTGACACTTCACCTCACATTGCTGTAATTGTTCTATTTTATTACTAGTTATTGTTGTTAATCTCTTACTGTGCCTAATTATAAATTGAACTCTATCATAGATATGTATGTATCAAAAAACAGTATACCTAGGGTTTGATACTGTCTAAAGTTTTGGGCACCCACTGGGGGTTTTGGGACATATCCCCTGTCTATAAGGAAGACAAATACATAATGGAATATTATTCAGACACAAAAAAGAAGGAAATCTTGCCATTTGCAACAACACGGATGAACCTGGTAGACATTGTGCTAAACAAAATAAACCACAGAAAGACAAATACTGTATGGTCTCTCTCATATATGGAATCTAAAAAAGTCAGACTCATAGAACCAGAGAGTTAAACTGTGGTGCCAAGGGCTGGGGGTGGGTTGGCAGAAAGAGGGGAATGTTGGTCAAAGGGTACAAACTCCCAGCTATACGATGAATAAATGCTGGGGCTCTAATCTACAACATGATGATAGAGTTAATAACACTGTGTCATATACTTGGTATTAGATAAGAGAGTAAATCTTAAGTGTTCTCACCATAAAAAAAAAAAAAAGGTAACTATGTGAGGTCTGGAGATGGGCACTCCAGCAACCCACTCCAGTATTCTTGCTTTGAGAATCCCATGGACAGGGGAGCCTACCAGGCTACAGTCCATAGGGTCATAGAGTCAGATACCACTGAAGCAACTTAGCACACACATGTGAGGTGATGTATATGTTATTAATTTGATTGCAGTAATCATTTCACAATCATTTCAGAATGACCACAAGGTATACGTATATTAAAACATTACATTGTACACCTTTAAAAAAATCACATTGCATAACCTAAATACAGACAGACCTGCCTTAAAAATTTTCAACTTTATGATGGTGTAAATATGTACTCAGCAGATGCTGTACTTTTGATCTTTTTCCAGGCTGTCGGTATGCAGTATATACTCTCTCGTGTTCCTGGGCAGGGAAGCAAGTGGCAGCTCCCAGTCAACCACTCAATCACACGGGGAGAAAACTGATAAACTTACAGCCTTTCTTTGCCCAGACAGCCATTCTGTTTTTCACATTCAGTACAGTAGTCACAGATGATACGAGAGTCAATCCTAAAGGAAATCAATCCTGAATATTCACTGGAAAGACTGAGGCTGAAGCTGAAGCTCTAATACTCTGTTCACCTGGTATAAACAGCAAACTCACTGGAAGAGACTCTGATGCTGGGAAAGATTGAGGGCAGGAGGAGAAGGGGTAGACAGAGGACAAGATGGTTGGATAGCATCACAGACTCAATGGACATGAGTCTGAGCAAACTCCTGGAGACAGAGAAGAACAAGGAAGCCTGGTGTGCTGTAGTCCACGGGGTCGCAAAGAGTCAGACACGATCCAGTGACTGAATAGCAACAAAGCTTTGTGTTAGATGATTTTGCCCAGCTTCAGGCTAGTCTAAGTTTTCTGAGCACCTTTAAGGATGGCAAGGCTAATTACAGTGTTTGGTAGGTAGGTATATTAAAAGCATTTCAACGGATACTTTCAACTTAGTATGGGCTTATCAAATGGAACCACATCATAAGTCAATTTTTGTCAACTATACTTTAACAAAGCTGCAAAAAAAAAAAAAGAGAGAGAGAGAGAGAGAGAAAAGAAAAACTAGATCCCAGAGATCAGCCTTCAGGAGGCATAAATCCCACATTTCAGAGTAGATATAGTGACAACCAACAGACACCTTACAGATGTTCTCATTTGATCAGCAGCACAAGGACTGTACGTAGGGTGCGTACTATCACCCTTATGTTACAGATGAGGACATTAACACTGACAAAAGGAAATAGCTTGCCCAAGCGCTGGGACTAGAGCTCCAGGCCACCTAACATCAAAGCCTTCTCGCCAGCTACTAAAACCAGGTTAATTCAGACCTCAGTGGATAACTCCCCATTTCAGGTTTGCTCATCTTTGTGTTTGCTTTGTGATTTTATACTGTGAGGTGATTCCTAAATTTCAGATACTAAGGAAGGAAGAAAATAATCCAGGACCATCGATGTCTCTAAGAATCAAGGAGTTTAATAAAACACCCATGTAAAAGATGCGTCTTTTTCATCCTGGAATATAAGTGGGAATGGGAAGCTACCTGGACCAATACGAAGAATTCCGCCTTCACCCAGGGCCACGCCTGGGTTAACCCAAAATGAGGTGAACAACACTTGCTCTCTTCACTGTGTTATCCCTTCTGGTATGGCCCCTTCTGCAGTGCAGGCCTTTATTGCCCTAGCAAGCTCTGCACTCTCCCCTCTCTAGATCAAAACTGTCCCCCAAAGATATGAGGAATTATTTACCCCTTAGTGCCTCTGCAAGTGATTGAGACTTACTTCCCAGGGCAGATGCATTTTAAAGTTCTGTCCTTTTATAAAGGACTGGAGATCTGACCATAGCTGGACTGACTGGGGCATTTTTTTTAGCATAAGGAAGTGAAAGATTCTCTGTAGTAGCTACCATCCATATCTGTGTAGTTGCTAAGTCGTGTCCACTCTTTGTGACCCCATGGACTGTAGCCTGCCAGGATCTCTTGTCCATGGGATTCTCCAGGCAAGAATACTGGAGTGGGTTGCCATTTCCTCCTGCAGGGGATCTTCCCGACCCAGGATGGAACTCACATTTCCCGCACTGGCAGGCAGGTTCTTAATCAGTGAGCCACCAGGGAAGCCCCTAAACCTGAGTTTGTTTCTGTTTTGCATGCGTATTCACTGTATTGTTTCAAAATTGCACATAAGAGATATCATACAGTATCAGACAAGTCTCTTCTCCGCTCTTGGCTGCCCTAAACCCACTGCAGTGCTGTGGCATGGGGGTGGCGGGAACAGAGCATCACCAGGTGGATAATGGGATCATTCACAGGAACGCCAGGAATGTTGCTTCCCAGGGCCTAGTGTGACCACCGAGCATGAAGTGCAGTGTATGAGCAGGACTCTTGAGGAGTGGGGCAGGGACAGAGGGTAGACTAGGTATTCTTTGAGTTCCCAAAGCTGGGTTGGAAAGGAAAGAGGATCACAGTGACCAGACTCCCCTTGTCCTGAAATAGACAACCTGACACTGAATCCCAAATATCTGTCCATTGCTGGGAGGTAACAATTCGAAGACACACCCTCTCTGTGCCTCAAATTTCTCCCTAGCAATGGTCCACTTGCTACCTGATGATTGCACTTGGGTCACTCCAGACTCCACTAACGCCAGTGCTGTCCTCCTTGGCTGCACTCACAAGGCCCCTTCTCCAGTGTGAACTCTCTGATAACCAAACAGACACATCTACTATTTGATTTTCCATATTCACTGCACTCAAAAGGCCTTTCTCCAGCGTGAATTTGCTGATGATCAAAAAGACCGGATTACAAGGCAGCCCAATTTGACTTTAGTTCTTCCGGTTTTTACAAAAAGAAACACAAAGCACGTGTGTGTGTGTGCACACACCCAGACACACACACACAAACCTGAAAAGCAAAATGGAATCCACCCCGTAAGATAACAATAGTTCCTGGGATATAATATTTTACATATATTTTATTAATATTATAATCGTATTAATAATATATAATATTATATATTAGTCTCCAACACAAACCTTCAATTTTCTTTCTCCCTTACTATATTATTTTCCTAGGGCTGCCACAACAAAGAACCACACATTGGGTGGCTTAAAACAACAAAAATATATTCTCTTGCCGTCCTAGAAGTTACAAGTCTGACATAAAAGTGTTGGTAGAGCCATGTACCCTCCTTCTCTGCCTCTTCCAGGTTTGGGTAGCCCCAGATGTTCCCTGGCTGTGGTAGCATCACACCAATCCCTGCCTCTATCCTCATATAGCCCACTTCTCCCTGGGTCTCCCTCTGTGTCCAATTGTCCTCTTTTTATAAGGACACTAATCATATTGGGTTGGAACTCACTCTAACAACCTCACCATAAGTTGATTACCTCTGTGAGGACCCTACTTCCAAATAAGGTCATATTCTGACATATGAGGGATTAGGACTGCAACATATCTTTATTGGGGTGCTAAGTCGCTTCAGTTGTGTCCGACTCTGTGTGACCCCGTAGACAGCAGCCCACCAGGCTCCACCGTCCCTGGGATTCTCCAGGCAAGAACTCTGGAGTGGGTTGCCATTTCCTTCTCCAATGCATGAAAGTGAAAAGTGAAAGTGAAGTCACTGAGGTGTGTCCAACTCTCAGCGACCCCATGGACTGCAGCCCACCAGGCTCCTCCGTCCATGGGATTTTCCAGGCAAGAGTACTGGAGTGGGGTGCCATTGCCTTCTCCTTATTGGGGTGGGGGGAACACAATTCAACTCATAATACCCACCTATGAGAGAGTGATGAACTCAAGGTCCTGCAAGGTTCTGGTCAAAGCAAGTTTCAGTTTCATGTCCTAGATTATCTCCAGGCAGCGGAAGCACAAATACCATGAAGAAGTTCATCACATCAAAGACTGACAGCACTGTGCTTCTCCTGCAGCTCCCTGAACTTCAGACCTCTTCTCTTCTGTCTTTACTCAACTGCTCCAAGGAGCTCAAACACCTGACCAGGCAGCCTTTTCTGACCTCCCAAGTCAAAATCTCCTACTTCAAAATGTCTTCATACCATCTCTCCTTTCCTCATTGCCCTCACTGCTGTTGCAATTTTCCATTTGTTTGGGGATTATTTGATATGTGTCTCTCCCCACCATCTGAGTTGGAGCACCTCCCTGCTTTACTCACAGCTGTACTCCTGACTCTGAGCACAGCCCCTGGCTCTTAGTGGGGCCTCAGAGCTTAGTCCTCTGTCCTTGGAAAGAAACCTCAGTTAATCATTTCACCTCTAGCCCCAAGCAGCCTGGTTAGCTGAGGGCAATCATTAGCCTTGTGACCTAAGCCTTCCTCCTTCACAGGCTGGGCGCAGACAGCCTCCCCACTCCAGCCCAGCCTATGGCTGCCAGCCACCGAGAACAACCAGAGAGTTCTCATCCAGTGCAACTCTCTTGACTCCACAGCTCCCCCCACCCTGCATCCAGCCCTCATCAGTGTGAAAACCAAGTGTCTTCCCTCCCACCAGACACAAGAGGCGACACTGGCACTAGAGTTTTCCAGGGCCTAAAGGGTGTTTCCACTTCACCCCTTCCTCATTAGCTAGCAGCCACACACATCTCCTCAAAGCCACTACCTTCTGAGGAATCACTTTCATACTTTTAACAGCCTGCTCAACCCTGAGCACTACACACAACAGTCTGCTTCTGAAATTCTCTAGGACCGTCAAAATCATGGCAGGTTTCCTTGAGATCGGTTTTTAAAAGTCACCATGGGTGACTGGACTTGTGGTCCAGGGGATAAGAGTCGACCTGTCAATGCAGGGGACATGGATTGGATTCCTGGTCCAAGAAGACTCCATGTGCCACAGGGCAACTAAGCCCATGCCCCACAACTACTGAGGCCTCTGAGCCCTAAAGCCTTGCTCCGCAACAAGGGAAGCCATCAGAATGAGAAGCCCAGCATACCATAAGTAGAGAGGAGCCCCTGCCCACTGCAACTAGAGAAAGCCTGCAGGTAGCAAGGAAGACCCAACACAGCCAAATGGATTGAAACAAAAAGTCACCATGGCTAAAGGAAACCTGGCCTGTGTATTGATGCGGACAGCAGAGCTATGCCTAGAGGAGCCCAGCTTGGGGCCTGGCTCTTCAGCCCCACCAGCAGCCCATCAACCCAAAGGTCTCTGTGTGCAACCATTAAGGAAGACCACATGGTCGTTGCTTCACTCTTTCACTCTATAACTCATAACTCATTCACACCCTACCACTGACTCAGCCAACCTTTTTCAGTTCTTATAGTATCAAAGGAACAATTGAAGACAATGGGATTAATGGGGGGGGGGGGACAGACGTCCATCTTGTTCCTATATTTCAGCATCTTAGAGATGCTAGAGAGACACAGACAAGGAATCAAATAATGAAAATACAGCAGAGTGAATGCCCCAACAGAGGTAAGAGCAAAAGGAGTATGGGGGTGGGTCTCTGGGGCTTTGGGGAAGCCCCTCCTTTGCTTACCAGGGTAGCTCAGCTAGTAAAGAATACGCTTGCAATGCAGGAGACCCAAGTTCGATTCCTGGGTCAGGAAGATCCACTGGAGAAGGGATAGGCTACCCACTCCAGTATTCTTGGGCTTCCATGGTGGTTCAGCTGGTAAAGAATCCATCTGCAATATAGGATACCTGGTTTTGATCCCTGGGTTGGGAAGATCCCCTGGAGAAGGGAAAGGCTGCCCACTCCAGTATTCTGGCCTGGAGAATTCCATGGACTGTACTGCCCACGGGGTTGCAAAGAGTCGGACAAGACTGAGAGACTTTCACTTTCGCTCTTTTGCTTGCAAAGGCCAATAAGACAGGGAGGAGGGTGGGAAGGGGCGGGGGTCATAAGGCAGAGCTTCCAAGAAAGAATAAGATGTCATGGCAACAATAAACCACACCACTCACCTGTGGTGTAGGGTATCCAGTAAAAATATAAATACATGAAGCTAAAAAGATAAAATGGAGGGGGAGTTTATAAAGGATCTTATAATTAACTAACAAGGCATAATTTGTTACCATGCCTTAGACAAACATAAATCTTATCGCAAGACTAATGGTGAATTTTGAAGGTCATGGATGTTCATTCTTTCAAAAGGGGTATAAGCACGCATGCCTCCCAATATGATGCCTGTTCTGATCACCTCTACGTGCACAACCTGACCCTAAGAAACCCAGAGGACTCCCGGCCACACAGCTGCCCTTGGTTGCCCTCAGGGACTTTCTCAGATTGATGGGCTTTACAGATGGGTTCCTAAGCTCCAAGCATCTGCAATCATGCCCACATACAAGAATTTGGATTTGAAAGGCGGAACCTCATCCTTGTCGTTTCCTGCTCACATTGCTGACCTCCCCCCCTCCTTTTCCTCTCTTTCCTCTTCCCTGCTCTCTTCCTAATTTTTTTTTTTTTTTTCTGTGCTCACTGCTGTTTGCAACAGCTGCTGAATTTCACAAATCTGGGAAGTCCATTAACGTGCTGTTTACTTGAGCACCACATCGTTAAAAGAGATGTTGGGCAAAATCAAAGCTGTCACCCCTCCCCCACCTCCAGGGAGCCATATCCCTGTGCCAACTTGAGGAGGAAGGAGAGGGAGAACACTCCCTCCCAACAGCCCCTTCCCTTCACTCCCAGCCTCCAACTGGAGATTTATGTTTTATATCAAGCCAGATTATATTAACTTTACTAAATCCAAATAACATTTTGGGATTCCGATAGAAAAAAGCTTCCATCAAATTCATCCACTCATAGTCTAGGTACTTTCTGCCTATCTGTGAAGTAGACAATCATACACAAAATCCTATTGTAACCACTTGTCCAGAAGCTTGCCCACAAAACGAGAGTGGGCTGCCCACATGTGCCCGTGGCACCCAATGGAGCATCTACGGAAAATAAAGCCAGCATAGGCTTGATGTCCACGCTAATTGCAGCTGCCTGGAAATTAAAAATAAGTCTGCAGGGAGATGACACAGGCTCACAGCTCTTTGGAAACTGGTCTCTTTCTTCCGTCAAAAAGCTGCACTCCATTCACAGTGGCTGAGAATGAAATGCTCAAGATTTCAATGTTCTCAGCTTCTTTCAATGTAGAAAACAAATACATATACAATTAAAAGAAACTGGGGACAAATTCTATCAACCATCAGGAGTATCTAGGTGCTGGTTCATCAGAAAAAAAAAAAAAACTTGCTGGCAATTGGGGTGATCAGCTGGGCTGGTCTGGAAATTCATTCAGTCTGGAAATGGGACCCTCAAGGGAAGGGCTGGGCTGGGAAACAGGAAGTTCCTTTCGGTCAGCTCCTGAGAATGGAGGTAGGTGAGGTCTCAGGACCTCCAGGTGAAGCTGGCACCTGCAGGAAGCTGCCTAAGGTGTGATATAACCAGGGCTGGAGTGAAAAAAAAAGAGAGGCTGGAGATGCCCCATCCATGTGCCAGCCAGGCCACATGGGGCAAAGAGCAGGAGCCTGTACTATGCTGGACCCAAACTCTTTGCTTTTGTTGGGAGGTTCCAGCTGTCATTTCCACTCCCGTTTGGTTTTCTTTGTTTGTTTGGTTTCATTTTGTCTGTTTGTTTTTGGTATATGGTTTTGTTTTTGACTGTGAAAGTCCTTATCTGCCCTGGTTAAATGAAGAAAATGGATTTATACCCATATTTTTATTAATACCAAGACCAATAGAGAATCAGAACCCCATTAGGAGGCAGAAAGGGCAATAGTGTAAGCCAGACCAGAATTTTCTGAACCTCAAAAATAAAAACAAAACCAAACCCTCAGGATCAAAGCCAACCAGAATGTAAGCAGGTGGGCAGCCAGGAGGACAGGGCAATTGTGACACTCCCATCCCCACCTCCCAGGCTTTGAAAGGAGAAAATAATCACTTGTAAGCTACACCAGAACATTTCATTTTATACAGAGGCATCTTCCTGAGCATTAGAGCAAAATCCACCTTTGATCTCAGGGGATAATCCTCAGTATCACCCTGGGCATGAAGGGAAGAGCAGTCATAAAAGAGTTTGCCTCCAGCTGTGCACCAAGCATGGCCCTTTTTGGCAGGTACAGAAGCCAAGGGAGAAAGGAGGTTCAAATGAAAAGGAAGTGGGGTTCAGACTTCCAAGGAGAGAGCAGGAGATCTGTGATCAGGGAGCAGTGGTCACATGATCAGTTAGGTGACCAAACCTCATCCTGAGCAATCACTTCCTGGTCCTTACCTGCAAAGTCAAGATTTTAAATTATTAGAGCTCTTCCAAGTTTTGTGATGAGTCTAAAAATGTCACAAAAGGCCTGATACTTGAACAAGAAGCCACTTCGTGGCTAGATTTCACTGCGTGGAACAATCTGACAATCAGCATTCTCAGCTTCCGGTGAGAAGATACTAGCTGGATGGGAAAGCTGAGATCCGAGTCGCAGGTCTGCACTCACCCTGACTGTCTTTAGCAGCGTGCTGTCACACTGGTTATTCCAGAAAAGGCCTAAATTTTTCAAAGAAAAGGAAAAAAGATGCCAAGTAGCACCTTCCTCTGCCCTGTGGTCCTCTAGCTTCTCTCCTAAGAGCAGTGAGAACTTGGAGAAGCAGTAGCAAACTCAAGATGGGAGATGGAGAAATTGAAGAAACCCTCAGGAGAGTAATGACACGCAAAGCATTGCAACCAAAATCCGAAATGTGAGGGCAGGAAGAGAGTGGGCGTTCTTCACTGCCTCCTGCCAAAATTCCCATAGGCATCTGAAAAAGCAAGGTGTCTCTTTTGTGGCCCCAGCAACTCTACTGTGAGGAACTGCAGCTGATATTTAACAGAGCCCCCAGAAAGCCTTTTTCATAATTTAAAAAAGTAATTATTTTAACCACTGATGTGTATAATAAACTCTTGTCAGCCTGACATTAAAATCTGTTTCTTTTCTCTGTTCCCCACCCCCTTCCCCACAAAGCCCTTGCTTCCCACAAGTGTGGGACATGCTCTATTATTGTTATTTTAGGATTTCTTCAAGGAGCTCTGTGATGGGCAGCTATTTTGTTAAGTGGAGGTACGTTTATCTAACACACATACCATCTCCCTGTAGGAAAGGAGAGAAAGACTGGAATGCAATCGGCCTCTCCACCTCCAGTCTGGTTGGGGTTCTCTTCTAGGAGTGAAGATTTTAGAAAACTCATTATGGGAATAGGAAAAATAATGTCAAGATCCTCAAAGGCTAAGGCAAAAGACCAATGTTGGAGGAGGGGGAGAAAGAAGAGAAAAATTGAGAAACAGGTTTTTCCCCTCTAGCTTTACAATAACTTGCATTCTGCACTTTGAAAGAATAAACCCAAGCTCCTGGGGGATGTTTCCTAACAGAGCGAGAAGAAACAGAATGGAAGAAGTGCCCTTCTTATAGGTGAATTCCACCAGGATAGGGAACATGGCCAAGCCTCTTGCATGAGTAAGTTAGCTCTACAGCCAAACAGAAGGAGAAAGGAGAGGCAATTCTCTCTCCAAAGCACCAACTTGCCCAGGTGACTCCTGCTCTATAACTTTCTGTAGCTTCCACTCACTGTGAGCGTGACGTCCACAATCTTCAGCTTTTCCTTCAAAGCCCTCCACACTCCAGCCTCCCTCCTGATCACATCCGCGCCCAGATATAATCCTGTCTAGTCTGGCCAGTCTTGTCTTCTCTTTTTCTCATGGACACATCATGTTGTTTCCAGTACACTGACCATCAACCTAGGATGCTACTGCATTTCTTATCTATCTATGCAAACATCCCATCATTCAAAGTCCCACTCTTGTTTCCGTGAAGCCTTTCTCAATCACTCCAGCCAACACCAACCTTGCCTCTCCCCTCAGAACCACAAAACTAGCACACATGCATTTCTCATATAACTCTTGTACTTTCACTCCATTCCCTAGATCCAGATCCGGAGGTTGAAATCTAGGGAGAGAGAGGGTTAGAAAAAACACGTAATTGTTCCCCTGGATACTAACAGAGAGGAAATAGTAATTTCCAGGCCATTCTCCTACAGCCATTCTATATACCCAGATGACACTTTAATCCTTAGGTCAGAGAAAGCCTATCTGGGATGGTAGAGCTATCCCTTAGTTTTGGAAACAGCCAGAAAATGACAAATCTCAGGACTTTCCTAACAGTCCGTGGTTAAACTCCATGCTTCCCGTACAGGGGGATGCAGGTTCAATCCCTGGTTGATGAACTAAGATCCTACATACCATGCAGTGTGGCAAAAAACGACATCAATGTATACATTCTCTAGGGGAAGCTTCCAGAACTGGGTGTCAGCTTGCAGTTCCATGGAAGTAGGGCACAGCAGAGGCCAACAGTCACAAAATTCTGCGTCCACAGGTCAACTTGTCCCGTCTCTCTCTAGTCTTCAGGAAGGGCTGTGAATGATCCTCATGAATTAAAAATCCCCACAAGATTCACGCTGCAGTCATACAAGGAATCTTACATGAGTCCCCTGAGAATCTCAGTTAAACTTCTTTTCTGGCTACCCACCCCAGAGCCTGCTATCTCTTCCAGAACTTGTTTCATCCAGTAATGATCCTCTCTTCTATCTTCCTGACTGACTATTCCTTCTCTTTACTCTGCTTCCTCAGGTGACCTGCCTTCTCGATTCATCCTGCCAAGAAGTGACAGTCTACCCTTCTCTCCTTTTCCAGAGTGACAGTCTACCCTTGCTGCCTCCCTGCCACATCTCCCATTCATCTCCTCCACCTCCTACGAGTTGGATCTTGCCCCTAATCACCTCACTGAGAGCATTTTCTCCCAATCAGTCTTCAGACAGAACATCTGCTGTCAACTCTGACAGTCTCCCCGGCTAGTGTGAGGCCGACAAAGCCTGCTGGTTTCCCTGTCCGCTCTGAACTCTCCACTCTCTGCCTGCCGATTGTCTCCTGACCCTGTCCCTCTCCTGGGCATTCCCCAAGGCACGGGCCTTGCCCCATTGCTCCTCTGCCTCTGTCCCCTCTCTCCAGGTCATTGCATCCACCCCCATGGTTCTAATCAGCATACTGCCATTCTTGCTTCCAACTTGGACCTCTTCTTCCAGAATGCCTCAAGTTTTACCATTTGTGCTGAGAGTCTCCACCTAGAGCTGCAAGGACCTCAAACTCAACATATTTACAAATTTACCTTCCTTTCCTAATGTGCTTTCTTCCTAAGCTCTTCTCCTGTTGAAAGGCATCATCCTCCCTCCAGTCGCCCCTACCTGAACACTGAAAGCCATCTCTCCCCTGACCATCTCCCTGTAACCATCCATTGCTACCTCCTACCAACGCCCCACCCTCACCCCAGTCCATAATCTGTCCCTGACTTCTTACCCCACAACTATTTCTAAGTTCAGGCCTACTGGTGAGCCTGAGGCTCCTACAGAATCTCCCATTAGGCCTCTAGCCTCCAGATCGCCAATCTTGCCCTCACATTTCTGCCAGAAGCATCTTTCTTCCCAGGTTGAAACAAGGGTTCCTTCAGAACTTTTCTTACACTCAGTTTGAAATTCCCTTCACTGCCTGCTTCTCTGGTACTAAATCCCATCCTTCAAGGCCACATGCCCAGGAAAACTTCTCCAAGAGATTTATAACTTACCCATTCTGCATCATTCCATAGTCGCATGTTTGGTATTGGGGTGTGTGTGTGTGTGTGTGTGTGTGTGTGTGTGTGTTTCCTTCCTTGGACTCTTACAACACAGTGCTTAGGTCTCTTTTAGTACTAAGGTCACCATCCTTTTCTAACACTTTTCCCCATGAATTAAAAGATACCTACAGACAAGTGGAGAGAAGGCAATGGCACCCCACTCCTGTACTCTTGCCTGGAAAATCCCATGGGTGGAGGAGCCCGGTAGGCTGCAGGCCATGGGGTTGCTAAGAGTTGGACACGACTGAGCGACTTCACTTTCACTTCTCACTTTCATGCATTGGAGAAGGAAATGGCAACCCACTCCAGTGTTCTTGCCTGGAGAATCCCAGGGACGGGGGAGCCTGGCGGGCTGCCATCTATGGGGTCGCACAGAGTTGGACACGACTGAAGCGACTTAGCAGCAGCAGCACGGACAAGTGGAATCGTGGGTTGAATTGTGTCCCCTGAAAGGTATATTGAAGTCCTAAGCCCTGACACCTGTGAATGTGACCTTATTTGGAAATAGAGCCTTTGCAAGTGTAATCAAGTGAAAATGAGGTCATTAGGGTGGACCTCTATCCAATGACTGTTGTCGTTATAAGAAGAGAAAACAGAAGGAGGGAGACAGCCATGGAAAGACAGAGCCAGAGCTTGGAGCTCTGCTGACACAAGCCAAGGAAGGCCTAAGGCTACCAGAAGCTGGAAGAGGAGGGAGTCCCCTCCAGGTTTCAGAGGAAGCCTGACCCTGCCAACACCCTGACTTCAGACTTGTAGCTTGCAGAACAGCAAGAGAATACATTTCTGTGGTTGTAAGCCACCCAGTTTGTGGCACTTAGTTCAGCAGCCCTGGGAAACTAACATAGGTGGGAACTATGTCTTAACTCTCAGTATCCACAGAGTCCTTGAAACTCATTAACCTCATGAACAAAAATGAACCATGCACAATGAGGAACTCTGGCCATGAGTGCAAATTTTTCCAAACATTAATCCCTGAGACTTGAATGTAAATGCATACTTAAACCATCATTTCCTAAAACAGAATCACAGACCTACAATCACAAGAACCTCAGCTCTGTATTTTGTGTCCAGAAAGAAAAAGAGATGGACTGAGTTTAAGCCACCTGTACCCTCTTCGTGGCCTCCTCGAACCTGATGGAAACATGGGCAAAGCAGCTGGCAGGTGTCCTGCAAGGGAGAGCAAGGCTTCCCGCTATGCAAAGGTGTGACCTTAGACTCATTAGCACAGGGCCCTCTTCCACTAAGCTTATTGTTACTGTTATTGTTTAGTTGCTAAGTTGTGTCCGACTCTTTTGCGACCCCATGGACTGTAGCCTCCAGGCTCCTCTGTCCATGAGATTTCCCAGGCAAGAATACTGGAATAGGTTGTCATTGCCTTCTCCAGGGGATCTTCCCAACCCAGGAATGGAACCCACATCTCCTGTATTGGCAGGCAGATTATTTAACACTGAGCCACCACAGAAGCCCAGTTTCACTAAGCTAACGACCTCAAATACCAACCCGCAGAGACAAGATTTACTAAAAGAGGTGTGAGGAGTGGAGGCTGATAAGGACCCTGGCTCTCCTCACGCACAAATGAAGCGGAGCATAATTATCAAGATGTCCATGCTGACACCGAAATGCTTGGAATTCAACTAAGTGGACCCTTAAACCAAAAGCCTTTTGTGAATAAACAGGTGGGGACAAGGTGGCTGAACTTGCCCAATTACGAGTTTTTCTCTTTTCTCTTTCTTGAATGCTGAAAACCAACATGCTGGGGGTGTTCCAGAAAAATCTCTGAATGGAAAGAGGGGAATCACTGTCTGAGCCTGTGTCACTCTGTCTGTCTGTCTCCACCAGCGCGGTGGTCATAAATAAGACCCGTGAGTCACAGTGAAAACCCACAACCTCTCTGGAGACACAGCAGGTGTGTGCAGTCCTGCTCCCATCAGAAAATCAGCTCTGGGGGTGGAGGGGGTTGTAGAATGTGCCCCTCATTCTGCCACACAAATGCAAACGGTCCAGCTTGGAAAGGAGAACCGCCCAGCCTGGCCATGGCGGACGGACACCGATTGCTGATTGCCTAAAGCTCCCTCTTAGGGCTGAGTGTGGCCTTTAGATCCTTAGTCCTAAAAACTTAGTACTCCCCTCGTGTGTGATTTTAAACAAAACAAGTACCAAGCCATTAGAGAAGGAAGTTCAGCATAGTTCAGGCTTTTCCCACGATGACTACTTTGAAGCTTTCTGGTAAATACCCGGGCAGTCCACGCTCCCCTTTCCACTGTCTCCTCTCCAACCCTGAGAGGGCAGGGGTATTGTCACTTAATCATTAGACACAGAGAAAAAAATCACCCTGCCCCACCCCCACCAACCCTAATTCTAAACGCACTTATTTCTGGCTCCCACTCTATCCGTTCAACCCTCTTCGCCAAAGAACCTCTTCTTCAACAACCACAGATCACTCTTTTAACTTTCTGATATGCAAAATTTCTAACAGGTATACATCATTTAAAAGGTAGCGAAGTTTTGGTCTCCAACCTGATTCACCCTTTTACCAATAATCTAGCCCACAATAAGAACAGAGGTTCTCACTTGGGTAAAAATGAAGGTGCAGGGACTCCCTCGTGGTCCGGTGGTTAAGACACCCTCTGCCAATACAGGGAGGGTGGGTTCCATCCCTGGCAGGAGAACTAAGATCCGACATGCCAGGGAGCACTGCAGAAAGATTAAAAGAAAAAAAGACGGTGCAGGAGACCCACCCTGTGAGAGTCCATATGCTTCCTCCATCTCCTGCCTCCCATGATGTAAGAACTGGCGTTTCACCCGCCATTTCATTCTATATGTGACTGTGGTCAAGGACTGATAACGGGTGGGCTTTTATCTCCCAAGAGGAGCAGCACATATGATTTGTAACAGCTGTATTTCTTCTTACCCAGATATCTTTCCCCAAGATGTTAAAAGTCTTAGAAATTTAGAGCTACAGGGAGCTGAAGGAAAGATCTATGAATATAATCTGACTCTTCATCAACAAGACATTAGTTCAACTCATGACTGAACTATGGATTATCATACTGCCCAATCTGCAAGAGAAAATAAATATCGAGCTTATAACTACAACTTCCAAAAGTATAAAGTAAAAAGTTTTCAAAGTTATTAAGCAAAAAAGGGAAGAAGCACAACAGTGTGCATGACAGTTATCTCATTCACTTTCAAAAGATATGTACATAATATGCCTATAAAGATATTTCTGGAATGATATACAAGTAGCTAGTATAAAGGTTGCCTCTGCAGAGTGAGATGGGAGTCTGGGATAAGAGGAAGGTCATTTTTTGCCATCTGCCTTTTTACTGTTTGAATTCTTTACAAAGTACATTTTTTAAACCTTTTTTAAATATTATAAATACATAAATGCCTAAACACAAATGGGCTTCCCTGGTGGCTCAGTGGTAAAGAACCCACCTGCCAAAGCAGGAAATGTGGGGTTTGATCCCTGAGTTGGGAAGATCCTCTAGAGAAAAAAATGGCAACTCACTCCAGTATTCTTGCCTTGGAAATCCCATGTACAGAGGAGCCTGGTGGGTTACAGTCCATGGGGTCACAAAAGAGTTGGATACAACTTAGCCACTAAACAACAACAAACATAAACACAAATAAAGCAAAGATTGCACATTTTAAAAAAAATTTAACAAGGAGAGAGATCTTGAAACTGTCTAACGCCTTCATTTCAACAATGAGGAAACCAAGGTCTAGAGAATAGCCAGAGAGTGGCTGAGGCTGGACCTCTGGCCCTTCAGTTCTTTCTGCTCTTCCACAGCATTTCCATATTCATGGGCCTGTGCCGGTTCCCAGAGTGACCTGAAATCTACTCCCTGGTAAATGAGGCCTCACTGTTCTTTATTTCATTCATAAGACATGCTTAAAACAGGGAATCTGAAATCTAAATTTTTTTGTAATCAAATTCTATTCCCAAGGTGTAGAGTTGTGCTTAAATCTCTCCCTTCGTGAAAAGCAAAGCAATGATCCCTAATTCACTCAGGTTTCTTTTACCCCGTTTTTCCTTTATGAGGTTTACTTTGAACAGCACACAGATGGCTCATCAGTGCTGCAACATTTGGTTGATTTTCTGTTGTGTTCTTAGGTTCTGGCCACAGCAGCATGATCTGCTTTGAAACATGAGCTCCCAAAAGGTCATCACCAATTCGCTTATGTTGTTGATGCTCAACTAATGAATTATACTTCATGCAGGCATTTCAAAAGCCTTCGGATGTGACAGCCTTTTCAGCTAATGCACTTGACTCCAGGCCCAACGTGCATTTGCTATAGGTGCAATTTATAAAGTGATCATAACAAATCATTAGAGTGTATTCTTCCAACCCAGATAGGAAGCTCTACTGGAAATCCCATTCTGCTTGCCTTATTTTTCTTGACTTAACCAATGCACTAGCTGAAGTATTATGCAAGTCTGAGAGATGTTAAATGTTTGATCTCTTTCAAGAAACCCACAAAATCAACACAATCATTTGGTGGTTTAGGCATTTGCCATTAAGAAAGCCCAAACTGAGGTTCTATTTCTTATGCATAATGTATTCATTCAAGTTAAATTCTCTTCATTTTGCTAAATTCCAGAAGAACCATTCTCTCAGAATGGTTATTTTATTAGGCCTATCTGGGAGTTAAAGGGGAAAAAAAACAAGGAACTATAACAAGGGAGTTTTACAATTTTAAAGAAGAAAAAGAATTAAAACCAAAGTTTCTGCATCCATGAATTTCAGCTTCTTCTTGTTGATACCCTTTTTTGGAAAGATATGAGCTATAACATGCTATTCTAGGACTTTTCCATTTTTTTAAATAATAAAAATCTTTACCTGTCCACCCATTAATTACTTGAAAATATTATTTTTTGGCCTCCAACTACTCAGGGACCTCCCTGAGCAATTTCCTTACCTAAAATGATGTAGATAGGCTGTGTAACAGGTTGCATCATTATCTGAGTCAAATTAACATTGGTATTAAAATACTGTCAAATCTGAAGGCTCCCCACGTGCTGGACCCAGGAAGATGGTCCCAGGAGATCTTCCATCTTGAGGCAGATGAGAAGGCCAGACTGGATGTGGTGAGGGGTGCTCTGACCCACTGCTCCATCTCTTGGGGCCCTGTGCCAAAAAGGCTACCAGCCACCCCCATCACATTGGCCTCCAAAAGCCTTCCAGGTACATCTAAACACAACTCTTGATGCCAGAGTAGAAAAGCAGGTGTAAGTTTAGCCCTGGCATTTCAAAGCACAGGGCAATTGCCTTATAATTAGGACCTCTTTTCTGAAACACCAGAATGATGTCTTAAAATTAAAGACTACCTTTCTTCTTCTTTCAGGCAGCCTAGCTTGTTCCTGAGGTTCGCTTACACCAGCCATTTCACGCATCAGGAAACTAGAATTATTATTCCCACCTCATGCATGCACGAGTGCCCAGTCTCTTTAGTCGTGTCTGACTTTCTGTGACCCCATGGACTGTAGCCCACCAGGCTCCTCTGTCCATGGGATTCTCCAAGCAAGAATACTGGAGTGGTTGCCATGCCTTCCTCTAAGCAATCTTCTCAACCCAGGGATCAAACCCACATCTGCATTGCAGGTGGATTCTTTACCTACTGAGCCACCTGAGCCCTTATTGCCACTTCAAAGATGAGCAAATGAAACACAGAGCAATGATGACATTGAGATGTAGCGAGGAATCTTCTAAAAATGTTCCTGAAGGATAATATTTCTGGAATTGGAATTATTGAGTTAATGTGTACTTTTCATTTTGATAAAGATTAATCAAAACACCCGCCATGAAAGTTGTTCCAATTTACACAGCTATTGTGCATGAATTTCTGGTTCCCTTCACCCTTAATGATAAATTTTTATCATTCTGCTAGTTTAAAAAATTTTAACTACCATTCAGATAGTCTAAAAAAAAAAAAACACTGTTTCAGGTTGAGTATCTTTCTACATGAGTCATTTTTATTTCTTTTTTCTGTCAATATTCTCTTGTTTTTCCCCATTTTTTTATTATGTTATTGATCTTCTATTAATTTATTAGAGCTCTTTATAAAGGATATTAGTCCTTGGGTTTTATATGTAATTCTCTGTTCACTGTTTCTTGACTTTCTGATGGTCCATGAACCTATTAGGGACCTAGCCTCCATGAGGTATGAGTTTTTTTAGTTTTTTACAATGTAATATATCAATCTTTTAATTTATGATTTCTAGGATTTGTATTATACATAGGAAGACCGTGTTACCACAAGATTTTTTAAAACTTCGGTCTTCAACTACTTTTAATATTAAAATTTTTATCCATCTGGCATTTATGTTGGCATAAGAAGTGAGGTATTGATCCAATTTTTGTTTTTCCAGATGGCTACCCAGTTGTCTCAAACTGTTTTATTGAAAAATCTATCATTTTATTTTCTGATACATAATGCCACCTTCATTTATAGACAAAGTTTTAATATAATATTGCTATCTAGTTCTGGATTCTATTCTATACTATTGATCTTCCTGTCCATTCAATTGTCAGTATTATACTATTTAAATATGTATATATTTAAAACATGTAATATCCTACCAAACTAATTCATCTTAATTATCCTCACATATCCTTGCTATGAATGGAGTCTGCCTCTATTCTATCTACTATTTTTACCAGTTTGTTCTTCTCTAAAGCTTTTTGTATATTAATTTCATGTCAAACTACCTTACTGTATTCTCTTGTTTTTTATAACAAATAGCATGTGTGTGCATGCTAAGTTGCTTCAGTTGTGTCCAACTCTTTGTGACCCTATTTACTATAGCCTGCCTGGCTCCTCTGTCCATGGGATTCTCCAGGCAAGAATACTAGAGTGGGTTGCTGTACCCACCTCCAGGGGATCTTCCTGACCAAGGGATCAAACCCAAGTCCTGTGCAGCTCCTGCACTGCATGTGGATTCCCACCAGGGAAGCCCAATAAGCAGCGTATCATTTAATATATAAATATATCATATGCACATAATTATAATTCCACTTCTTGCTTTCCATATGTACACTCTGTCTTGTCCAAGTGCATCAGCTAGTACCTACAGAACAATCTTTTTAATACAGGCAGTAGACATCCTTAATTTGTTGGCAGCATGACACTCATGTAATCCTGCTTGTCTGTATTCTGCAAACCTTAGAGGAGAAGAAAAAGGGAGAAAATCAAATTGCCAGTTTCTACTCTGGGATGTAGGCGAAACAGAAGCAAGGGAATTATGAAGAAGGAAAAGCTTTTCTCTAGGACCATCCAACTGCACTGCCCCTGCTGAGTGTCTCTGGATTTCAGCTTGTCTTCTCCTCCCCTTTATTTTTTTTAACTTTGTTTCCTTTTTTCCTTTTGCTGCTCCACACAGCATGTTGGATCTTAGTTCCCTAACCAGGGACCAAACCCTGTCCCCTGCAGTGGAAGCTTGGAGTCTTCACCTCAGTTCCTCTAGGGAAGTCCCCTCCCTCTCCTTTATTTGCCATGCTTTATAGGGTCAGGTGTATGTTTTGTGGATGACAGAAAAATAAATAAATGAAAAGTAACTAAGATTCCATTCTAAGAAGTTCCAAGTATGATTTCCTACAAAATCTCCTATAGTTAAATTTTAAAATAACAATGATAATCAAAACCTGCTAAGCTACAACTTGACTCTTGGAGCTACTAGGTGGTCAGGGCTCTATCAATGGAAAGGAGCAGCCAAGCTGCCAGGGCAGGACCTTCACAAGCTCCATTATATCTGCCACCGCAGAGGGGTCGAGTGTACAGTGAACAGAGTGTCCGCTAATCTTCAAATACTACCCAGTCCATGAAAGCCTGAGTCACATCCCATCTCCTTTACAAAGCTTTCCCTCACCCCTGGACCCCGTGCCTGAGATGTTGTTAGCTGCCTACCTCAATACCATCTCCCCTTCTTCTTTAGTAATAAACCTCCTGAATTTTAGCTGTGCATATGACTGGCTAGAAGAAAGAATACATTTCCTAACCTTCCTTAAAAGGGAGAAAGTATGCCCTTCTTCTCTTTCTCCTAGAATGACTATGTGATAGCTGGAGCTCTAGCAGCCACACTGGACCATGTGAATGAGGAAGGACCACACACTAGAGATGATGGAGAGGTAAGATGAGTAAAGCCTAAGTCTCTGAAAGCATCATAGAATACCACATCAGTTCTGATCAAAACTTCTAACCTTTGAGAAAATAAAACCTAGTGTCTTTAAGCCACTGTAGTTTTAGGTTTTCTATCACATGCAGACACTGCTACTGCTGCTGCTGCTAAGTCGCTTCAGTCGTGTCTGACTCTGTGTGACACCATAGACGGCAGCCCACCAGGCTCCCCTGTCCCTGGGATTCTCCAGGCAAGAACACTGGAGTGGGTTTCCATTTTCTTCTCCAATGCATGAAAGTAAAAAGTGAAAGTGAAGTCGCTCAGTCATGTCTGACTCAGCGACCCCATGGACTGCAGCCCACCAGGCTCCTCTGTCCATAGGATTTTCCAGGCAAGAGTACTGGAGTGGGGGCGCCATTGCCTTCTCCACATGCAGATACACTTATTCCTAAATGGTACACATTGAGTAGAACCCTTAGTGGCCACCATATTAGGGCATCTTATGGGCCTTTCTTGCTCATGAATAAGTCTTACCTTCCCCTCAACTCTGCTCCCTGAGGTCAGGGATTTCTCCATCCCGCATAATGCCAAGTGCCTAGTCAGTGTCTGAGCACAGTGCATATTCAATAAGAATTTCCTGAATGAGAAACTCTGAGTGACACAAAAGAAATGCCTCTTAGTCTTCTAGGTTTTCCATAGTGTTATCAAGAGCACAGGGGTAAAGAAAACCTTTTCTTAATCTAGGAAACCTGGCAATGGTTTTGTTAGCTTTAATCAACTCCCCAACACTCCCTCCTGGCAAAATGGTCATTATTTGAATAACAGTAGTTGAGTCTCTTCTGTTTTCAGGAAACTTATGCTTAGTGACTAGCTAGAAGTGAAGAAAAATCACAGAATTCAAATGAGGGCACTCATGCAGATGGGTTCATTTTTTAAAAACTTAATCCACAGTGAATACAAGAAACTATTTAAACAATGTAGTATCTGATTCAGCCTCTGGTACAGAGAAAGTTTTCAACAGACATTTGTTGAATGTATTTACTTTCATTTTTAATTACATTTATGTTTTCCTTATTGTTCTTTCCTTATTTCCTTATTACATTTAATTTTTCCATCACAGACAGAAATTCAGCTCCTCCCTTCAGAGAAATCTAAGAAGCAGTGGCCAGTGTCTAAATTACATGGGCTCCTTCCTCTTGTCTTGGTTTAGCACCTTCCAGATCACGAAGCGAAGGGGATGTGAGGAAGAAGCTGAGAGCAGATACAGTTGGAACCTCCATATCCATGAATTCAACATCTAAGGATTCAATCAACCGTGGATAGAAAACATTTAAAAAAAAAATTCCAGAAAGTTCCAAAAAGCAAACCATGAACTTGCTGCATGCTGGCAAAGCATCTACACATAGCATTTACATTGTGTTGAAGGACTGATGCTGAAGCTGAAACTCCAGTACTTTGGCCACCTCATGCGAAGAGTTGACTCATTGGAAAAGACTCTGATGCTGGGAGGGATTGGGGGCAGGAGGAGAAGGGAACAACAGAAGATGAGATGGCTGGATGGCATCACCAACTCGATGGACGTGAGTTTGAGTGAACTACAGGAGTTGGTGATGGACAGGGAATGCTGCAATTCTGGGATTACAAAGAGTCGGACACGACTGAGTGACTGAACTGAACTGAATGGAACTAAATGACTATTTACATATAATTTATATTGTATTAGGTATTACAAGTAATCTAGAGAGACTTGAAGTATGCAGGAGGATGTGTGTGGATTACATACTGCAAATACTTCACCATTTTGTATAGGGGGCTTGAGCACCCGCCAATTTTGGTATCTCTATGGGGCCCGGAGCCAGTGCCCCTCAACTCTTCTCTCACTAGTGCCTGAGCCACAGCTGGCATCCTTTCTCACTCTGGATATAGCCCCTCCTGACCTGTAATTTTCTACTTTCTCTCTCTCTTTCTTCTGCAAGGTGACTACTGACAGGACACTACCAGCCACACAGATCTTATTTGTAAATTACAAATGGTGCTGGGTGGAGCACACAGGTACCATGCAAACAAGTCTTGAGCACATGGATCACTTCACGAATACATTCTATAATGTACCCCTTCCTCTGGGAGACCCAGTGCCAAGTCCGGGCACCTGCTAGGCAAGAGAAATGAGAGTCAAGGTTTAGCCCCCACCAATCCCCTGATTATGCACCCTGGTACAGAAAACCCAAAACATAGCCTGGCCTGGCCCATTAACTCACATGTGGGTTGTGAAATCAGTTTAGTAGGTCCAATCAACATTATTTCAATTAAGCCATAGGTGATTAAAATGATCAGGTACCTCTCACAGAGTGAAGATAGGAATTAATCTATTCCTCCTCATGTGTGCACCCTGTGTTACCAGACAGAAAGTATTTCCTACTGTGGGTCCAGCTCAAATCTTTGAAAACCCCAGGCTGATGCTTGCCTGTGGTGGTCTTTTGAGTGCATATGAGGCAGGCCTTGTCCTCCCCACATGAAATCTCAAAAGCAAGCCTGCCCATTCCTCACCTCCTTATGATTCCTTCACCTGAAGCCCAGGCCTCTCGGTTCACCAAAAAGACCCAGTTTCAAAGGCAAATTTCCTTAAAATGGGAACCCACAGACTTACTGTCATACGAGGTCTAAACGGTTGACAGCAGATGTGTCTAAGACCAAGTTCTGATGAAGTGGCCATCAGAATCACTGCATTAAGGAAAGGAGGGGAGGGAAATGAGCTATCCCACCTCACTTCACAATGTTGTCCAGCACCGGCGTAACTTCTCGTCCTTCCATCCCTCCAAGCCCCAAAAGACCAAGCCAGCTGCACCCTGAAGTCATTTATGGTGCTGCACAGCACGGAAGACTGAAATTTCTGACTAATAAGGCCCCTGGTTGACTGGGGGCTCTAGCTTTCCACGTTACCTCTGTCCTCAGAACACCACACAGGATTGACAGCTGGCTGTAAACTGAGCTGCCCATCAGTGGAAACCATATGCCTGGCCAAGAGATGGGAAAACAGGAGCACCTACTCTTACAGGCAGGCACTGGGTCCCTGTTGAGCACAGCTAAGAGGGGAGGGAGTGCTGGGGACTGTGTGCACTGTTCATTTTCTTACACTTATTCTTTTGGCAGCAGCTCTAATGACTCGTTCAAGGTAAGAAAACACTTTCTGAAATGTCCATAAATACTGCTCCCAAGAACCATTTCCCTAGCTCGCAAGAAACATTAAGGCTTGATTACATCTCATCGCTCATTCTTTCCAACTCAACTGGAAGGTACTTGAGTGCAAAGACCTGAAGCATCTTCATCCTGCTGTACTAAGCTCACTGCTAGGTTTAGAGTGAATATTTCCTGGCATCTTGCTCCTCAGGTATTTCTTTTCCTTATCTCACTTCGTCCCTATTCCTGAGAAAGGCAGGACTTGCAGAAACCGAGTCTGAAAATAGTTTTGCCTCTTCCTTGCTTCCACAGAAAGATGTCTCACCTTTCCTAATGCTACTTGGCTGACTGCTTCAAGAAAAAAAAAAAAAAAAAACTGCTACAGTCTATGGGGGTGCTAATTAGAATCAATTAAAACTCAGCTGGCCTGCCTTGGCACTCAGTTCTCTTACAGGACTCGCTCAGCCCTTATGGAAATCAAAGAGGGCTCCAGAGAGTAAAGATTCTGCAGCCACAAGAATATCCACATACTTTCTGGCTGTATCTTCCTACAAAGATGGCCAGCCAGCATCACTGCACTCAGGAAATAAAATCATTGCTGGATTTGTCAAGAGGACAAAATGCTGAGGGCATTATAAATTATCCTCCATTAAAAAATAAAAAAGTAACTATGTGAGGCGACAGTTACATTAATTAATTGTGGTGATCATTTCACAATATCGAATATGCTTTAAATATGCGTGTGTCTGTGCTTAGTCACTCAGTCATGTCAGACTCTTTGTGGCCCCATGGACTGTAGCCCACCAGGTGCCTCTGCCCAAGCTATTTTCCAGGCAAGAATTCTGGAGTAGGGTGCCAGTCCTATGCCGGGGAATCTTCCTGACTCAGGGATTGAACTTGGGTCTCTTTCGTCTCCTGCCGCAAGTTTTTTTTATCACCAGCGTCACCTGGGAAGCCCTGTTTTTGTTTGCCAATTTACCTCAATACAGTTGGGAAAAAAAATTTTTTTAACTATCCTCTATTAAAAAATAAGCAAATAAAAGATGGAAACGATTGCTTTTTAAAGGGCAGGCACAGGGATAAAGACTTCACAACTATACACACGTGACCATCAGGAAGATTGATCACATGTCCACTGAGTGCCAGAAGCTCAACTCACCAAGGCAGAACACTGCACTAGGAAAGTCATCTGGGAGCCAAATCACCCCTTCACCACCACATACGTGTCACTCTGAAAAACCCTACCTCACACTTGTAGATCAACAACCTACACAAAGTCAGTGCCCACTGAATTAAAAAAAAAAATCAGGTTATGGAGTCCAAACTTATCAAATGGTACATTTATCAACTGTACGCTGCTGCTGCTGCTGCGTCGCTTCAGTCTTGTCCGACTCCGTGCGACCCCATAGATGGCAGCCCACCAGGCTCCCCCATCCCTGGGATCCTCCAGGCGAGAACACTGGAGTGGGTTGCCATTTCCTTCTCCAATGCATGACAGTGAAAAGGGAAAGTGAAGTCGCTCGTCATGTCCGACTCCTAGAGACCCCATGGACTGCAGCCCACCAGGCTCCTCCGTCCATGGGATTTGCCAGGCAAGAGTACTAGAGTGGGGTGCCATTGCCTTCTCTGTATCAACTGTATACATGTAGTTTATTATATATCAACAATGCCTCGAGAAATTCATTTTTTAAAAAAAAGTTCAATTAGTCAATTTATAATTGTTTGGAAAAAATACTTATATTTTAATAAATGAAACACTATTTCATAATGAAAACAACCATCAAGTTTGCTCCCCATAAAGAATGCTGGTTAGGAATTTGAATGAGGAGGAAAACCTGTATCCACAATGATGGGGTAGTATAACTGGGAAGGAAAAAGAAAAACAGATACATGCAATAGTTACTAATAACCCAAGACAGGATGTAGTAAGTGCCAAATGAGTGACCCAGACAATACACCTTATACGAGTAGTGACTGCTGACTGTATTCACTTAGGGGGGCCCAGCTGCTCAGCTGTTTTAAACACAGGGTGTGCGTTCCTTTCACAGTCTCAGTGTTTGGATTCCCACAGGCATTACCCATTCCTGTCCACTTGTGGGCCTGGCAGTTGTGTCACCAAGAAATGACCCTAGCTTCTGGCATTCCTGGTCTTGTCCCAGGTCAATGGAGGGATAACCAACACAACTCAATAAATTTTGGCATATAATAATACAGATGAAATTGCCCAAACAGTCTAAAGGGGCATTAACCTTAAGTATAAACACTAAAACCAAAACAGATCTAATTGGCCTCTAGTTAGGCACATAAATGCTCACTCAGCCACTCTGAAAACTCCATGACTTGGTTTACAGGTAAATATAACAGGACCCATTTCTAAATGACAATTTAAAAAACCACCTGGCTAAAATCTAAAATAACTACATAGCCTTAGGTATTCAGTCACAATTATTTCCTATCATGAGACAAATGAACAGTGGTTATAAAAAGCATAGGAAGAAAATACTCTGCCTTTAAATTACATTTTATGGGTTGTCATATCTAAGTACTGAGGTTTAAAATCTCTAACCTCTAACATGGTGCCTGGAACAAAGTAGGTAGTCAATAAAGGTTTGTTGAGTGAAGAACAAATATGATATATAAGAACTTTAGAGCATCTAGAACAAGACTCTGCTTTATGTGTATTAGTCAGATTTTTGTTATACATACCTGGAGACAACTATATCTTGTTTATTTTCATGAGCTGAAATGTAGAAGACTGTTGGAAAATCTCTACAACATGGCCATTTGTACAAAGGTTTTTCTATTCTGAAAAATCACTCAACAGCAAGGTGCCTTAGTTATGGATGTGTGTATATATCTGAGAGCGCAGGAGTTCTGGTCTAATGGCAGAAGTGGGCCATGCTTTATCAGCCTGCTTTATTTCACTTCCCCAGTTTGTGTCTCCATGTCCTGTGCATGTAAATAGCTTGACTTTAATGGTTAACTCTGGGCACCATAAAACTATTAGTCAAAGGAACAGGTTTGAGCCTAGAGGGCAAGGGTGAACATCCCTGACATATATTAGCTCGTATCTGGGATATCAGAAGTATGAGCCTCCTTTTCCATTCTCCCTCCCAGGGAAGGGAGAGAGGGGCATACAGAGCCTATTCTATCAGCCTGAACGCAGGAGGATTTCCTGACTTGGAAAGATCAAATCTTGCAGTGAGGTCTGCTGTGGTAACTAGCACTCACATTTAAACTCAACAAAGCTGGCAGCCTCTAGAGATTTACAGTTCCAATATCAACCCAGCCCTCCTTATTTTATTGTTTCTAGAACAGCCATTATCACATCTGTGAGTGGTTGCTTCAAATCTGTAAGCTCACTCTTCATCTCAACACACACCTGTTGTGATTCTTGCTCTTTGCCTCTCTCTCTCAACAGTTATTACAATCTCTCTTAAAGTCCTCTATTAACATGGAGAGATGCTCAACCTCTTCCCAGATCTAATAACATGAAATAAAAGTGCAGGAAACAAGCGGAGCTTGGATTTGCAAAATAGACTTCTCATGATCTCTGCTCTGTAAGGTTTCACCTTCATGTCGCACAGTCCTTGGGTCAGACCTGAAAGAGCTGAGCTGAGCCGGCCTCTCTGCCTCAGGTGGCAGGAACCCTGATAAAAGCAGGGGCAGAGTGCCTATTCAAGTCAATCAACAAACCCATAGCAGCGTCCCACGTACATCTGCAGGCTCCAGGCTCCCAGCTCTTGGTGGTCATCTGCTTCCCACACTGCTTCTTCAAGTAAATACTGCATTTGTGCCTCAATCCACCCCATCTTTCAACCTATCACTCGAGTTCCACTTCTCCCAGGAGGACTTCCCCGACTATTACAGCACATATACCCATGAGCTTGACCTTCTTAAACTGACAGTGCTTCCTCTCAGAAATCACATGCTTGGCACTTACTACAAATGGACTTAAGATTTTTATATAGGTGCACTTTATTTTCCCAACTGGATTGCAAATGCTGAGGGCAGAGTTTTCCCTAGCAAAACTACCTCTTGCATAGTAGACATGCTCTAAAAATGTATGAATTAATGTGGAATAAAAACAAAACTGGGGCCTGTGCCTACCCCAACTTGGGCCCCAGAGGAAGAAGTCTCAATACCAGTGGAAAAGGATAATTAGGCTTCCAATACTGCAGGGTTTTTTTTCTTTTTTTGGACCTAACGTGTGCCTGAGGTTGAGTGTTTACAGCAAGAGACTGTCTATGGAAATCCAGGGGTGGATTCTGTTGTAGTCACATTGCCATTTGCTGCTTGCATATTTATGAAAAATTATCCTTTGGGGATGAAATTTTCCATGACTGGCTTCTGACCCAAAATGAGGGTGTTTCTCTCTCTCCTTTTTCTCTTTTGGAAAATTTGAACAATATCCAGTCAGCCATGTAGAAGTTGGGCAGGGGTGAAAAAAACAATGACATGTTTTGTCTTTCAAAATCAATGTAAGCCTTTCTTTAGCGTGACCAATTAGAAAACAACTAAACTTCAAAATGAGAAACTTTCCACTTGTCTAGGCTTCATCAAGGATGAACCTTGTTGATAATAAGATATAGAAGGAGAAACAAGCAATGGAATGAGAAACAATTGAAATATGTATCTATTCATTTTATTTGCACTGTCTCACAAATGCCCACAGATACACAACTTCTGAAATTTAAAAAGACATTGTACTTGTAAGATCTGAATCCACTGAGCCTGAGCTTACACTTAGAGAAATGAAAAAAATTTCCAGATCATTTCAGAATAAGTTTCTGGATGGTAAATAATTTAATTATCTTGGAAGAAGAGTTCTCTCCAAATTTCCCTCAATATAAACTTTTTTGCCTTCTAACTTCACATCTGTAAAATTTCCTCATCTAATGCTTGTTTAACACTTGATTTACCCAAGTTCATTCTATGCCCTTAAAACCAGAAAAGTTTAGAAACAACTGGTCCCCTTAAATAATATGTGCATTTTTTTTAATTTGGCAAGAGTTGTTGCACACATGTGCAATCTGCAGAACATGACAACATAGGAGACAGTTTTAAAACCTGATCCCTCAATAATGCTACCAAAATTTCCATCATACTACTAACAGACACCAAAATAAAATTTAATATCTTAACTTTGGTTTCTTCTATTTTTTAACTTAAAAGACATTTTAAGAACATTTTGCACTAGATAATTCAAAGGAATTATATTGTATATTCTGAATGTATTTGAACACAGGTAGAATGGTAAAGAATCTGCCTGCAATGCAGGAGACCCGGGTTCAATCCCTGGGTCGGGAAGAACCTCTGGAGAAGGGAATGGCAATCCACTCCAGTATTCTTGCCTGGAATATCCCATGCACAAGGAAGCCTGGCAAACTACAGTCCATGAGGTCACAAAGAGTTGGACATGACTGAGCATTACATGCCAGATGCCAGAATACTAAAGGTTTAAGAAAAAAAAAAAAAAACCCAAATTTCAATATGAAGTATTTACACACACACAGAATCCAAGAAAACTAAAAAGAGATAAGGAAGGCAGAAAAGTCAGGTAAGTGGAAATTCCCTCATTACAACAAAGATGCAAAGCTTTTCTCCTGGTCAGTGGATGAACCACCACCTTGATTGATTCTAAAAGATTTTTCTGATTCCTGTAAAATCAGGTTGATAGTCACATTGTAGGGGCAGAGAAAAGGGCAGGAGAAGTTAGTGACATGCTCAACTCGGTTCCCACCATCTCTTCAGACTTTCCATCACTTAATTGACCTTTCAGTTGTCTTCATGTTCACTACTTAAATGGCCCTATCTATTCCGAAATGAAATTCCCCAAAGCAGATCTAAAGCAGCCATCAAAACCCCACAGACACCTGTTCCTCTGAATCAGCCATCTCAGGAGAGATCACCCCGAGCCACCCCACTGCTAAGTCAGAAACATGAGGTTCATCTTTGATCCTAGCCACCCTCACTCCCCGCAGTCCACCCACCACCAGTTCTGCCTTCTCCAGTCATTAGCGGCCCTGCCAGTTCCCACTCCAGACCACTAGCATGTCTAACCTGCTAACTAACTAGCCCCGTCCCCTGATTTTCTGGTCCATTCTTCAGGGTGATAAATATCAAATCTGGTCAAGCTATTTCTCAGCTTAAAACCCTTTCCCTGGCTCCCTTGTTACCCCAGAATAGAATCCAAACTCACAAAGTGCTATGCACCTGAAGCAGCTCCTCATGGTCCAAAGATTAACTCAA
>SJXQ01000533.1:213348-237287 GCA_006408695.1 Aepyceros melampus | reverse complement strand
GAACGAAGGGAGAGAAAGAGGGAGAAAGGGAGGGAGGGAGACAGCAAGAGAGGGAGGGTGGGGGGGGAGGGGCCAGCTGACAGAAAAAATCATTACTCTAGCCCACACCTCCAACCCACTCCCACCAGCCACCCCATCTCACAACACAATCATGTTTTCAGTTTCTCATTTTAGGCCTCTGCTAAAGTGTCACCATCTCCCAAAAGCCTACCCCTACCTCACAATCTAGATTGAGGTCCCTTTCAAGTATCCCCGTGGAGAAGGAAATGGCAACCCACTCCAGTATTCTTGCCTGGAGAATCCCAAGGACGGAGGAGCCTGGTGGGCTACAGTTCACGGGGTCGCAAAGAGTCGGACACGACTGAGCGACTTCACTCACTCACTCACTCAAGTATCCCCAGGCCAACATCACAGCACTTTTCATACTATGTAACTGCCCATTTGCTTATCTGTTCCCCATCTGATTAGAAGCCCTCAGAGGTCAACGTACATATATCAGTCATGACCCTAGTGATACCCCCAGGACCTAGCTTGATGCCTGGCCCAAGGCAGGGGCTCTCTAATGATTTATTAAGTGAATGCTCTAATGATCTAGAAATGAGGAAGAGAAAAGGAAAGAACAGAGATGCTTGACACCTCCCTCCTTCAACAGGTAGCAGTGACGGACCACAGAAGGAGGGGCAAATGCTGCCTTTACTCGAAACCTCCTGAGAACCTGGACTGAGCTTTTCACTGCCCTCCTCATTAAAGCAAATCTTCCATCACAATAGAACAATGTGGGTGTCAAACAGAGAATGCAGAAGGTGATGGTATCTGCACCTACCAGCACCACTTCCCAGCTTTCCTTTGGTGGGTAGGTCAGAATTTACTTCAAGCAGAACCATCCTCTTTGTCCACACTCCGGCCTGGAACGAAGTTCTCCTCTTACTGTAAAAATATGGTCTTCATGGATGTCATTCTGAACTGCATGTGTTAAGCAAGGAAAGGGCTCTGCACTTTTAAATTGTTTCAGTGGTTTAAATGGTTTTGTTGTTCTTGTTTTGGTTTTTAAAAATCTTCACAGGAATATTTCAATCACTGTATTGCTTGCCCTGTGAGGCAAACGATTATCAAAACCCAGGTTACTGGGGGAACCTGCTCACGTGAGTATAAAACATCCACAGGGCTGAACATCCAGCAGAGAAGGGAGGGGAGAGGTGGACAACCTGAGATTGGGGATGATTCTGGTAATGATCCTCTCCAATGAAGCTGTCTCGGGGCTCCCTGAACTTCCCCATAGCCCAGAAGATCTCACTCTGATAATAAATAATTTCTCACCACCTCCAACAAAAAAAACAAACCACACACCTGGCATCCATTAACCACCATGATAATAGAGCCAAGGCAGAAAGTCAATGTGGATAGGCCAGCTAAAGCTGCTCATGCCTGGAGTGGAGGCAGTGACTTTGATGAAAAGCAAAATGCTGAGATACTTTCATTTCCACAATCAGAGTTTTGCCCCCTCTCCAGCTCCCGTCTGCCAGGTGGGAGCCTCTTGGTAAGTGGTGGTCTTTCACCTGGTGGCCTCTGTGAGCTGAAGGCCAGCTCCCAGAGACCCCGGGGAATTCCCAGTGGTGCTGGCTCACAAGAGAGACCTGAATGCTTCTTGCATGACCTTCAGCTTAGCCCCTCCCCAGCCTCCCCTCCTCTCAACCTCAGATGATCAAAGATAACCATGCCAAGTAGATCAGCTTGCTGAAAAGGAACGAGGCTGGAGGGAAATAAGGGGTGACCAAATGAGGAAATGCACCAGTGAATTTCCCCAAACCACATGGACCTTAAAACTTGTCAGACCGGTTTAAAATTAGCCAATACCCAAGAGAATTTATTAAATGCAACTGTTATGATTCATTTACATTCACTCCAATTCTGAAACCAAAAAATGACAGTGAAACGATTGTACTTACCATCCCCCACCCAAAACGAGTCACTATCTCCCCACCTCTTCTGAGATGGGATGAAGGCATGAAAGCAAAGACATGTGTAGCCACTGTCAGAAAAGCTCAGCTGAGACGAGTTGAAGGCTTAGGTTTGTTGGGTCTTCCTGGTTTGGGAAACAGTTTCTAGAAAGGACACTGCTTTATGTATGTATATGATGTGCTTTCTTGTACTGATCCTCTTTTGTTTTGCACATACAGTGCTCTAGACTATTCTGTTTGTCTGTAATTTATAAGGAGATCAAGCCCGCAAGATCTGTTCACTTTTTCCTTGGTTGGCCAGCCTCAGAAAACTTCCATGCCACCCCTTCTTTTCCCTCTCCAATACTTATGAACCTCGAATTAGAAGCAGGTGTATGAATGACCTGGGGAATTCTTTGCCTCACTAAGACACATGTAAATTAAGATACTGGATCTATAACAGACACAATCCAAACACAGAAATCTTGCTACCAAAAGTAATCACTCCTCTCACCCGCTTTCCAAACAGTTCAAACACCTGCTTCTCTTTGACTTCAAATCATTTTGAGGTCCAGAGTTCTGCTAAACTCCTCAGGGGCACCAGAAGAGGAGTTCCTAAGTCTCTTATCCTTCCAATCCCACAAGGCAGTGCCTCTCTCTTTTCAGGAAGCAATCTCTCTTTTCCATTTGATTTTCCATAAAGAAGCTGGACTTTTATTTTCCCTTGGCTTCCAGTCTGTGCTTTGGACAGTCCCATAAAATTCCTCAGTAATTTATGGCCTGTTCTTCCTTTAAAGTGGAAAAGCACTAATCCCTCACAGACACGGGAGACAAGTGTTTCAGATGTGAAGTAATCTAGAAATTCAGCACAGGTGAGTTGGGTCCTCACCCACAGCTGAAGGTTTACATAAAGTCTTGACATAGTCTCAGTAATAGCCTGGTCACAGGTGAGTCCCTGGTTTGAAAGATTCCTCTTGGCCAAAAAAGCTCATCTTCACTTATCACTGACATCTGAAAATTCCAGAGGCGAGGATGTCACCCTCTGGGTGAAGGATCGCTTCCTCTGCAGTCTGTATAACTCATTATGTGTGGACAGCCCAGTGTAAATGGCTTTGTCAGCTAAGAGGAACCCAGGAACCCTGACTGGGCCCCAGCCTTGGAGGGACCCTCAAAGACATGAAAACCAGGAAACAGTCTTTGCCTCCCTCATGTTTTTTAACTGCAGGTCAGCTCCCAGGATCACACTCAGATCTTGCATGTAGCTTTCCCCCAATCTCTTCTAATAAACATAAGAAAATGAAAAATTAAAATATGCCTCCACCATAGAGTTAATTGGGAGCAATAACCCATTGACAAATGATTTCTGAAGAAAGAGTTAAATTGCACTTGGATACTATTCATCCTGACCTGAGTCAGGAAGGAGGAACCATGGGCCTCTGATCTCAGCCCATGTAATTCTATATGAACAATCTCAGGAACCATAACATTAGCTTGGCGACTGCTTTATAAATGTCACTGTCTAAAGACAGAACAAGGATGAACTACTAGAATATCATGTAGAAAATCCTACAAATGAGACCCCTATTTGCTCTCCTTTTTTCATGTAAAAACAACTGTCCAGCCTCAGCTTCACTCCCTTCTTTAGGGTCAGAGGCCTATAAATAACACTTGGGATTCCATTTTTAAAAACAAAGGTTTAGACTTATTAAAAGATCAACAAAAACTAATAAAGATCCACCCCTTCCTGCTCACCATATCAGTCTCCCTTGGTCAAGAGCCCCAAATATATATTTGCTTTAAATACAGAGGCCAGATTTCAGTTAGTACTTCCTAAATGACAGTACTTCAAGAGATATAAGGACTGTCCCCAAAAGAGAGGTGCATAATCAAATGAGTTTGGGAACACTATTCATTCAATTGCCATCCTGAAGATTAATGGAAATCATCCTATTAAATGCTCTGAAAAGTCCTGCAATAAATGTTGCAGCTTTATTTAATCCATTGTTTGCCAAATCTTCTTGAGTTGGCATTCCTTTTTTTTTTTGAATGTACATATTCTATTAACTTCTCCTATTCTGTAGAACATATTTTGGAAAAACCTACTCCAACTTGAAAGGAAGGATCCTGTCTATACAGCAAGCTGAATGACAAAGTCAATGTATCCTGACAGTCTAGAGAATTCTGGAAGTGAGAGGAAGAAAAAAGGAACTCATTTTCTTTACAATTACCTCTCATTGCAGTTTTTAACATCCCCTTGACATGTAAAGACCAACTCCGAGAGCTAGGCAAGTGGTCAGCTCACCAAACAGGCAATGATCCAATGGTGGTCTGATCATCTACCCCAACCTCAGTCAACAGCTGAAGAACAAATTGAAAAGATAAATAAATTAATCAGCCTCCCTAACTAAAAGTTTGAGACACGTGGTACTGGCATTAACTTATGAGCAGTAAACGGGATAGATGTATACTGATACATGATGGAAGCCTGGTAGTGGATGATGTTGGATCCAATGTGGTATAGCTATGCAATTACCTTGCTAGGAATCAGGAAGCCTGTTTTCTCATATTTTCTCTGTCTCTACTGGAATTTTTACCTTGATCAAATCACTTATGTTATAGTTTTCCACCTATACATAAGGATTAAGTGGGTATCTATTATTAAAGAGCAGTTTTTGCAAAATTTCAATTAGAGGAAAAATGTTCCATGAACCTTTCCTCCATTTGCTCATTTCTAAGAAAGAGAGGAGGTGGTGAAGCAAGAAGAGGGGGGAAAAGGAAGGTAGAAGGGAATTTTCATTCATTCAAATGCCTTTTGAATAGAGCTTCAGTGTATAAATACATAATGGTATAAAAGGTATAATGGTGGTAACTTCCCTGGTGCTCCAGTGGTTAAGACTCTGAGCTCCCAATGCAAGGGGCCTGGGTTCCACCCCTAGTCAGGGAACTAGATCCCACAGGCCCCAACTAAGACCGCACATGTTACAACTAAAGATCCCATGTGCAAAAAAACTGATCAAACATCCCACATGCCAAATAAGTAAATTAATGAATAAATAAAATGTATAATGGTATTGATATCAATACCTTCTGAACCAGGCCCTGGGCCTCCAAGATCAGTGTGTTTGGGAGACAATATACCTGCACATGTGCACTAAAGAGCCTTCTCCAAAATAACCAAGAGACCCAGGTACTCATTCATCCGCCCCAGCCTCTGATTCATCATTTAACTTCCCTGGGTCTTTTCCTCAAATGTCAAATTAAGATGGAGAACATGTATTTACTACTCTATAAGTTTGATGGAGAATCAAGAGGAAAAGTACAGGTTATTAATAAATGTATTAACCTTATGCAGTGTCACCCAAGACCCTACATTCCTGATCAAAAAGTGTAACACTGTCCTGTGCTGGCTGAAGCTAGTTCTGGAGAAACCCATCACGTGTCACAGGGCACAAACTGAGCTCTCTAACCTTGAACTCCAGATGGTTCAGAGTCATGAACCCTTTTTCACCACTGTCTAATACTGAATGCCATTCCCAGGAGTGTCAGGAGATGGGAACTCTTGCAGAACACAAGATATTTCAGTTCATCAGGTCACTTTTACATCCTACATAGTTGTGAATTTTTGTTCACTGAGGAACCAGTAAAGCAGGCTTTTCAGAAGCAGTCTATCCCATTCTTCAATAGTCACCACCTTTATGGAGTTTTGGAGGTGAGAAAACTGGAAGTTTACTGAATAGAGAGAACCCTATCTTCTTTCCTTTTCATCTCTCTCTTATTGGTACTCATCACAAGTCTATTAAATCAGAAATTATGTTCTTGACCAATGTTTCTCAATTTTTAAAAAAATTTTTACTAGGACCCACAGTAAGAATTGGGCTTCTCTGGTAGCTCAGTTGGTAAAGAACCCACTCACAGTACAGGAGACCTGAGTTCGATTCCTGGGTCGGGAAGATCCCCTGGAAAAGGGATAGGCTACTCACTCCAGTATTCTTGCTGGAGAATTCCATGGACAGAGGAG
This sequence comes from Aepyceros melampus, assembly GCA_006408695.1. Classification (NCBI taxonomy): domain Eukaryota; kingdom Metazoa; phylum Chordata; class Mammalia; order Artiodactyla; family Bovidae; genus Aepyceros; species Aepyceros melampus. Next base: position 231,332 of record SJXQ01000533.1, on the reverse strand, counting down.
ACTGGTAAGCTACAATCCATAGGGTTGCAAAGAGTCAAACACAACTAAGTGACTGTCACAGCCTAACAGTAAGAATTAAGGTCATCATATAAATAAAACTCACATAAAACTGAAGCAGAGGTTTTCTAAAGTAATATTTACCTTTACTGCCTGTGATGCATTCTGATCAGTTTGATATTGTTCTATTTCCAACTCTCAAATCGCTGTTTGAGAGCCATCTAAGTGATCTCATGACCTCAATGGATGGGGCCTGACCCTTAGTTTGAAAAACTCAACCAGACAACAACATCAAGAGGTGTTATCTCTTATCTCTTGTCTTTTCCCATTAAAAACAAACCGATCCGAAAGTGTCAAATGATGCTCGCTTGCCTAAAATTCAAATGCCATCAGAGACGACCTACAGCAGTCTTAAGGATGTGTACACACCCACAGGGCTACCCCTTCAGCCATTAGAGACAAGCTATGATCTGGATCTCAAATCGTGTCGATGTAATGTATCCACATGATTGATAACTATCAATGGAGTCAATTATACACATTACCTGGATTATATCTTGTAATATACATTTTTGTTTTTACAGATCCCACCTGCCAGGTTGCCTTCCAAAAAAGAAGACTTCACTAATTTATACCTCTACAAAAAAGGTTAGGTTTAAAAGACCCAGTCTCCTTTCACTCTGAAACTTATGTGATCAGTCTTTTCAAGTGGGCATTACTTCTCCCTTTCCTATTCCTGGGGGCAGGTGCCAAGACCTCTCTTTGGAGTCCCCACTGCACCCAGCACACATAGAGACAGAGCAGGGAAGTAGGTCACACACGTGTGGTTTGTGTGCTCTGTCTGGGCTCTGAATCTCTCCTAATGGGGAAGGGCTTTAAAATGCACTCTCGACGCACCTAATTTATTCTCCAGGCACTCAGGAGGCCTTCTCAGTCTTAGAAACTGCCGCACATCTTACCCACAGGGGTAAGTCACGACCACGTGGCTCCACTTTGCTGATCCCTTCTGAATCACTGTCTTATCTGTCTTCCTCCCCTTTTCCCCTTAAAATAGTTGGCGTTATGGCTGTCTGTGCCCAGTCATATGATAAGCAGTGATAAAGACAAAAATTTAAAGAGCCCAGAAGGGATAAGGAAGCAAAGAGAGAGAGACATGTTCTCTTGCTTGTGGGGGTGGGCTTCCAAGACGCCCGTTTCCTAGAAACAAAGCCAGCAGATCAATTTTAAATCTTCAGCCCCAACAACTTGAGAGTGAGGCAGACTGTTTGGCTCAGAAACTCAAATGCTGCTCACCACTCAGTGTTATCAGGGACTTGGGGAGATAAGACCACTTTAGTCCCTGCCGGGGGACAACCTCTATCCTCAGTTATCCCATCTGGAAACTTCCCATGAAAGGCCACAACCCACCCCCAGTCCCAAAGCGGCTCGTCACTGCTTACACATGTGTGACATGTTTCACTTTTCAGAGGTAGAGGAAACGAGTCTTTCAACCCCACAAGGCAAGCAGAGCAATAAGACTATTCCTGTTTGACAGCAGAGGAAACTGAAGTTCAGAGAGGTTACATTTCTTCCCCAAGGTCACACAGCTCATTAGTGGCAAAGCTGAGTTGATAAAGGACAAATAAGCCACTGTGAATACAGCATTTTGTGACTGTATGCTGGTCTATAAATGCTTGAAAGCAGACAGCAAATACAAACTTGGCAAACCACTGTCATTTTCCTCATCACCCATTACAACAAAAACTACCGTCTATTTGAACATAACCCTCATATAAAGCACCCCCACATCGAAGCCACCCTCTAACAAACAGAATCAAATCAGCTGGGCTCTGACAACATCCTAAGTCCCAAGCCACATAATCTACAATGAATATTTTTTTAATAATAGAATTAGAATAACAATAATAGCTAACATTTTAAAGTGCTTATCATGTGACAAGCAATTTTCTAAGCACTTTCCATGCATTATATGACTTATTCCAAAAACACAATTAGATAGTTATTACTGAGTTTATTTTATAGATGAAGCATCAAAGGCTCAGACAGGTTACCCAGTTTGTCAAAAGGTCTCACAGCTGGTTCAGTGGTACAACCAGGATTAGAACCCACCTCCCTCTAATGCAAACCCTCTGCATTTAGCCATGACACCACCTGCTTCAATGTGCAGTAGCTAAGTTGCATCTTTCCCCCTTTTTCTTAAAGTCAATATATATATAAAATAATAGGATACACTTAGGGTTGGAGGTCAGAGGGGTTTTATGGGACTCTCTGTACTGCCTTCCCAATTTTTCTATAAACCTAAAACTGCTCCAGAGCTTCTCTGGTGGCTCAGTGGTAAAGAACCTGCCTCCAAGCAGGAAACTTGGGTTCAATCCTTGGGTTGGGAAGATCTTCTGGAGAAGGAAATGGCAACCAACTCCAGTATTCTTGCCTGGGAAATCTCAGGAACAGAAGAGCCTGCCAGGCTACAGTCCATGGGGTCGCAAAAGAGTCAGACACAACTTAGTGACTAAACAACGACAAAACTGCGCTGGAAAATAAAGTTTATTAATTTTTTAAATGCTGAATAAAAGTCTTCCCAGTGTATCAGCACCTCCTCTTGCTTTTTTCTTTTTTAAAGCACATGCAGATGTGTGTGTGTATGTGATTCTTTAAATATTACATTCTTTTCTGTCACAGGAGGAAAGAGAATATCCCAGAACAAGTATCTAAAGAGCATCTATTTTTAAGGTAAATCTTATTGTATTTAATGTTAAGATGTTCCGACCTAGCAAGTATCTATTATATTCAAGGCAACATGCCAAGCATTGACACAAAATGGCATTTTTCCTCTCCTCTGGGACGTCTGTAAGAGAACATAGGGAGTATGGGATCGTCAACACTAGACAGCAATACTTGTAATTGAGGGGCGCAAGTGGAAAATGTTACCAGGATTCCAAAGGCTAAATGGTAGCCTGGAGAGTTCTAGAAACAATGGCCCAAAAAGGACAAGACTTGGCTGGGTGGTGAGACTAACCAAGGAAGATGGACTTGGGGGATCAGAGCACCATGAAATATTGGGAGTGAAGGACAGAAACAAGCCCTTGTGGAGGCAGTTCCCCACCCCCAGAGGATGTGGGATCCATTAAACAGGGCAAAGAGAGGGAGGGAACCATGTAGGGCTTTTAAAGTCTGGCAGGATAATGGGGCTGGACTCTATCCTATAAGCTGCTGGGGTGGAGGGAGACTGTCCTTGGTTCTGAGCACCCAGAAAGGGGATTTAGTACCAGTGAACAACTCCCACACAAATCCTCTGGATTCCAGAGACCCAGACTAATAAAGATACAAAACCAGTTCTAACGCTATCATCATGAGTTAGTACTCAGGCACCTGAACTTCAATACTATCATCTTCTCTAAGATGAAAAATAATATTAATGCTTTTCATAAACTAGGAAACTAAAGGTTGAGGCTGTTAAGTGAATTTTCACAAAGTCACAAAGCCACAAGAGAACCAGACCTCCTGCTCCTGGGTGAAGTCTAAAGAAAAACTTGAAGGAAGGAAAGAACTTCTCTAACTGAGGAGAAGAAAAAGGAAGTTTCTGAAAACTGATCCATAAAGAAGGGAAGATGAGCTATCTGCCTCATTTATTTTTGTTACTTCAATGTAAGTTATATAAAATGAAATCTGAGCTTAAAGACCAGTGTCTTAGAAAATTAACAAGTAAATGTTCCTTACAAATATATAAGTATATATACAATCTTTTCAAAAAACTGGCCATTCTTCAACACGTGGTAAGTAAGTAAGTGAAAGTCACTCAGTCGTGTCCGACTCTTTGAGACTCCATGGACTATGCAGTCCAGAGAATTCTCCAGGCCAGAATACTGGAGTGGATAGCCGTTCCCTTCTCCAGGGGATCTTCCCAACCCAGGGATCAAACCCAGGTCTCCCGCATTGTAGGCAGATTCTTTACCAGCTGAGCCACCAGGGAAGCCCAAGAATACTGGAATGGGTAGCCTATCCCTTTCTCCACTGGATCTTCCCAACCCAGGAATTAAACTGGGGTCTCCTGCATTGCAGGTGGATTCTTTAGTAGCTGAGTTACCAGGGAGCCCAGCAACTTCAATGTCTGGGTCAAAAGCAAAGTCCTACTCTCTAAGTGGAGTAGCTTTGGGTGCTGCCAGTCAGTGTGCACTGCACTGAAGGCTGGGTTTACAGAAAAGACATGCAGTAGGGCAATGAAGGCAGTTGCCTTGGCCCAGAGAAATGGGGGATACACCTGAAAGCAAAAGTTGCTCAGTCGTGTCAGATTCTTTGCGACCCCATGGACTATATAGCATGTGGAATTCTCTGGGCCAGAATACTGGAGAAGGTGGCCTTTCCCTTCTCCAAGGGATCTTCCCAACCCAGGGATGAACCCAGGTCTCCTGCATTGAAGGTGGATTCTTTACCAACTGAGCTATGAGATGAGCCCTGGACCACAGCAAATCTAGCTGTTAAAAAACCTTCAAGACTCAGTTACTACATTAGGCCCACAAGCTAAAGCAGGTGATGTTCAGATCAACATGCAATGCTGTCTCTGCTTTTTAAAAAGGTAAGAGGGGGGCTTCTCTGGTGGTCCAATGGCTAAGAATCTGCCCTTCCAATGCAGGGATGGGGGTTCGATCCCTGGTTGGGGAACTAAAATCCCACATGCTGTGTGGCATGCCAAAAAAACAAAAAGACAAGAGGGAGCAATGTGTTAGGAAGGTCCATCCATCAGGACCAAAGAGAGTCCAAGGGCAGGTCATCTATGTTCCTGCACCTCCCACCCCAAAGGGGTTGCCTAAAGAAGGGCCAAGAGTGGGGTTCTAGTTCTGCACACACGGAATTAGCAAACCTCAAATTCCTATTGCTAGCTCATTTCAGAGAGGGAGGGAAGTAAGGATTGAAAAAAGGTTTTGCTTAAGACTCCTTAGTTGAGTATTCCTGAACAAAATCTTAGGACAGAAGCATAATTTTACCTGTATCTGGTAATAAATATTAATTGCAGATATTTACCAATAATAATTAACTATTATGTTTTTAAATTTGCTAGAAGTTGGGCACTTTTACTGGTTTGGCCAACAAGTTCAGTCAGGTTTTTCCACAAGATCTTATGAAAAAATCTGAACTTATTGGCCAACCTACTATATTGCTCATCTAATATTACAATAACTCTACAAGATAGTTGTTATTTCCCTTTTATAGATAATGAGACTGGTACAGAGAGGTTAAATAATTTGCCCAATAGCATGCAGCCAAAACTGATTAAACTAAAATTCAGTCTAGGATGGACTGACTCCAAAGACTACACTAGTTTTTAACGTTCATGAATTTGGACAAGCCACTACTCAATTACATGAAGGATGCTAACAAAGCTATTCTTCATCTCTATTAAGTCTATCAAGAAACAAAAATAGAAAATTAACTGGAAATATGGCATAAGAGATTGAGGTTAGCCCTCTGGATAGATTTCCTTGATAATAAACAGTTCAATACATCATGAGCGATTTTGTCAACACTTTGCTCTGAGCAAAATTCCTGAAACACAGAAAGAATTCAACATATATTAATATTTGTTGAAAGGCTGGCTGGCTAGTTGGCTGGCAGGCTAGATCGATGGATAGATTAATGAATGAATACCAGGTTCTATGCACTGTTCCCTTTCTTCAGCTATCTTATTGTTTGAGTTTTGTGTGTATATTTTTTAGTGAAGCAATTATTTTTGGATTGCATTCTTACTTTAATCTCACTAATTTCCTGACTTCCCTCATAACCCAAAATGCTAGAAATGGCCTAACATTCTTTATGCTCTTCTTTCAACTTAGAGAGACTCCCTAGTCTATCTATTCAGATTCCATTTTCTATGAGGACTAGATCCAAATCTTGCCAAGAAGCCCCTGCCATCTATTAGAATCAACAGTAATTCCCTCTCTCCTTCAAAGTCCCACAGTTCTTTGACTTCACTGTTTCATAAAAGGGTATTACTTTTGAATCCCCAAATGACCCACTTGAAGAAAGTCCACTCCTTCTTTTTTCTAACTATAATGCTTTCCAAATTTGTCCACAAAACACTAGTTCTATGGTGCTAATAAATTTTGACAAATAAGACCATTCTATGACAAAATAATTTGGGAAATAGGTGGTTATATACAGAGTTATATATCCATGTATATTGACCCTGTAACATTTCCCAAATTCTTTGATCACAGCAACATGAAAACATTATAAGACTTCAATGTTTTGAAAAACACGCTAGCAAATACTGGCCGATCACATGCTCCATCCTTGCCGGCTGATTGATGATTCTATTAACTTCCCAAAATGGTCTAAAGGCTCATCAGCCTGGAAGGCAGAGAGATGGATTCATAGACCCTGCATTCTAGAAATTCTGCTTGCTTTATTTGTTTACAGAATATGTTTCAAATGGCTCAAGGTACAGAGAGAGGGCTCCATTTTAAAAATATTAATAAATGTATTTTTGTGGGCCTTGAACACTAGGCAAAGAAGTGAGCTTTCAAAATACATTTGTGCTTTTGATCACAATAACAAAGAAAGAATGAGAAGGGGAAAAATCAGACAGTGACAGTTTCTCAGAAGAGATGAGAGCTTCATGGAAAACAATAAAGATAAAATATTATCCTGCATTAATTGAACATAGTCAAAGCCCCAAATGCAGAAAGCCAAGTCAGGACCATTGTTTACAGAGGCCTTACAAAGTCTCCAGCCTACGCTCTCCTGCTATCTATAATACATGTGGAATCTAAGGCCCAACGCTACTGCATAACAGAATTCACCTGACTCACCATTCAGTGAATTTCTCGGAGAAAGAAAAACGTGCTAGTCAATCCAACCCTGAAGAGGTGAGGTTTAGGGGTCCCTAGATTCTGAAAGGCTTGTGAACAACTCTCCTTCTTAGTTGTAACTTTCCATACCAGTATATCTATGTTATTCTTTGATTAATATTGTATCTTCTACTAGACCATATACTCCATGAGGTCAGGGATCAGCTTCAAAGCATTCAATGAATGTTTGCTAACTGGCTGAAAGGATGGCTGGAACAATGAAGGAAGACTCCTCTTGGTCCATTGGTTAGAATCTTTTGTGAGTTCCACCACCTTTCTTTTCAGTACTGGACTGGAAGATGAGTTTCTAAGAGGTGCAGAATCTAAGTCAGTCTGATTAAAGAGTGCTGTCTATTTGAGACTCCAAACAGGCAGCCTTTTACTCAACCCACAGATGAGTGAGTACATTAGCCTGCTCCTTCTGAGTGGCTCATATTCTGACTGGTGGGGAAGACGCCTGCTTAAGATACTTACATCTGAAAGACAATGGGCACCAAGAGGTGCTCTCATCTGAAAAAAACACACTTATTCAAGAAGGTCATAAGCAAGCTCCAAGTCTATTTTTTCCTCAATAATTAATCATAGGTGCATCCACCATGATTTTTCCAAACTCTCTTGAATCTGATTATATCCGGAACCTGGGACAGTAGCTCAATGAGTTTATTCCTTGTGGGCAAAGGAAGGTGATCTTTCAGTAGCTTCAAAACTACCTCTCTGAGACTTCAAGGTGAGGCTGACAGGACCAGGAGGGGAGATGAGGCCCTCTCTACGTCTTCTTTCCTGAACTTGGATCTGGTGACAGGCTTGTGACCCTCCTCCTCCTCCCAGGCAGTAGATACTACAGAGATCAATCATACTCTGTCCGGAATTTCCATTCTGTTTAGAGGTCGGCAAAGTTCAAAGACAATAGCCTGTCCCTGTCCTCTCTGTTCTCCCAGCACAATGCAGACTTTTGCCCACTTTTCATGAGTTACTGCCAGAAAATTAGATTTCAAACAGGTGCAGCCTGCTGATTAGCATTATAATAGATTGTAATTACTTAACAAGCCCATATATACCGGAGGGACTTGGAGAGAAACACAATGTTTTGCCAAATGTAGCTTTTATTTATGTAAAATACTGCAGGCGTGCTCCAGAGTTCTAAGTGAAGACTCTGGAAGCTTTGTCTGCATGTGCTTCAATGAGGTCTGAGTTCAGGTGCGGGAATGTAAAATTTCACTTCTCGTTGCTGCCAATTACAAAAGGTGTTGTCTCTAAAGCCCTTAGGAGAATTTGAAGTTGATTTTAAACTCTGCAAAGGGAGAACAAGTGAGTCTTTTCTTTCTCCCCCTATCACAGCACTCTGCAGGGGTCCTCAGTACCCAGAGGGTACACAACTCCCTCCTTCAGAAACCTCGGACCATAATTTTGTTCTGTAACGGTTATTTGGAATTTGGAACCTTTATTTTTTTGTGACAGTTCCTACTTGTAAAAATGGCCTGACAAAGACCTACTGTATAGCACAAGAAATTATATTCCATATCTTATAATAACCTATAATGGAAAAGAATTTGAAAAAGAATATATATAGAACTGAATAAATCTGCTGTACACCTGAAACTAATACAACATTGGAAATCAACTATACTTCAAATAAAAAATAATGCTTTGAGCTTTTACAATGTGTTTATATATATAGTAAATCATCATATTATACACCCTAAAAGTATATAATTTTTATTTGTCAATTATGCTTGGTGTCTCAGATGGTAAAGAATCCGCCTGCAATGTAAGAGTCCTGGGTTGGGAAGATTCCTTGAAGAAGGGAATGGCAACCCACTCCAGTATTCTTGCCTGGAGAATCCCTATGGACAGAGGAGCCTGATGGGCTACAGTCCATGGAGTCTCAAAGATTCAGACACAACTGAGCAAATTTCACAAACACATACTTCAGTAGGCTGAGGAAAAAAATCGAAAAAGAAAAAAGAAACCTCACACCTGATGGAGATGCTTCAGCTTGGTGCAAACTGCCTCATGGAAATAATACAGCATTCTTTCATAAAAACACCTTCCAAGATCCCATAGATTTTTACAAAATAAAATATCCCTTTCTTCTACCATTTCTTTACTTCTTTCAACCATACAGAAAGATTGATTAAGGAATTCATTCAACTGCTTATCCTACTGGTCTTCCCAACTAGATTTCCTGCTCTTCAGAGTCAGGAATGATATTATCCACTACTTTGTCTTCTCAAGCCCCCAGTGTCTACCACAGCACTAGACCACAGTCGATGCTAGGGGAGTACACCTTTGTTTGATTAAAAGCTTTCTTTAATTCAACAATGTGCCAGGAATTGAGTACCAAGATCAGAGCAGTGAACACAAACCTCTGCATTTAACTAACTTCTGTTCTTGTGTTCGAGATGATCAATGAGGAGAGGCAAATATATACTCTATAAGACAGATAAGAGCTAAAAAGTAAAAATAAAGCAGGAAAAGAGCATATAAAGTGTCAAGGAGAAGGGTAAAATTTTAGATGAGATTGCCAGAAAAGGCCTTACTGAGAATGTACCAATAATATTTGAGTAAAGATTTAAACTATGAGTGTGTCTGAGGAAGGAATATTCTAGAAAGATGGAATAGCAGCTGCAAAGCAGGTGCAAAGAACACAGTAAGTGTAGAGTACAAGTGGGTGAATATGACTGGGAGAGAACCGAACAGGTGAGGAATACTTGGTGATTGGGTCAGAGAGGTTGTAACAGGAGGCCTGGCCGTGGTGGCCTTACAGATGGTGATAGGGACTTGGGTTTTTACACTGAGAAGTTTGTGAGCAGAGTGACATGATCTGATAGAGTTGGGGTAGGGGGCAGGAGTCAGTTAGAAGGCTGTTGAAATAATCTTGGTGTGAGATGGCTGGGACTTAGGCCAGAGCAGCATCAGCAGAGGTATGGAAAGATGATCAGACTTGAGACTTATTTTGAAGGCAGAGAAAACAGACACTGCTGAGGGATTGCATATGGCGTGGATGAGAATAAGAGGTGTCAGGAATGGCCTGGGCAATTGGAAGGGTGGAATTGCTATTTCTTGAGATGAGGAAAATTATGAAAGGCTTAAAATGGGGAGAGGAGACATCACATATACAATTTGGGGCATAATATATAGTTTGAGATGCCCTTTACCCAATCAAATGGCCATGACAAGAAGGCAGTCACCTATATGAGTTCTGAATCTCAAGGGCAGATATGGGATGGAATTAGGAACTTAAGAGTCAACAGCATTGGGAATGTATTTAAATTCATGAAACTATTCAGTACAGCAAAACCAAAACAGCAGCTCCCAAATATCCCTATTTCCAATTAATCATATGCTTCAATAAATACTTAACCTTTGACTCTAGTGGCCACAGTTCTAGACTTTCCAAAACAATTTCATTTCAAGTAATTCTATTATCAAATTTCCAAAAATCCAATTGTTAAGTATAACTAAGTTAACATTATTTTTAGACAATGTGAGACTCCTCATATAAGTACATTTTTATATGTATATTTTTAGAGCATGTGAGACTTCTCACATAAATACAAAGGGAAAAATATCTTTCACTGGACCATATGTTCTGATTTAAGATTCTAAAACTATGAACACATACACACAACCCTTTAAGTATTAATAAAACTGTTAGAACGAACAGCAGCCTGACCCCTGCTAAGAACTTTACACAGATTCCCTTATGTCTCACAACAACCCTAAGAGGTAAGAACTATTATATTCCCATTGTACAAAGGAAGAAACAGATTTCAAGAGTGTAAGTCACGTGCCCAAAGACATACAGCTAGTGAGCAATCCAGGCATCCTGCAATTAGAGCTCATGGGTTCAGGGCAAGAGGCCTACTAAGAAGCTAGGGAGCTAAGGGTCTCAAATATTCACTAAATCTGCTGCTGGTCAGACACAGAGAAAGAGGAATAAGACAGGCAGCCAAGACCTGACAGCATATGAGGCCTGTGGCCCTTTAACTTCAGGGACCCACTGTCAGTGTTCTGTGGGAGCACTGGGGCAAGAATTGCATTGTTAAATAACCAATTACATACCATGGGAAGCAATGTTTCCTTAGATATTAAGTATTATAGGCTTTTCCTGGTGACTCCGTGGTAAAGACTTCACTTGCCAAAGCAGGAAGTGGGTTCGATCCCTGGGTGGGGAAGATTCCCTGGAGGAGGGCATAGCAACCCACTCCAGTATTCTTGCCTCTCCCATGGACAGAGAAGCCAGGCGGGCTGCAGTCCATGGGGTCGCAAAAAGTCAGACAAAATCAGCGACTAAACAACAACAGCAACAATATAGGGGTCAGTAGGGAATCAGCAGGGAGATACCCGGAGCCCCAGGAGCTGGGAGAGTTCAAGGCAGAGGTGCCTACAAAGTGGCTGTGGACTCTTCCCAGTCCGTCCACACTGCTCTCCGGACAATCCCACCTCGCTCTGTCTAAATGATAAGAGAGGTCTCAGAGATCCTCTGAAAGACTGCCTTACAAAATCCCTGAAGACAGAGACGGGCCTTTAAGCTGTTTATATCCACATGTGCTCAGGCCACCACCAGAAGAGACCTGAGTAATTTCCTAGGGTAATTTCAGCAGAACACGTGTATGTCCTCAGGCTCTGTCCAGGGCATACCATCGGGGCCACTAGGCCCCTCTCCTTGGCTTCTACATTGGAAGACTCTCCCCAAGGTTTTGGGGTCCAGGGGGTACCCATCCCCCTGAATCCAACCTCTCCAAAAGGGGTATCAGCCTATCTCCCAGTGTCAGCAGGGTGGGAAAAATTTTTTTTTTTTTGCCACTTTATCTTTTTAATTGAAGGATAATTGCTTTACAGAATTTTGTGGTTTTCTGTCAAACATCAACAAGAATCAGCCATAGGTACACCCATGTCCCCTCCCACGCATCTCTCTCCCCATCCCACCCTTCTAGATTGTCACAGAGTCCCTGCTTGAGTTTCCTGAGTCACACAGCAAATTCCCACTGGCTACCTGTCTTACACATGTCAAATTGCCATGCTACTCTCTATACATCTTACCCTCTCTCTACTCCCCTCGGTTTTTAAAGATTCTTTTTTCAGGTGAACCATTTTTAATGGCCTTTACAGAATTTGCTACAATATCGCTTCTATTGTTTATGTTCTGGTACTCTGGCTATGAGGCATGTAAGATCTTAGCTCCCCAACCAGGGATCGAACCCACAGCCCCTGCATTGGAAGCAGAAGCCTTAAACGCTGGACCACCATGGAAGTTCCATGGGTGGGATAGTTTTGAGAGACCCTGTCAATGGGCTACTTTGGAAAAATGAAACAGAAACACTAGTGCCCCATTCCTTGCCAAATGAGACTCCCCGAATGAAAAACATTTTGGAGGCTATGAAAAACTGGCTTCCTTAGATCCTGTATAGTACTCAGCTCAATAAAGACCCCTTTCTAGGGCCTACCCATGGTAGGTTTAGGGGGACATAACAACAATATCTACAGTTGTTAAACATTCACAGAGCCCTTGGCTGATGTGCTTTACCTGTTCCTTCCATCCTCAGGACAAGCCCGTTGCATTATAGGTGGAGACCTGTACCACTGCCCACTTCTTACAGAGGCAGAAGCAGAAACACAGGTTACATGGCTCCCTAAAGGGCTTGTAAGTGGTTGGTGATAGAGATTCAAGCCCAAGCAGCTGGGGTCCAGAGCTCTGCCCTCAGGTGCTCGACCAAACCACTGTCAGAAAATGACTTTCTGTCACTGCCACTGTTTTTGAGGGCCTCTTCCGTAGCATGAAGGATGGGAGCGACACCAACCAAAGATAACTTCAGAGCCTGGGGACAAGGAGGAGAGAACCGAGCAAAGGATATAGCGAGCAGGCTCCAGAGTGTGACAGGACCAGACAGTTGTAACCCACACGCTCTACCCACCCTCTCTGCCATCCTCCTGCTCCCCGAGCACCCCACCATCTGTCCTAAATGCGAGTGCTGCTCCAACCAGCATCCATTCAGGAATCCCAAGGCTTCTAGTTTACCCAATCCTGCTTACAAATCTTGCTTTATCCAGGTGGGCCAGGCAAGAATACTGGAGTGGGTCGCTGTTTCCCTCTCCAGGGGATCTCCCCAATGCAGGAGTCAAACCTGGGTCTCCTTCATTGCAGGCAGATTCTTTACCAACTGAGCTACTAGGAATTATAAAAGTCTATTCACAGATGAAGAGGGGGGTACAAATTGAGAGAGTAGCACTGACATGTATGCACTTCCATATGTAAAAGAAATAACCGCTGTATGGGCACAGGGATCTCAAGCCGGCGCTGTAACAGCTTAGAGGGGTGAGGAGCAGGTTCAAGGGGGAGGGGACATATGTGTACTTGTGGCTGATTCACGTGGTTGTATGGCAGAAGTCAAGACAATATCACAAAACAATTGTCCTCCAATTAAAAAAAATTTTTTTAAATTAGATGAATGTAAAAAACAAATCTATTCAAAAATCTCAGGACATGTCTATGCACAAAATCTTGGTATATTCATTATCTGGAGCCTTCCCCTGCCCGCAATTTCTATTCTAGTTCAATGTTTCTCAAGGTATGGGCTGGTTAGAATCTCCAGAACAGCTTATTATAAATGAGTATTCTGTCCTAAACAACAGAATAAAAAGCTCTGAAAGTGGGGCAGGAGGACCTGTATTTTTAACGACCCCACTCAGTGACTCTTTTGCACACCAAAGTCTGAGGAGAGTTATCACCTCTAACAGTTTTGGGAAGTGAGCTATAGCAATTGTGTTTCACAGGATTCTGCTTCGAGTATAGATGAAATCTTCCCATCTCTATGAAATGAGCTTTCTCTAAAGCAAACCCTTTTCTCACCATAACAGGTATGTCTCTCATTGTCTGGAGAATAACAATCTCAGTCTGGTTTTAAACATTCTAGAATCCACCTCAATTTTCTAAACTTTATCCCACAGTTTCCAAAGGGTGGAATCATTAGCCCCCATTGCACCGATGATTTTAAGAGGCACCTGAGGTAAGCTTTTCATTTTCATTTTAGAGACAAACGTTTAGTTTAATGTCAATAAAGAAAAATTATAACTACTATATCCAAACCTATGATTTCACAAATACTGGGGCTTAAGTGGGAAATCAAAGAGTTACTCTTTTAAAATATTAAGTAAATCCAATAGCACTGGAAGCACTCAGATAAAAGTCTTCAATTTGGGGAGCCTCACCTTGTCTGGTCCTTTCCTGACAGGCGCCCTCAGTTACAGCCACGCGTTTCTGACCCAGGCACACTCCGCCTTTACTCCAGCATGTCCACGCCCACAGAACACTGTCTTCTCCCATAAATACCTCTTTAAATGTTACCCATCGTTTCAAGCCCAATTCAAGCCTCCTTTCAGGAACCTCTAGATTCTTCTAGCCATCCCAGCATACTCCCTTTTTGAACTACTATAACATACTTAACATAACCACTCATTTAGCCTAATTGCTACTGAAGTGTCTATGAGTATCTATTCAGTGTTACTTCCCTAGTGAAATGAAGCCTCCTGAGAGTAACCCATGGTCTCTTTTACTCCTGGATTACCCAAAGAGCTAAATGTTCCTGGTTGGATCTGAGTGCAAAACAGGAACTCAGTGGATACCTGGGAATTCATCACGCAGCTGAATAAAGTGTTCCACAGCGATGAGAACGGTGGCTGTTGCGTGCCCTCTGGATCTCCTTACTCCAGGCCAGATTTCTCAGCCACATCTCTTCATTACTGCCAGGTGAAGAGCGCAGAGGCTGAGCCCAGGAAATTCTACCCAAAGGTGTGATTCTGTGGGTGTCCCCTGGCTGACAGGGATGGGAAAGATGACCTGAGCCATCCCAGGTGCAACCTGTCTGCTTCCATGGTCCAGTCACGTCTGCTGCTGCTGCGTCCTCGCCCTCAGCTGGAAGAACCAGTGTGGCCAGACCATCCTCGTGAAAACAACCCCAAACAACAGAGCCAGCTCCACTACTTGATTCATCCATCCTGCGACTCTGGCCTTTCTGTATCTCAAGGTTTTTAATCTACCAACACCTAATTCACACTTGCTATAAGGGAAAAGGAAATGGCAACCCACTCCAGTGTTCTTGCCTGGAGAATCCCAGGGACAGCGGAGCCTGGTGGGCTGTCATCTGTGGGGTCGCATGGAGTTGGACATGACTAAAGCGACACAGCAGCAGCAGCATAAGGCAAAAGAGACGCTGATTCTGAAAGCGCTTTAAATTATCATGTACAATAAAAACATCGGGGACACAGCACACGAATCTGCAGGAAGACTTAGACTAGGAGACCAGAGGACCCAGTTCTCCACTGGGAAAGCCGTGAGCAATAGGAGCTGTGGTCCCTCCTTCCAACCCTGCCCCTTCTGCTTGTCCTGTGACCTCAGGAACCCACTTAGCTGCTCCGGGACTCAGCATCCTTGGCTGTGAAAACTGCCTATCACTGGCTGGTCTGGTCTAGGGCCAAGTCCAATGTGAATCTGAGTATCTTAGAGAGTGACAGGCAAACAAGACTAGTGTCCAGTGCACACCTCACTGGACATGCTCCAAAGTGAGGCTCATGTGCCAAGGTACCCAGGATCTGGGTGGGCCCCGGCACAGCATCATCAGAGACACTCAGACACCTTTCCCTCCAACTAGCATCTGTTTTGTGGAGAAAAGCAGATAGCTGTTCACCCTACCTGCTCTCCGCCTCACTGTCCAACTCCATCTGAATACACGGCAAAAAGCCTGATTTCCTCACTACCATAGTCATATTTTTTTTCTTCCCCTTCCTGTCTAAAACAACAACTTGAAAACCACAGGTTTTGCTGTTAAGATCTGGCTTTGAAATTCGTTATCCCTTCAGCTCCCCCTCAGAGATGCACCACTTTCATGAGTGAAAGGACTGAAGGCCAGTGGACAGGAAATGGGAAATGAGTGGGAACTCCGGTGTTTGGAGGGGAGCAGTGGCCAGGGCCACTGGTGAACTGGAATGGAAAGGAATGACACTGTGTTCTTTGGGATTCCATAAAGGTTTGCCTGCTTCCCAAAGTGTAAGCCACAAATCTCCCACGGTTGTACTTGGTGTGGTTTGTTGGAGCTTCCTTGTAAGCCCTGTAACCATGGTTTCAGGCAGACTACATCACAGCCAGGAGCATCAGGGGAAGACGAAAAGCTTTTTCCTATTTTCCCCTAAAATTCCATCTCCTTAAAAAAAGTGTGTGTATATATACATATGTGTGGGTAGGTATATATATATGTATGTATGTACACATTTGTATGTAAGGTGATATGCCAAGGTGATTCATGTGCAACCTTTGACCATAGGACATCATGAAGTTATTTGTTTTCAATAATTAGACATCTCTCCACAAGGATCAGGTATTCTCTGTGTAGACCAAAGAACCCTAAAACCATATACACCCAGAGTCACATCTGCTCTCCCTGGAAACATGTAATAAATATAAAAATAAAGAAAATCATTTCCTAATTTAACACCTTCCCTCTAAAACAGAGCTAAAACAAGGTTGCTTCTCCCTGTGTCTCTGAGTGCCAAGGTTGAATGCATTTGGTTTAGATTGTGTGCAGAAGGCCTATTACCAAGTCCCTAATATTTTGACAGTGTAATCAATTAACTTGGTTTCAAAAATAGTATCTCATTGCACAGTGTCTTGAAAATCAAAACAGGGAAACATGTAACTTTAAGCCGGATTCAAAGCACTGACTGCCAATTAATCACAAGCAGAACCGTTTGTAGAATACAGCGCTAGTTCCGGATGGATGGACAATGCATTGGGCAAAACTAGCTCGGCCCATGTTCTGGGACCCTGGAGGGGACTAGAGGAGAAGAAATTTTTCTCCCCGCATGTCAGAAGATGAGCTAACTGCCAGACAACAGAATAGAAATGAGCCAGCTTCATCCCGGAGGGAAAAATAAAACAGCTCCTCACTCGGCTACTCAGGACAAAGCCAGGACGTGCCAGAAGCCTTCAGTGTAAGGGCTCCACGTGCCTCTCCAAGGACCGAGGAACCCACCCACACACAACCAGCCCACCACGCGCCTGGGGGAAGGAGCCGGCTTCTCCGCCAATCTTCAGCACTGGCAGTTTGGGGTTCCCAGCTTTCGAGATCCCGGTAGCGCCCGCTGCCTGGACAGGGCAGAGGACCTTACCCTCTTTCCAAGACTCATCTTCCATGCCCCAGTGACTACCTCTCCCCAACTACTAAGTGGAATGTGCTTCCCCAAGGTAATTGAGACACACACACACACCCCAAATGGCACTAAATCCCTGAGCCCCACGACCAAAGCCAAGGTCGTGAGTTCCGCGCCCCTGGAACCCGAAAGCCTAGTTCCTGGACCAGGAGGCGCCCAACTCACCCAGTCCTCGAAGTGACGGCTCCCATTCTGCAGCAGCTCCTCAAACTGGATGGTGCAGTTGGCCACGAAGTCGTCGTAGCCGATGGGGGCATCGTGGAAGACAGCCAGCTCGATCTTGCGCCCGTTGCACACATCAGTGACGAACTCGTCGTGCCAAGCCGGGCTGTTGGTCTTCTGCTTGGTGGCCGTTTGGCCGATGCGCGAGTCGTCCACGTTGAGGGCGATGTAAGGGTCGAGAAGGAAAGTCTGCGGCCGGGGTCCCACCGCATGGCGCAGCGACCAGGCTGTGGGCTTCAAGCTCACGGCCTCGCAGATTTTGATCTTAAGAAGGCCATTGAACACTACCATGGTCGGGGCGGAGAGTGGGGGCCGGGGTCACTCCGTCCGCCTAGAAGGCAGGAACGAAGAACCGACGCCGCGGCGCTCCGAGCACGGGACTCTTGGGTCCCCTCTCGCCCCACCCACACTCTCCCTACACCTTGTAGCGTTGCGCCCTGGCGCGGGCGATTCTCAGCCAGTGCATGTATTTCCTCGCCGGGTTCCTAACGGAAAACAGGGAGGGGGGAGAGCTGGGGGACGTCCGTGTTTGGAGAAGTCTCTCCCCCCCGCACCAACAGCACCTCCAGAAGAGGAGACGAGCTGTCGGCTCTGCTGCAAAAGCCGCGGGGGCTGTCTCGTCGCCTCGCTGGCTCTCGGGGTCGGGGCTGCGGGGAAGTGGGCGCCGCGCCGGGCGCTTACCTACCTTTCCGAAACATAATCCCCGGGAAATTT
>SJXQ01000533.1:110347-213275 GCA_006408695.1 Aepyceros melampus | reverse complement strand
GGGGCGCAGATTTCCACCCGGATCCTCTTCGCACACCCAGCGCCTGCCTCTGACCGCGCGGGGCGGGGGATGGACCCAGGGATGTGCAGTCTACCCGGAGGGATGCATGTCCAGAGGAAATGGTCCTCCTCGGAGCCAAATTTAAAAAAAAAAATCCACAAGCCACACGGCCAGCCCGGCCGCCTCCTCCTGGGCTAAGCCGCGCCGCGCCGCAGTCGGCGATCGGGAGGCGCCAGGAGTCGGGAATCACATCCGCGCGGGCTCGAGAGTCGGGGTGGCCGCGGCTCTGGCTGGGGCGCAGGCCGGCACCGGGCGGTGCGCAGCGCGGCGGGGCCGGGACTGCGACTCGGCGCGGCCCCACCTCCCGGGCGCCGGCGCCCGCCCGCCGCGCTCCCCGCGTCCCGGCTTTCAGCTGCCGCTCGCTCGCTGCCCGCCCGCTCTCCCCCTCGGTCTCTTCTCCCTCCGTCGGTGTGCGAGCGAGTCTCCCTCCCTCTAATGCAGGAAATGCGCAAAAGACGTCAGTGTGTATGTGTGTGTGTGTGTGTGTGTGTGTGTGTGCACGCGCGCGTTCCCGCGCGCGCGCCCTGGTGTTTGGGGAAATAGAAAGTTTTGCCGGTTGGGGGAGCAATACGGGAAAAGTGAGCCCAGCAGAGGACTGTCGAGAACTGGCGAGGCTTTCGGGGTCGCGGCGGCCGGCGGGGGAGCGGGACTGGGACCCCGCGCGGGACCCGGGGGAGTGGCGGCCTTGGGGGCAGGGGGATGCAAGCCCGCTGGCTGTGGATACCTGGTCTGTGGTCTCCCGCAGGAGACTAGAGGGCCACGCATCTTTCCAGGCTCTGCGACCAGCACTGTCTTTTACAGCCGGGAGTGGAGAGGTGGCAGGGGTCGCGCTGCTGCAGAGGACTCGAGACCCTCCCTCGGCCCCACCCCTATTCTGTCGGTGGCTGGCCAGGGCAGCCTGCGGAGTATTGGTCGGTCTGTCTGTCATTCTGTCCGGAGACGCTCTGCTCCGCGGTGGGGGAAGGGGGGAAGGGAGGGGCGTGCAAGGCTCTGTGTGAGTTTTAAAACACTTATTCTTTCTTCCCTTTCTTTGAGGGGACTCTCCCTTTTGGGGGTCTGTCTCAAACTTCTCGGGCTGCGAGAACTTGTTGGCAAGCGAAAGCTTAGAACACCCCGGCTTGGTTCGTGTGTTTGTTTATATTTTACAAAGTGACTTCATATTTACTCTAGACCTTGCCTGTGCCCTTTGCGGGGGACAGGGTTCTGATCAGCGCGCTGACAGCGGCCGTCCCAGCTGCTCGAAAACGGGGCGCGTCCTCTGGCGGGGACTGGGGGGTTGTGGGCTGTGTCCGTGTTAATTTCCTCCATAACCTTTAAACTCTTGCTGGAAGCCGCGGCGGCAGCTGATCACGTGAGGCGGGCCCTGGGCTGCTGGGGAAGAATTTCCTCCGCGGGGAGCCGGGGACTGGGAAGGCGGCCGGGCGAGGGACGGCCTGGCGCCTGGGGACGCGAACCTGGGAGGGCGGGGCGGAGAGCGCGGAGGTCCGGGGCGCGGCCCTGCCTGGAACTGCAGGAGGACAGCCCTGGGAAGAGGTCGTGTCCGCAACCTGCGAGCCGGGGGGCGGGGGATGGGGTGTTGTGCAAACGGAAAAAGAAAACCTCGGCCCTCGCCCGCGTGCCAAGTCAAGTCAGGGAGTTTGTAGGAATCGTGGTAAATTGTGTTTATTTTTCGACTCTGGTTAGCCCAAGTTTAAAACCCACCTCTCGATCACTTTTTCTAAGTGGAAAAAAAAAAAAGGAAAGTTATCATTGTCTGTGGCTTAGAGGCTTAAAAAGGCTTAAAGGCGCAGAAGGAGGCAGACCCCTGGAATGACAGGGCACTAAGTGCCGCAGACAGGTTGCAAAAATGATCAGAAAAGTCCCGGGCAGATCCTCTCCGAAGGCCTGCAGCTACTGCGCTCTCTCGAGTTTACCAGTAATTTCTTGCAGCCCTCCAAGTTAGATGGAGCAGCAGGGTAGAGAGAGCTAGCATACAGTCAGAGACAGAAGAGTCCCGTTCCCATGGAAAAAGTCAGGATGTAAAAGTTTTGCCTTCCAGGGCCACTCCCAGCAGCTGGAGGTATATTTTAAAATTTGTCAGTTTGACAAAGCACAGGTGGGATATCTCATTGCTGTTAACTTTGTTTCTTGATCATCAGAACTTTTTCCTCCTTGCTTCTTACTACCACCACTCTATTCTTATGTTTCCCCCTTCAGGGGGCATGTGATGGGCTTGATCTTCTACAAATGCATTTGGAAGCTGAGCAAGAGCTAGAGAGAGATTCATAAGATGCCTGACAAAGAGGCAAAATTGAAGGGCTACCAACAAACTGGCCATCAAGATAAATAATATTTTAATATGATATTTTGAAAAAATAAACTGTAGAGTTCCAAGATGAACACAATATCCACACTTTAAAATAGTTTTAGATATTACATTAAAATAGTATTTGTATTGCTGAGTTTCTGGGCGCCCCTGAAATTTTGTGCCTGAGAAGAGGGCTTCCTTTGCCTTACCCCAGCCCCAGCTTTGTGAGGAACTGGAGACTGGCATAGATTTCATGAAGGAGGAATTCTTGAGTGTTTCATACCTTTTCTCTACTCTTTTCTGATTGAGTCCTACCTTACCAGCAAACAGACAAGTACAAGGATTGAAGACAGTGGTCAAAATCCCTCCGCTTCTATGTTTGTAACAGGAAATCTATTTAGAATTAAAGACACACTAAACTTGAACTTTGGGCATCTTCTTATGATCTAAAATAACCCCCTGCTCCAGATTTCATATGAAAAGAAAAACAAGCCCTTGCAGGGCAGAGGTTTTAGAATGTAAAATTCCAATCAATAATTACTGCCTACTTCGTCCTTCTCTTGGCCCTCGTATAGTCCTGAAAGACAGGACGGCCCTGGGTATAGCCGTGAGTAAAAAACATCCTTCACAGGCTACAGTCCATGGGGTTGCCGAGAGTCGGATACGACTTAGCAACTGAGCCTACTACAAAACACCCTTTAGAATCCAACTATGGCCTGCTTTTGTTATCTTTGGGAGAGGGAAGAGGAAGAGAAGAAAAATGATAGAAGAGTTTGACAGGGACGATGACTCTCTCCTTCTAAAATTAAGGATCTTAGGGACTTTCCTGGTGGTGCAATGGTTAAGAATCCACCTGCCACTGCAGGAACATGGGTTTAATCCCTGGTCCGAGAAGATCTCACATGCCTCAGAGCAACCAAGCCCATGCACCACAACTACTGAGCCTGCTTGCCACAAATACTGAAGCTGGGCACCTAATGTCTGTGCTCTGCAACAAGAGAAGCCACCATAATGAGAAGCCTGCACTCTGCAATGAAGAGTAACCCCCACCCATTGCATCTAGAGAAAGCCTGCACACAGCAACAAAGACCCGACGCAGCCAAAAATATAAAGTAAAATTTTAAAAGTAAATTGATAAATTAAGGCTCATGAATAAACACTGGTGGAGCAAGAGTCCCTAGGGCAGTATGATAAGTTACAAATGGAGGGAAAAGGGCATTGGAGGCAACAGAAACAGAGTGTAGAGAGCTCAGGTAGGTAAGAGCGTGGCTGTTTGGGATGAGTAAGGAACCGGATATACCTGGCCTTTGAGGTGAGAGGAGGTAAGCTAGGTTGAACTGGATAACTAAGGCCTTATAGAGCCTATAAAGGAAGTTGGAACTTCCTCCTTGAGAGACACTGATCCTTCTAAGGTGGAGAAGCAGCATAATTGGAGTTAATACTTTTTAAAAAGCAATTTTTCAGGGATGGGTACTTTCTCTTCTGTAATTTTCCTCCAGAAGTCTCACCCCAAACACAGGATGTCAGGGAGACAGAAGATCCAAGTCTGAGGACACTTTACCCTCCATCTGATCAAAAAAGAAACAGTCTATGGATATTGTTGAGCTGAGTAGAAGGAATCAAGGAGGGGTGTCAAAACCTTAGACGAGCACATTCAGATTCACAGCCTTGTTGCTCTGCTGGTCATTGCCATTCGCGGGATGTTAATGGCTTCTGCAAAGGCCTGCCTGGTTAGGGCCTCTCACAGATTCCACATGCGCTCTGTGGAACAGAGTCAACCGTCTGAGCCCTGTGATGGGAATGTGCAGTAGCACAACAAAACGAAAACCATGTGGAATTCGGTGGGCCCTGCCCTGGCCTAGCTCCCACCCGAGTTCCAGCCCAGCTCTACTCCCACCCTAGGCCCACCCTCTTGTTGCTGGCCCATGTCTGGCCTGCCGTCTGCTTATGTTGGCCCTGTCTCTGCTCTGAATTCTGTTGCAGTGACCCAGAGACAAGCTTCACTCACACTCTACAAAGAGCTGGAAGGATCAGAGGGAACTCTATAGAACTTAAAAGTGCATAATGGGTAGGAAATGCCCTGCTATCCCTCCCTCCGCAGCTCCCTTGACTCTGAGCCCTATTCTCTCAGGTGCCCTATGGAAAATAATATCACATGCCACGTTGCCTTTGGCTCTGATGTTGGGCTGCATCTTGGGACTCTGAAATCCATTAATTCATCCCTCCATCTTTACTGAGAACTGTTATGTTCAGAATTCTGGGTCAGGTGCTTTCAGTTCAGTTCAGCTCAGTCGCTCAGTCTTGTCTGACTCTTTGAGACGCTATGGAATGTAGCACGCCAGGCTTCCCTGTCCATCACCAACTCCCAGGCTCACTCATACTCATGTCCATCGAGTCAGTGATGCCATCCAACCATCTTATCCTCTGTCATCCCCTTCTCCTCCTGCCTTCAATCTTTCCCAGCATGAGGGTCTTTTCCAATGTGTCAGTTCTTCACATCAGGTGTCCAGAGTATTGGAGCTTCAGCTTCAGCACCAGTGCTTCCAATGAATATTCAGGACTGATCTTTAGGATTGACTGCTCTCAGTTCAGTCACTCAGTTGTATCTGACTCTTTGCAACCCCATGAGTTGCAGCAAGCCAGGCCTCCCTGTCCATCACCAACTCCCAGAGTTCACTCAGACTCACATCCATCTAGTCGGTGATGCCATCCATACATCTCATCCTCTGTCATCCCTTTCTCCTCCTGACCTCAATCCCTCCCAGCATCAGAGTCTTTCCCAATGAGTCAACTCTTTGCATGAGGTGACAAAAGTACTGGAGTTTCAGCTTTAACATCATTCCTTCCAAAGAACACCCAGGGCTGGTCTCCTTTAGAATGGACTGGTTGGATCTCCTTGCAGTCCAAGGACTCTCAAGAGTCTTCTTCAACACCACAGTTCAAAAGCATCAATTCTTCGGCACTCAGCTTTCTTCACAGTCCAACTCACATCCACACATGACCACTGGTAAAACCATAGCCTTGACTAGACGGACCTTTGTGGGCAAAGTAATGTCTCTGCTCTTGAATATGCTATCTAGGTTGGTCATAACTTTCCTTCCAAGGAGTAAGTGTATTTTAATTTCATGGCTGCAGTCACCATCTGCAGTGATTTTGGAGACCAAAAAAATAAAGTCTGACACTGTTTCTACTGTTTCCCTATCTATTTTCCATGAAGTGATGAGACCAGATGCCATGACTGCTCTAGGGAGGACAAATAAATACTCCCGCTCCTTGATTCCTGCTCTGGCTGGGGAGATAGGAAGATCAATTCAGGTAGTCATTCATTTATTCAGCAATCAGTATTGAATACCATGTCGTTTAGACCACTGGAGAAACAAAGATGATGACACGTAATGACACTTTATTAGTTGGGATGGGCCGGTTCATGCTGCTGTAATAAGTAGTCCCCAAATCCTGAAGTCTAAAACTAACAAAGATCTCTCTCACACAGCTGTAAGTCCATGGCGAGATTGTCCACATCAGCATCTTTCCCTCTCCTGCATGTAGACCAACAGAAACGTCACTTTTTGGAACCTAGCTGGTCACAGGCAGAGAGCAAAAGAACCCTGAGAGGGTGTTAGGCAATTAAATAGCCCACTCGAAGTGCTAACCTCTATTTCTGCTCACTAGTTGTTGGCTAGAACCAGTCACATGGCCTCTCTACCTCATAGGCAAGTGAGCTGAGTTCTCCCACCTGCAGAGTGAGGAGCCTGGAATATTTGACAAATAGCACTGAAGACTGCCTTAGACACTGTCTTCAAATAACAGGTACACAGAGATAATTCACGGTAGCACATGGTAAATGGCAGATAAATGGCACAGTCAGAAAGCTCTGTGATCATTTAAGGGCACATGAGTATCACAATCAGAGTAAGACTATTTGCAACCAATGGCCCTGCGTCACTGCATACAGAATCTTCCAGTAACTGGAGAATCCAATTACCAGACTAGCAGCCACCTAAGCTCCTGTTCTTCTTCCCTTGATACATCTAACTTCTCAGAACCTGCAGGTCCTTCAAGTGACTTCAGATCCGAGTCAGCACTAAGGAAGCATTTGGACTCAACAGAACAAAGACTCATTTGCTTTACTCTGCAGGATTTGGGCGATCACCTGGCCTATATTCTAAATTCTTACTAAATTCTTCAATTAAATGAGAAAACTCAGTCCTAGAGAGGTTAACTGCCTTGCCACACAAGAAAATTTTAAAAAATAATAGTAATAACCTAAACACTACTTAAAGGTCCAAACAAATGCTTGAACTTCCTAGTTTAAGGTCACTCTTCTTCTATATTGTCATAGTGGAACTAATGCAATGCCATGTAATGATAATAACCCCAATCCCATCTTAATTCCTTGGAAACAAAATCTCTATAAACCTAACGTCCAAGTTTGTTTTAATGTAGACTTGTAGTTTAACTGGCCTTGGTGAAATACAACATTTAGACAACAATAATTCTCGGAGAACTATAATACTGATAGAGTTCTTCCTGAAGTTGTTTTTGGGACACATCTTAAAAACAAAAGGACTCTATTATTCCTCAACTTCTCTATTTTTACGTCTTCTCTGGTAACAGCAGTCAGATGTATTTCCAGCATATGATTTTATGATACCTGCATCAAGTGTAACAGCTGTTTCCTGAGGCTCCCGGTGGATATTTTATCAACTAGCAGAATGATGGATCTGACTGCTCAGATTAGGTTATAGATCACTAACATGTTCTGGACATTTGGTTAAGCCATTTCCACCTGGTATTCGAGAAGACTCTTGAGAGTCCCTTGGACTGCAGGGAGATCAAACCAGTCAGTCCTAAAGGAAATCAGTCCTGAGTATTCATTGGAAGGACTGATGCTGAAGCTCCAGTACTCTGGCCACCTGATGTGAAGAACCAACTCATTGGAAAAGACCCTGTACTGGGAAAGATTGAAGGCAGGAGGAGAAGGGGATGACAGAGGATGAGAGGGTTGGATGGCATCACTGACTTGATGGACATGAGTTTGAGCAAGTTCCGGGAGTTGGTGAAGGGCAGGAAAGCCTGGCGTGCTGCAGTCCATGGGGTCTCAAAGTGTCAGACACGACTGAGCAACTGAACTGAATTGAACTGAATTTCTAATTTACTTTTCAGGATCAAGGACTTGGGGCTCCATGGCAGGGAATATTGCCTCTCATCACCGATAAGGATAACAAATGTATAGGTATGACAAATGTAAACTGAGAGCTGGTTAAGCTCACAGGTTCTTTTGCAACCAATGTGCAATGCATAATTGGCAATTCCTTCTCTCCTTCAATACCCAAACCCTCTCTGAACTCAGACCTTATTCCTCCAGCGGATGCTATGAATTCTCCCCTCCTCCTCACTTCTCATTGCCAGGCCAGCACTGCTGTCTCCTGTCTGGTATCTGTCTTAACTCTGTTCCTTCTCTAAAAAGTCTTTAAGTTTGGAGATGTGGTTTGGGGAGCAAGCATCTCCATACTTGCTCCCCAGTATCTTGGACATAGTAGGTACAACTTTGCACTCTGCAAGTATTTGTCCCAAGGATGGCCTTTTGAAATAAGAAGTGCCACACATCTCGTTAGCCTCACCCCGTCCTTACCCAGATAAGGTCCTTGGCCATGGTTGAGTCTTTCTGCGCCAAGACAACCAGTGATGAAGTAAGTCCCTGGGACGCTGGGCGGGTCGCGGTGGCAACTCAGAGCCTGCGTTTACGGCGCCGGGCTCCGCGAGCCGACAGCGCCCTCTGGCGGAAGTAAGCGTGCCCAGCCCGGTTTCTCCGGCGCTTTGATCGCCTCTGCTTCCTCGGAATCCGCGGGGCTGGGGCTCCAAGTGTTGGGAGCGCTAGGATATCTTTTAAAGTCGAAGGGGTAGGTGAAGGGACAAACAACATGGTATGTGACCATTGGCTTTATCCACATGCCCGTCAGGAGCAGAGGAGGATCCAGTCACTAGCTGTATGAAGTGTTGTGAATATTGTGTCTTTTTTTTTTTTAAAGGACTTGGCTTCTCAAAGTAAAGAATGCTGTTCCTATCGCTGCTTTAGAGTAATAGGCAATCCGTTTGCCAGTTAAACCCATGTTAGGTCCAGGAAAAACAGAAATGAAGGAGATGGGGATCCAGATTTTTGAGGAGCAGGAACTCAAAGGGCCTCCTGACTGGCCAGAGGCCAACCCTGCCTTTTTTCTTAAGACAGCAAGTCAGTTCCTGAAGCTGAGGTGAGGGTCATGAGAAATGGCCAGGGAACCACACAGGAAAAGTCACATCCACAGTGGGACACACTGGGAGCAGCAGATCACTGAGGTCCCCTCAGAGGTCACTCCCCTCATTCCAGCACAGAACTTGGTTTCCTTGTGTGAAAAAAACACAGATGTCATCAGCTGG
Organism: Aepyceros melampus; assembly: GCA_006408695.1. Classification (NCBI taxonomy): domain Eukaryota; kingdom Metazoa; phylum Chordata; class Mammalia; order Artiodactyla; family Bovidae; genus Aepyceros; species Aepyceros melampus. The sequence continues at coordinate 204,511 of SJXQ01000533.1, read as the reverse complement.
GGGCTGACTCGACTTTGCCACTTAACCCAAAACCATTTAGGAAGCGAGAAAGGAGTGCCATTTCTCCATCCCACTAGTTGTCATGGAAACAGGTCCCTCCAGCTCAAGCCCCCATTTGGGCTGGATCCATTGCACACTCCTCTGTTTCAGAGGCTGCTACTGGTCACCCCTTGCTCCCCTCCTTCTCCACCATTCTCTCTCCTCAGTAAGTCTCACCCATCCTAAAAAATACGTTGCACTCTTCGTAACTTCACACCTCTCTCCAGCTACTCTCAAACTTCTTCTGCTCCCTCCCTAAAGGTAAGCGGTACATACTCTCAAGTTCTCTACTTCCTTACAATCCACTCCCTCAGCCTGGGCCATGAGAGTCACTGGGCCCTCTCTCATGGAGGGTTCCAGTCATTTCTACCCTGCCCAGCCTCGTTTTGGAAACTACCTTGTTTGGCCACTCTCTTGGCAGCATAGGATGCTGTTCTCTCCTCCCTCCTTGAAATGCTCCCTTCCCCTGGAAATGCTCTCTTTCCATGACGTCTGAGCTCTCTCCAAAATGTTCTCCTTACCTCCACAGCTTCTCCTCTTAGTTTCTTTTGTTCTTCTCTTCCTCTGCTTATCTCTTAAGTGAATTATTATTTAATAATTACTCTGCAGAATGTTGTGCTGTGCTGTGCTTAGTTGCTCAGTTGTGTCCGACTCTGGGATCCCATGAACTGTAGCCCGCCAGGCTCCTCTGTCTGTGGGGATTCTCCAGGCAAGAATACTGGAGTGGGTTGCCATGCCCTCCTCCAGGGGACTCTCCCAACCCAGAGATTGAACCCAGGTCTCCCACATTGTAGGCGGATTCTTTACCATCTGAAGCAGAATGCTAAGACAATGCAAATATTTTCTTGATGAAAATGTCAGGTGAGTGGCCAAAGGTGCTGTAAACCTTGAAAGAAGAAAAGATCACTATGACCTAGAGTGGTAAGACAAGCCCCCTTGGAGGAAGAGAGATGGAAAGTGAGCACAGACATGGGGTACATTATCAAAGAGAAAGGGCATTCCTGGTGGAGGAACATGTCACTAAATGCACGAGGGAAGAAAAAATTTAATCAAAAATTATTAAGCATTTTTTTGTGACACATGACGTAAAATAAAAAAAGAAGAAAGATATGAGTCCCTAATTTAAATTTTAGTGTATATTCCTGTGAAATGATTAAGAAGCAACATAAGGTAGCCTTTGATAGAGGTCTAAGTGGTAGAAAGAAGGGAGAAATCAGGAAGGGCTTCCAGGAGGTGGCAGGACTTGTGGGCTATATTCTGTTTGAATATAATTATATAATTCTGTTTAAATTAGGGTAGGCTAACTACTCTCACAGATATACCCTCAAACATACAAAAACTCAAATACAATAGAAGTTTATGTTTTGTTCACCCAACAGTAGTAAGTAGGAGAACAGGTCCGAGGGATGGCCCTGTTCTTCCCAGGCTGCAGCAGTCACTCTGGGGATTGTAGCCAATGGACCCATCCAGAAAGAGAAAAGATCATGAAGGATCATGGAGCCAGAAAGGCCAGGTTGCTCTCATCCCATTGGCTATGACTTAGTCATGTAGCCATGTGTTTGTAACTGCAAGGGAGTCTGGGAACCAGTCTAGGATGAGGAGAGTGTGTCCCTTTGGTGAGCAAAGAGCTATATTTCCCACTTAGTTCTTCCCGCTTTACTGGAGATTAGGAGGATCCATTTGGATTAACCTATGCAAATTTCATCCATTCTTCATTTACCTCATTCTTTTGTGTTAAAAAGAGCTACAGAGACACTGCAGTTTGGGAAAGAGATGCAAGTGCAACTCAAAGTAGAGGTGAGGAAACAGGAGAAAGCAGGGTGCTGGTGTGTAGAGAGGCTATCACCTTCTAGAATAATGGCCCCCTCCCTGCCCATTAACAGTCCAAGCTTCCCTCAGCTTCAGTGCATGTTGTGGCATGGAGGGAGACATCACCTACTGTTTCCTGGCCGGGGAGCATCCACTCAACCCCCAAGTGAATTTGGCCAAGGTCTTCCCTCTAGTTGGCCTTGGAGATGCTGCAGTGCAGTGTGGGATGAACGTGTGGGGTGGCGAGCAAGTCGCCAGGCACGAACATCAGCTGTAAGACTATTCTGTACTTGGAATTTTTAAGGATGTTTTATGTCTATCTTGCCCATTACTCTGCAAGCTAGCTCCCTGATTCAGGGACTGTGTGTCATATTCCCTGGTGGTATTCCTAGGTCCAGGACAAGACTAAGCTCTCAATAAATGTTTGTTAAGTGAAAAGATGAAAGGAAGAAAGGATCCTTAGTTATTGCTTGGCAGACCAGGGGTTCTCATTAAAAGCCCTCAGCCCTGTCATCTGGGCAATCTGGACAGGCTGGCTGGTCCTTTGAGCACAGTACAGAGTGGAAAGTGAAAGTGTGAAAGTCATTCAATTGTATCCAACTCTTTGTGACCCCATGGACTCTGCAGTCCATGGAATTCTCCAGGCCAGAATACTGGAGTGGGTAGCCGTTCCCTTCTCCAGGGGATCTTCCCAACCCAGGGATTGAACCCAGGTCTCCTGCATAATGGGCAGATTCTTTACCAGCTGAGTCACAAGGGAAGCCATACAGAGTGGGTGGAGCCCAATTTGGAAGCCCGGGGACTTGGTTCTAGGATCTTGGGCAAGTTATCTGCCTTTCAGTGGGCCCTGCTTGATTCAAAGGTAACAGGGGTTTGTAACAACCGCCTTATAGAATGATAATGGGCATTGTGTTACAGCCAGGTACAGTGCCTGCCCCTGAGTGGGTCTCTGGAAACTCCTTCATAGACTGACTCTCTAAGGAATATTAAAAAAAAAAAAAAAAAAAAAAAACCCTTTCTCTCTCTAGCAATGACAGACCTGGCCACTGGGTAGTGGGGTTTTGGTGTGAAGGGTCCAGGCACACAAAGAGGTTTGCCCTGGGTCCAGCACTCCACTGAGAATGGCCCCAATCTGGAGTCCCCCTTCTCTATCTACCGCTCCTCCCCACAGTAAGACAGAGGACTTTAGGAAGCATTCAGGAACTTGAAGAAAAATACAAATAATAAGGAAACAAATCACGCGGCTAACCAGCTTCCACTTGCAGCTGTGGTTGAACTTTCCAGCCATTTAACCCAACTCAAACCCTCGATGGCTGAAAGTAGTGATTATTTATCTGTGTCCCTCAGAGAAACAGAGTCGGGCTACCTGCACAGCTGAGCTTCTGGAACACAGGGCGAGCTGGGGCAGGCGGCAGAGCTCAAAAGTGCAGACCAGATGCATGCTCCTCCTGCCACCCTGGACACGGCCTCCCCTCCCCTGTCCATCAGTGCACAACTGACACACACCCTGCTCAATTCATTTAGGCTCCTACTCTGACTCCCTCATCTGGTGAGAACCAGGGTACAGGCCAGTGCAAGAACTGAGCTTGCCAGCGCAACACCGAGCGTGTCGTTGTGGTTTCTCTCGAGCAAGAATGGAGAAGTGGTAACTGTTTCTCATGTTGTCCTCTGGCGAGTCCATGCATTCTGAGTTTGCTTGTGCCAGAACTTGAAAATTCAACAGCAAAGAGGGTAGGGCGTGTGAAAAGGCAGGATGGAATGGGAGGGGTGTGACCATTTATTGCATCGTGAGTCCCATCTTCACTTCTTAATGTAGTGGTAGTAGTAGTAACAATAGCAGCAATATTAATAATAATGATGGTTCTCTTTCTACTGGTTGAGAACTCTGAGCCAGGCATTAACATATAACAACTCTTTAAATCATTAAAACAACCCAATGAAATAGGTATTACCATTTTTCTCCAATTCTAAGACATGGTTTTAAAATTACATTTTAACCTTTTAAAATCCATGATAAGAGAATACTATGCTGTATTATAATAGCTAGTGAAAAAATTTTTTATCTCATAGTAGCACTTTAAATTGGGCTTCCCGTGTGGGGCGGGAGAGGGGAGGTGGGGGTCGGGATTGGGAGTTCATGTACACTTGTGGCTGATTCATGTCAATGTATAGCAGAACGAATACAGTATTGTAAAGCAAAACAAACTAAAAAATAAAAATTAATTAAAAAAAAATAAATTGGGCTTCCCTGTTAGCTCAGTTGATGAAGAATCCTCCTGCAATGCAGCATGTTAAATTAGGGTGCATTTTAAAGATGAAGCAAGTAAACTGGAGAAAAACTAAGTGATGTAACCAGGGTCCCACTGCTAGTAGGTTGCAGCGCCTGGTTTCAGACACAAGTGGCCCAGAGTCTATCTGTGTGTTTGTTTTTGCAACCTCAGGCATCCTGCAAACATTTCCCCTTAGGTCTGTCTACCAGGAACCAGGCTCATGATGACTCCATACTCTGTAAAACAAGATATATATATTTTTCATTCAGATTGATTTTGCTTTAACTTTTCATATAACCATGATTCTATTCTGTCTCCCACAGGAAACTCTCAATTTTGTTGTTGTTGTTGTTCAGTTGCTAAGTTGTGTCCGACTCTTTGGGACCCCTCTTTGCAGCACTCTGGGCTTCTCTGTCCTAGAGTATCTCCCATAGTTTGCTCAAACTCGTGTCCTCTGAGTCAATGAAGCCATACAATCATCTCATTCTCTGTCGCCCCATTCTCCTCCTGCCCTCAACCCTTTCCAGGATCAATGTCTTTTCCAGTGAGCTGCTGTTTGCATCAGGTGGCCAAAGTATTGGAGTTCCGGCTTCGGCTCCAGTCCTTTCAATGAATATTCCAGGTTGATTTCCTTTAGGATTGACCTGTTTGATCTCCTTGCTGTCCAAAGGACTCTCAAGAGTCTTCTCCAGCACCACAGTTTGAAAATGTCAATTATTCAGCACTCAGCTTTCTTTATGGTCCAACTCTCACATCCATATGTGACTACTGGAAAAACCATAGCTCTGACTATACGGACCTTTGTTGGTAAAGTGATGTCTCTCACAGAAAACTCTGAATTTAGAAACTGCTTGAAGAAAAACAGAAGCCCATTTAAAACTGCCTGGGTGGGCCTGCAGTAAGGGATAGGCATCAGAGATATTTCCCAAGAGAAAATCCACCCCTGTAGTTGACTTTTATTTGGACTTATGTTACTTTTGCCTTCTGGCCTCAGTTTTCCCAACTGGAAAATGAGGGGCCTGCACCAGTTCCAAACTTTTTTTGCTGGTGCATCCTTAGCATTTTAAACATTTGAGCACAATATCTTCAATATTTGTAACCTCTTTTTTATTTTAAAAGAGTGAGGTGTACTTCTGTGTGTGTGTGTGCTTCTATGAGTTTAACACATGTATAGATTTGTACAACCACCACCCTGAGCAATACAGAACAGTTCCATCATCACCACCCTCCAAAAAACATTTCCTTGTTTTAACATTGTTGAAATTCTGCTTCCCATGATCTTCATCCTAATAGTGTTGCCTTAACCCGCCTGCCAGTGCAGGAGACATAAGAGACATGGATTTGATCCCTGGGTCTGGAAGATCCCCGGCAGAAGGGCATGGCAACCCCCTCCAGTATTCTTGCCTGGAGACTCCCATGGACAGAGGAGCCTGGTGGGCTATAGTCCTTGGGGTTGCAAAGAGTCAGACATGACTGAGAGTGACTTAGCACCAGCACTAGCATATAAATGGAACCATATAATATGAACCTTTGGAGATTGGTTTCATTCTCTTAGAAAAATGAACTTATCCTGTTGTTGACCATATCAATAATTTGTTCCTTTTTATTGTTGAGTAGAGAGCCATTGAATAGATGACTATGTTTTACTTAGCCATTCATTCACTGAAGGGCATTTAGAGTGTTTCCAGTTTGGGTTTTGTGTGTGTGTGTGGTAATTATGAATAAAGCTGCTATAAACATTCATGTATCGGTTTTTGTATGAACATAAGTTTTCATTTTTTAAGGGTGAATATCTAGGAGTGGTATTGCTGGATTATATAGTAAATACATACTTAACTTTATAAGAAAGCGTCAAACTGTTTTCAGAGTGTCTGTGCCATTTTGCATTTCTATAAGCAATGTACGAAGGTTCCAGCTGTTCTGCATCCTCACTAATACTTTATATTTCCAGTTGGGTTTTTGTTTTTGTTTTACTTTAGTCATTATAACAATAGGTATATAGTAGTAGCTGTGATTTTAATTTATGTTTTCATAATGACCAATGAAGCTGCATCTTTTCTTGTTTAAAATTTTTATTAAAATATAATTGATTTACAATGTTGTGTTAGTTTCAGATGTATAGCAAAATGATTCATATATATCTATATAGATTATTCTCCATTATAGGTTATTACAAGATATTGAACATAGCTCCCTGTGCTTTACAGTAGATTCTTGCTGGTTATGTACTCTATATATAGTAGTATGTATATTTTAATCCCAAACTCCTAATTTATCCCTCCCACCCCAGTGTAGAGCATCTTTTCAATGTGCTTATCAGCCATCTGTATATCTTATTTGGTGAAGTGTTTATTCAAAACTTTAGCCTATTTTTAAACTAGATTATTGTTCTCTTACTGTTAATTTTTGAAAGTTGTTTACATATTCTGAATGCAAGTCCTTTGTTGGATATATACTTTATTAATATTATCTCCCAGTTTGTAGCTTGCCTTTTAATTCTCTTAACAATGTCTTTTGCAAACAAAAACTTTTAATTTAGTGATGTCCAGTTTTCCTTTGTATTTCTTCTATGGATCGTTTTTTTTTTTCTCTTTGACAGACATAAGTAAAGAATCTACCTGCAATGTAAGAGACCCAGGTTCAATCCCTGTGGCAGAAAGATCCTCTGGAGAAGGGAACTGCAACCCATTCCAGTATTCTTGCCTCGAGAATTCCATGGACAGAGGAGTCTGGTGGGCTACATTCCATGGGGTCACAAAGAGTTGGGCACAACTAAGGGACTAACACCTTCACTTTCTCAAGAATTCTTTGCCTAACTTTTTCTCACATAATTTTAAATACTTTATATTTTTTGGTTTACATTCAGATCTATGATCCATTTGAAGTTAATTTTCTTATAAATTATACTCTGATGTCTTGATTGAAGTTCTTTGCTTTTTTTTGTAAGTGGATGTCTTCTTGTTTCATTTGATGAAAGGACTGTCCTTTATCCACTGACTTGCCTTCAAACATTTGTTAAAAATCAATTAATCATGAATTATAAACTTTAAAATGATTTAAATGGTAAATTTTGTGCTATGTGAATTTTATCTTAACAAAACAATCTCAAAAAACAAATTGATCATACTCATGAGGCTCTAAGACTGTTATTTTGTTCCACTGATCTACCTGTCTAAACTTTCACTAGTACCACATTGCTTTAATCATTTAGCTTTAGGATAAGTTTCAAAAGTAAGTATTGTGCGTCCTTTAACTTTTGTTTTTCTTTTTCAAAGGTCCTTTGCCTTTCCACATATATCTTAGAGTCAGCTTGCCTATATCTGCCGAAAATTCTGCTGAAATTTTGATTGTTCATCCAATAAAACATTACCAGGTATGCAAAGCAGCAAAAAAAATATGTTCCATGATGAGGAGAAAAACAAATCATTTGAAACTGATCCAGAACTGGGAGAGATGTTACATTACCAGATGAAGACATTAAAATGGTTATTATAACTGAATGCCATATATTCAAAACCTTAAATAGAGAGAGGAGTATTAAAAAGACCCAAGAGAACAACTTTATGCAAGTCAAGAAACAACAGTTAGAATTGGACATGGGACAACAGCCTGGTTCAAATCAGGAAAGCAGTATGTCAAGGCTGTATATTGTCACCCTGCTTATTTAACTTACATGCAGAGTACATGAGAAATGCTGGGCTGGAAGAAGCACAAGCTAGAATCAAAATTGCTGGAAGAAATATCAACAACCTCAGATATGCAGATGACACTACACTTACGGAGAAGAACTAAAGAGCCTTTTGATAAAAGTGAAAGAGGAGAGTGAAAAAGTTGGCTTAAAACTCAGTATGCAGAAAACTAAGATCATGGCATCTAGTCCCATCAGTTTACTGCAAATAGAAGAGGAAACAATGGAAACAGTGATAGACTTTATTTTGGGGGCTCCAAGATCACTGCAGATGGTGACTGCAGCCATGAAATTAAAAGACGCTTACTCCTTGGAAGCAAAGTTATGACCCACCAAGGGAGCATATTAAAAAGCAGAGACTTTGCCAACAATGGTCTGTCTAGTCAAAGCTACGATTTTACCAGTAGTCATGTATGGATATGAGAGTTGGACTGTAAAGAAAGCTGAGTGCCAAAGAATTGATGGTTTTGAACTGTGGTGTTGGAGAAGACTCTTGAGAGTCCCTGGACTGCAAGGAGATCCAACCAGTCCATCCTAAAGGAAATCAGTCCTAAATATTCATTGGAAGGACTGATACTAAAGCTGAAACTCCAATACTTTGGCCACCTGATGCGAAGAGCTGACTCATTTGAAAAGACCCTGATGCTGGGAAAGATTGAAGGTGGAAGGAGAAGGGGACGACAGAGGATGAGACGATTGGATGGCATCACCAACTCGATGGACATGAGTTTGAGTAGGCTCCAGGAGTTGGTGATGGACAGGGAAGCCTGGTGTGCTGCAGTCCCTGGAGTTGCAAAGAGTTGGACATGACTGAGCAACTGAACTGGACTGAACTGAACAAGACAAACATCTAGAGATGTAAACTACAGTATCTGAGGAGAAAAACACATTGGATGGAATTAATGGCAATGAAAACATTGCAAAAGAAAAGACTGAGTGAATTTGAAGAATAGCAATAGAAATAACCCAAAATGAAACACAGAGAGAAAAAAATTATTTTTAATGAAAAGGTAATCATTGAACAGCTAAAAATAAATGAATAAAATTATTTTTTAAAGTTCAAAAAAACTATACAGTGAGAGTTGGGAGTGAGGGGTATCTTCTGGGGCACTTTCTGAGGAGAAAATGATGAAAAGAAACAGTTCTTTGATAGTATCTGAAATACTACTGCTAGTGATTTTTTTCCTTTTGAATTAATCATTGCCCATTTCTTTTAGATTAATACATTTATAATGCAAAGACCCTGAGAAGGATTAATACTTGGACTCACATTGTTGTGAGTTAGTTGGGCAGCTCTCTAAAAGGGTTAGTGTGGTGTAATGAGTTACATAGTGGCCCCCTAATATGTCTGCATCCTAATCTCTGGAACTCAATTCTTACAACTGTGACTGTTACCTTATTTGGGAAGAATGGTCATTGCAATGTAATTAAGTCAAAGATCTTGAGATAAGAATATCATCCTCTATTATCTGGGTGGACCCTAAAGCCAATGACAAATACCCTTCTATAAAGGAAGCAGAGGGAGACTGACTGACACAGAGGAGAAGGTGATGTGAAGACAGAGGCAGAGATTGGAGTGATGAAGTCACAAGCCAAGAAAGCTAAAGGATGCCTACACCACTAGAAGCTGGAGTAGGTGGGGAAGGATTCTCCCCCTAGAGCCTCCGGAGGGAATAAGGGACTGTGGTTATCTTGATTTCATACTTCTGGCCTCCAGACTGGGAGAGCGTGAAATGTCTGGCGCTTGAAACCTCCTGATTTACAGTAATTTGTTGCAGTAGCCACAGGAAACCAAGCTAGGTGGCACACACTTCCTGGGCATTTAAATGAAATCAAGACCCAGGAAGGGATGCCCGCAGGTCATGAAGAGGGGTCCACTGCCTCTCCAGAGTCAACCTTTCTTCAGAGTCCCAGCCTCAACCCTAAGTGAGCCAGTTAGCTTGTCCCTTGTCCATATTCAGGGATGAAGTCGGACTTCTCTGGTGGCCGAGGGGGTGGGAATCTGCCTGCCAATGCAGGGCCATGGATTTGATCCCTGGTCCGGAGGAGCCCACATGCCACGGAACTAAGCCCATGCCCACAACTCCCGAGCCCAAGCTCTGGAGCCCACAGGCTGTATCTGCCGAAGCCCAGGAGCCTAGAGCCTGCGCTCTCTGCAGCATGTGAAGCCACTGCAACAAGAAGTCCGCACACCATAACTAGACAGCGATCCCTGCACGCAGCAACTAGAGAAAGGACGCATGCAGCAACGAAGACCCAGTGCAACCAAGATAAATAAAGAAATGATGAGAGAAATTTAGAGAAAGAAGAGGAATTCAGAACTCCTTCTAGTCACGTGTTTCATTCCCACCCTGGCTGTAGACGTTGTTCCTCACCTTGGCTGTTCATCTTTTACACACATACCCTTGGGCATAAGGGAGTCAGCTACGTAGTGGCAGATCATTCAGTACCTGCCAGGAACAGGGGGGTTCCTGAGACTTGATCACGCCTTTGCTGGCCCCCGGCAAGTACCAACTTTCCTTCTTCATGAAGAGGGGTACCACTCAGAGGGCCCTGTCTCTCTAAGGGCCTTCCAGTTGCTACAAGTAGAACACATTTGGAAGATTCATACCCTACCTCCTAGGGGAACCTGCCCAGTTAACTGACATAGTTGGAGGTACTGGCAGCTGGGAATGGAAGCGGAGAGCAAAGGCACTCGTGTTTATTGTGCAGGTCCTGTGATCTTGGCCCTGTGCTAGGTGCTTTTCATGTATGACCTCATTCAATCCCCATGAGCATTACATGAGGTAAGCAGTAGTATCTTTCCCAGTTTCCTATGGGGAAATTGATGCTCAGAGGGGAATGATGTCACACTGTTTCTAAGTGATGGAAACAGGATATGGTGGTCTGTTTGGCTCCAATGCCTGTTTTCCATACAAGAAAATGATGCCTCCCAGTGGAAGTCAGGAAAGGCTCAAGACTGAGGGCAAAGAATGAGTGTGAGATGCCTTAGAGCCGGCTTCTCTGTCACTCCCTTCACAGTAAGAGCAGAATGTGTTCAGAAGGGAGCAGTGAACTCTCTGATGAGATGGGGCTGGGCTCATTGCTTAAGGAAGACGTGCCGCATTGAATATGCAATGACAGAGCTGTAACATTGCTGTCTAGAGACCTGAGCTGCTCAGTAAACCCTGGGACCTGGGTCACTCAAAAATGAAACAATAAGGGCAGTTGCCCATCTCAGGCTTTGGAGCTTGTTTCAACCCAGGTTTGGTGAACAGGAGAGTGAACCAAAAGTCTATTTGAAAAAAGAGACAGTTCTATTGACTTCTCCTCTTCCACTTCCCCTGTGCTCCAATCCACCTACCCTCTGCCTGCAGAACACACTGCCCTGGAAGAGGTGTATTCGCTCTGTTTGAACTGGGCTTTTAACTTTCAGGTAGTGTCACTGGGACCAGAGCCAGAGTCTCTATTTCCCTCCAGTTCTTACAAGAAATTTCCCAGTAAGCACCAGCTACACTTCTAAGAGAAAAGGGGTTAAGCCTACCATGAAGAATATACATTTTTAAACCCTCCAGTTTATTGATTATTGTCACCAATTTCCCTCTTGCACCCCACGGTCTGGGAAATGATGCTTCCTTTTCACACTCATCTCACTTAGGAGGTAATTGCCCTTTTCCAGGAAAGGAAACTGTTCAACTATCTGACTTTCACTCCTGCAACCACACACTTGTTCCTTCAGGTAATTTGATTGGTTTAGAAGAGGCAGGTGGAAGACTGTCTCTTGAAAACATTCTGGGAACACACAGTAAAATTGGTCTCTCCTTCACTGGTCTGTTTGCTCTATTTAGCTTTAGAGTTTACCAAATCTCCTCTGAACACTGCCCAGCAGGATCTGTTTCTCTGCAGTGCAACTTTCCTTGTGACAGTTCTCTTAGAACTTGGACTGGATCCAGGTTCTGAGTCCCTTCCTGACCAGTTACCAGCTGTGTGCTTCTGGGTGAGTCACTTAATGGTTTTGTGCCTTCTCTGTACAAAAAGGTGAGTCATCCCTGCCACCTGCTCGCAGTGTTGAAGTTAAATGAGAGATCAAACAATGTAAAAGCACACTGAAAACTCTAGAAGCCTGTGCGGAAGTAAATAATACTATTGTGAAACATCGCCTTAGCCATCTCCTCATGCTCAGCGCTCAGCACTGGTCAGAGATCCTGAACTCCAATAGCTTATGATTTGATGTAGAGAAGACAGCACTATTACACTAACGGCTGAGCTGTGGTCCCCTCTGAGTTGCAAGTGAATATCCTAAAACAGGATACTATACAATGGGGTGATGTGGTGCTTTCAGATGTCCCCAAGGTGATATCCCGAGTTCCCATGAGGGAACCCACACAGCAACATTTTGTGGGACCCTCCTGTTAACTCTCTGAGTCCCCTGCTCATGTGGATCAGTTATGACTGTAAACAGATGCTGCATTAGTAAGAATTGTAATCCACATCTACTTTTTTTTTTTGTTTGTTTGGCTGCCAGAGTCACATAGAGAAGGCTGCTCATTCCTTCATAGGCTGGATAAAAAATTTCTTTCTTTTTTTTTTTTTTTCCAGATTTCTCAATGTTAGTATATAGAAATGCAACTGATTTCTTTATATCTTACAACTTTACTGAATTCACTGATTAGTTCTCAGGTTTTTGATGGCATCTTTAGGGTTTTCTACACATAAGATCAGAACATCTGCAGAGAAAATTTTACTTCTTTTCTATTTGGATGCCTTTTATTTCTTGGTCTTGGCTAACTGTCCTGGCTAAGATTTGCAGTACCATGTTGGATAGGAGCAGTGAGAGTGGGAACCCTTAGTTTTTACCTAACCTTAGAGGGAAAGCTTCCAGCCTTCTCCCTTTGAGTATAATGTTAGCTGTGAGGTTGTCACACACGACCTTTATTATGTTCAGGTACATCCCTTCTATACCCAATTTATTGAGAGCTTTTGTCATGAAACAAGTTGTATTTTGTCAAATGTTTTCTTTAGTATCTACTGAAATGATCATATAATGTTTATCTTTCATATGTTAATGTGTTATAGCACATGTTCAGTTCAGTTCAGTTCAGTCGCTCAGTTGTGTCTGACTCTTTTCGACTCCATGAATTGCAGCACGCCAGGCCTCCCTGTCCATCACCAACTCCTGGAATTCACTCAGACTCACGCTCATCGAGTTGGTGATGCCATCCAGCTATCTCATCCTCTCTTGTCCCCTTCTCCTCCTGCCCCCAATCCCTCCCAGCATCAGGGTCTTTTCCAATGAGTCAACTCTTCGCATGAGGTGGCCAAAGTACTGGAGCTTCAGCTTTAGCATCAGTCTTTCCAAAGAACATCCAGGACTGATCTCCTTTAGAATGGACTGGTTGGATCTCCTTGCAGTCCAAGGGACTCTCAAGAGTCTTCTCCAACACCACAGTTCAAAAGCATCAATGCTTCGGCACTCAGCCTTCTTCACAGTCCAATTCTCACACCCATACATGACCACAGGAAAAACCATAGCCTTGACTAGATGGACCTTTGTTGGTAATGTCTCTGCTGTTCAATATGCTATTTAGGTTGTTTATAACTTTCGTTCCAAACAGTAAGCATCTTTTAATTTTATGGCTGCAATCACCGTCTACAGTGATTTTGGAGCCCAAAACAATAAAGTCTGACACTGTTTCCACTGTTTCCCCATCTATTTCCCATGAAGTGATGGGACCAGATGCCATGATCTTCATTTTCTGAATGTTGAGCTTTAAGCCAACTTTTTCACTCTCCTCTTTCACTTTCATCAAGAGGCTTTTTCGTTCTTCTTCACTTTCTGCCATAAGGGTGGTGTCATCTGCATATCTGAGGTTATTGATATTTCTCCCAGCAATCTTGATTCCAGCTTGTGCTTCTTCCAGCTTAGCGTTTCTCATGATGTACTCTGCATATAAGTTAAATAAGCAGGTAACAATATATAGCCTGACATACTCCTTTTCCTATTTGGAACCAGTCTGTTGTTCTAGCTGTTGCTTCCTGACCTGCATATAGGTTTCTCAAGAGTTCTAGCTGTTGCTTCCGACCTGCATATAGGTTTCTCAAGAGGCAGGTCAGCTGGTCTGGTATTCCCATCTCTTTCGAATTTCCCACAGTTGATTGTGATCCACACAGTCAAGGGCTTTGGCATAGTCAATAAAGCAGAAATAGATGTTTTGCTGGAACTCTCTTGCTTTTTCCATGATCCAGCGGATGATTGATTTGCATATACTGAACTATTTGAATCCCAGTGATAAGTTCCATTTGGTCATGGCATATGATATTTTAATGTATTGTTGAATTTAGTTTGTTAATATTTTATTGAGAATTTTTGCATCTATATTCATCAGGGATACTGGCCTATAGTTTTCTTTCCTTGTGGTGTCCTTATCTGGCTTTGGTATTAGGGTAATGGTGGCCTCATAAAATGAGTTTGGAAGTGGTCCTTCCCCTTCAATTTTTTGGAAGAGTTTGACAAGGATTTGTATTAATTCTTCTTTAATGTTTGCTATAACTCACTAGGAATAGCATCTGGTCCTTGGTTTTTCTTTGTCGGTAGATTTTTGATTACTAATTTAATTCCCTTACTCATTATGGTTTGTGCAGATTTTCTGTTTCCTCATGATTCAGTCTTGGTCAGTTATGTGTTTCTAGAAAGTTATCCATTTCTTCTAGATTGTCCAATTTGCTGATGTATAATTATTCATAATCTCTTATGATACTTTTATGTTTCTGTGATATCATCTGTAATGTTTCTTCTTTGATTTTTGGTTTATACATTTGAATATCTTCTTTTATTCTTAGTCTTACTAAAGATGTGTCAATTTTGTTTATCTTTTCAGAAAAATAGCTGTTAGTTTTGTTGAGCTTCTGTAAGACAGCTATTCTGAATACTTTGTTGGGAAAAGAATAGATCTCCATATCACTGGGGTCAGTTACTAGAAAATTATCATGAGCTTGTGGTGGTGTCGTGTTTCCATGATTTTTCATGTTCTGTGAAGTTCTGCATCATTATCTTGGTATTTGAAGTAACACTCATCTCCTCCAGTCTTTACTAACCTCTTCCGTGTGTCCAACTCATTTATGTTGTTCCAGCTGCTTGCTGGTACACCTCCTCTGGAAATCTGGACTTCCATAAAGGATCTCTCATCCACAGGTGTTTGTCTAAGACAATATTTTCCAGGGGCTCTCAGTCCATGGTCAAGAAAGGTTGAGCCCACCCATGGCTTTGAGGTCTATATGCTTATTACTTGATGCACAAGTGTGCAAAATTCCTCCCAGTTCCCTTGTCATGACGCTGGATCCCACAGCTCCCACAAGGCACTTTTGTCCATGGATGGATACTGAATTATTGCTGTTGAGGGGACACAATGAGAGGGCATCTTATTCAGCCTTGATGCTGGTGTCACCCTCCTGGAAGATATTTGCATACAGAAGCCAAGTCCTCCTCAGACTCCCCTAGTCCAGACAAAAATACCTCGCGTGCATTTCACATATGATAGTGCTTTTACCCCAGGGACCTCCTGGTTGTCCTTTTCAGGAAACATTTAGCTTTTTCAGTGTCCCTTAAAGTTATATATTGCTATGAAACTAATGACTCTAAAACTTAGCTGTTTGAAGCTTTATCTGTGTATTATTTTACACCATTTCTGAGTGTATAATTCAGGGATTTTTAATGTATTCACTAAAGGTTGTGCAACCATCATTACAGTGTAATTCCAGAACATTTTTCACATTCCAAAAAGAAAGTCAGGAATCCATAAATAGCTTAGGGGTGGTTCTGGGCTCTGGGTCTCTCCTAAGGTCCCATTCAAGAGTCAATCATCTGAAGGTTGGAATGGGACAGGAAGGTCTGCTTCTAAGAAGGCCCATTCACATGGTTGGCAAGTTATTGCTGCTTTTTGACAGGAGGCCTGAGTTCCCAAAGGGTTCAACTCCTCACTGTGTGGACCTCTCCATAGGACTGCTTGAGTGTCCTCAACATATGGCAGTTTGCTTCGTCTAGAGGTACTGATTCAAACGAGAAAATAAGAGGGATATAATAGGTTTTATGTCCTAATATCAGAATCACACACTATTATTTCCTTCTATTCTATAGAAGCCAGTTCCAAAGCACAGCCCACACTCAAGGAGGGAAGTTTGGCTTCACCTTTTGAAGGGAGCAGCATCAAAGAGCTTGTGCACATAATCTAAAACCGTGGTTTTCAGACCTGGCCACAATGGCCAAGATGAAGTATGATTAGTGTCGTTGGCTGTCAGGCTATCACTCCCTTGATCTCAATTTTTATCTTTTCTTAACACAAATATAGTGCAGTTGCCACATACATAAGTATGTAGGCCCTGGAAGCCTGCCCCTCTCTTTCCTACCTGATTGTTCTCTGGCAAGTCACTTAACCTCCAGGTTCGATTTCTGTAAAATGAAGATAACAGCAGCCATTTACAGAATTGTTCTGATGATCCTGGAAATGCTTGGCTAATTCCCAATACATTCTCTGCTGCTGCTAAGTCACTTCAGTCGTGTCTGACTCCGTGTGACCCCATAGACGGCAGCCCACCAGGCTCCACTGTTCCTGGGATTCTCCAGGCAAGAACACTGGAGTGGGTTGCCATTTCCTTCTCCAATGCATGAAAGTGAAAAGTGAAAGTGAAGTCACTCAGTCGTGTCCAACTCTTAGCCACGCCATGCACTGCAGCCCACCAGGCTCCTCTGTCCATGAGATTTTCCAGGCAAGAGTACTGGAGTGGAGTGCCATTGCCTTCTCCAAATACATTCTCAGGAAGTGTTAACAAAATTCAAGGTGGCATAGTTTCTTAAGCAGCCATTTCAGCCTGATAATTCAATTAAGAGGTCGTAGCCAACTCAAAATTACAGTTTTCTTTTCATCTTGTTAAATTATGAAGTCTACTCTCCCATACTGATTTTCTGTAAATACATTTTAAATTATTTTTTTATGTTAAGATAAAATTCATATGCCATACAATTTATCATTTTCAAATGTACAACTCAGTGGTGTGTGGTTTATTCACAAGATTGCATGACTATCATCACGCTCTAATTCCAGAACACTTTCATTATCACCCAAAGAAACCTCAGAAGTCATTTCTCATTGCTCTATTCCTACCCATTGACAATCATTAATCTCCTTTTGTCTCTATGGATTTGCCTATTCTGGATATTTTCTATAAATGCATTTATACAGTATGTGGCCTTTTGTGTTTGTCTTCTTTCACTGAGGATAATTTTTTGTTGCTGTTGGAGAAATATTTATTGTCAACTTTTCTAATTCAACAAACGGAAAAAATTTCTTACAAATTAAAATACAGATAAAACGATGCACTTCTTGAGATTAAAAAGAAAATAATGAAAGAAAAAGATAGAAGAACACAAAGGGGGAAAAATGTCAGTGATATGGAAGTCTAGAAAAGGCCACAAAACAATCTGATCTAATTAACCCTCTCTGGCAGTAAAAAGGAATTCATATGATCTAAATCAATTGTTAAGTGATTGCCTAATTTATTCACAGATTCCTCCAGTTAGGAAATAAAGCACACAGCCCTGAGGATAATGTTTTTAGGTCCATCTATCTTGTAGTATATATCAATACTTCATTCCTTTTAGTGGCTGATTAATATTCCATTGTCTGGATATACTATATTTTACTCACCTATTTGTCAACTGATAGTCAGTTGGGTTGTTTCCCTTTTCTGCTATTACAAATGCTGCTATAAATTTTAATGTACATGTCTTTGTATGAACACATGTCTTCATTTCTCATGGGTATATATCTAGGGGTGGAATTGCTGGGTCATTTGGCAGGTCTAATGTTTAAATTTTTGAGGAACTGTTTTCCACAGCGTCTGCACCATTTTTTACATTTCTGCTGCTAAGTCATGTCAGTCGTGTCCGACTCTGTGCGACCCCACAGACAGCAGCCCACCAGGCTCCTCTGTTTCTGGGATTCTCCAGGCAAGAACACTGGAGTGGGTTGCCATTTCCTTCTCCAATGCATGAAAGTGAAAAGTGAAAGTGAAGTCGCTCAGTCGTGTCCGACTCCCAGCGACCCCATGGACTGCAGCCCACCAGGCTCCCCCGTCCCTGGGGTTCTCCAGGCAAGAGTACCGGAGTGGGGTGCCTTGCCTTCTCCGTTTTACATTTCTACCAGCAAAATATAAAGATTCTAATTTCTCCACACTATAAATAACATTTTTTTTTAACAGTCAAAATAGAGGAGGGACTTCCCTGGTGGTTCAGTGGTTAAAATTACATGCTTCCAATGCAAGGGGCTCAGGTTCAGTCCTTGGGCAGGGAACGAAGATCCCACATGCAAACAGGTGCAGCAAAAAACAAAACAAAATAGAGGAGTTCAGGATCAACTTTATTAAATTTCCCTTTATTGAATTCAGGTACTTTTTCATAAATTTGAGGTGATTTTGAACCCTGGTTTTTCCAATCCTATGTCTTTATTTGATTTATTAACCAACCTGTTGTGTAGAAACATTAGCTTGATTGGAACTAGGTGGGAACCTAACCTATATTTCTTTATCGTTTCCACAAAGGTACCATGATAGACATCAGACATTTTGCTTACAGCAACAAACTCTTGATCTTACAAATTTTCTAGATTATAATGATAATATATAGCTTTTTGTAATATAGTTATAGCTTCCCTGGTAGTGCAGCAGTAAAGAATCTACCTGCCAATTCAGGAGACATGAGTTCGATCCCTGGGTCAGGAAGATCCCCTGGAGAAGGGAATGGCCACCCACTCTAGTATTCTTGCCTGGAAAATCCCATGGAGAGAGGAATCTGGTGGGCTACAGTCTATGGAGTCGCAAAGAGTCAGACATGAGTTAGTGATTAGACAACAATAATATAGTTATAACCAGATTCTAGTTAAAAAATAATTCACAGAAAGAAATTTAGGAATTAACAAATGAAGTCTTATTTTAGATAAGTAAAAATAAAATGAGTGACTTTTCCGAGGTTACTAGGTAGTGTCAGCAGCAGGACTTGAATCCAGTTCCATTTCCCACCTTGTTGCTCTTCATGTCACTCAGAGCAGAGGTGTAGGGCACAGTCACTTGACTGTTGGCAGGGCAATTGTTTAGTTTGTTTGCACAGCAAGCTTCTCTTCAGTTCTTTCCCCCTCACCAAGTCACAACCTAGCTGTGGCATAACAGTTCCAGCGAATCTCTTCTGGTTCCTTTTAATCACCTCATTTTTTTTAATTTAAAAAATAAGTATGACATTTTTGAGCTTCCTTGGTGGCTCAGATGGTAAATAATCTGCCAGCAATGTGGGAGACTTGGGTTAGATCCCTGGTTTGGTAAGATCCCCTGCAGGAGGGCATGGCAACTCACTCCAGTATTCTTGCCTGAAGAAGCCCCATGGATGGAGAAGCCTGGCAGGCTGCAGTTCATGGGGTCACAAAGAGTCGGACATGACTGAGCAACTAAGCAGATATGACATTTGTACTTCTTAAGTGCTAGTAAATCATATTTTCATTGTGTATTTTAGAACTTGTGAATAGGAAAATTTACTAGCCTGTATTTCCTGTAACTTACATTTTCCCCTTTTGTAAAAATCCTTTACTGCCTCTTTAGTCACCTCTTCTGTCATTCATTATTTCACAGAATTACCCAAAATGATTTTATCACCTCTATGTGTTTCTTTTAGTACTGTGTTTACATTTGTGCAGGCTCAAATGCCTTAACTCCTGTAAATTATTTAGACATTGTCTTACTATTTTTTTTTAACTTTTATGGCAAACTTGAGTCCTTTTTCATTTAACTTTCCAATTTGTTTATCCTTGTTTATCCTATCCAACTTTCCAATATCTTTATCCTTGGAGAAGAAACAAGCAAAATAAGGGTTGTTATGTCATCTTTCAGTCATCTGCAGTTTATTCACTGTCTTTTCCAAAGAACGTCCTATTCCTTTCTTTTTCACTTTCTGTATTAAAATATATTTGTTAAAGTCTTCTTTTCATAGTTCTCCCACATAAAAAAGGAGGAGAAAATACCTTAGGTACTGATATGAAATAAGCTCCAGGATATATTGTTGAGTGAAGCAAGACAGTACAGAATCATAAACATAAGCTACAATTTTTTGTGTAAAATCTGGAAAAAAGAATATAGGGCATATTTCATTGATTCTAAAATGCATGCATTTTCATTTTTGGATGTCTCTGAAATTAGAATTCATTGTATTGATGGCAAATAGTAACTTATTTGGTAATGCTTTTTAATTTTTTTCTTTTCTAGTAGTATAACGTACTATAATTATAGTGTATGCATAATATATGCCACATAATATAGCATACCATAGAACATATATATATTTGAGAGTTGGACTGTGAAGAAGGCTGAGCGCCGCAGAATTGATGCTTTTGAACTGTGGTGTTGGAGAAGACTCTTGAGAGTCCCTTGGACTGCAAGGAGATCCAACCAGTCCATTCTGAAGGAGATCAACCCTGAGATTTCTTTGGAGGGAATGATGCTAAAACTGAAACTCCAGTACTTCAGCCACCTCATGCGAAGAGTTGACTCATTGGAAAAGACCCTGATGCTGGGAGGGATTGGGGGCAGGAGAAGAAGGGGACAACAGAGGATGAGATGGCTGGATGGCATCACTGACTCGATGGACATGAGTCTGAGTGAACTCCGGGAGTTGGTGATAGGGAGGCCTGGTGTGCTGCGATTCATGGGGTCTCAAACAGTCTGACACGACTGAGCAACTGAACTGAACTGACTGATATATACTATGCTGTGCTATGCTCAGTCGCTCAGCTGTGTCCAACTCTGCAACCCCGTGGACTGCAGCCTGCCAGGTTCCTCGTTCATGGGATTCTCCAGGCAAGAACACTGGAGTGGGTTTCCATATTCTCTTCCACAAGATCTTCCTGATGCAGGGATCAAACTCACATCTCCTATATCTCTTGCATTGGCAGGCAGATTCTTTACAACTAGTGCCACCAGGGAAGCTCCATATTATGTATACATATAGTATATAAGCATAATAACGGTACATTTTGTAATCAACAGGATCGTACGTTTGTTAAAGTATATTATTTCTTTTGATTGCATATGCAAAGAAGTTTCTCTAGGAGAATTTGTAAGAACCTGGTAAAAAAAATATTGCTCAAAGGGAGGAAAACTAAGTGACTGGGGAGCAGATGTGACAGAATTTCTATTGCATCCCTTTTGTATCCTTCACTATTTGAATCACATAATTATGCTAATAAATGAAACAGTTGAACAATAATTCAAATTCTAAAAGTGCAGCAGGACTTGGGTCCTCCTGCCACCATTATATTTGTTCAGATTTGTGCAGTTTTGTGTTTGTTCCTAGTCATGACTGTGCCATCATATACTCCACTCTCAACCCAAGTTCAGCATTGAGCCTGGCCAGGCACTCTCCAACTGACATCATCCCTTTTCCTCAAGTTTTGTTGTCACTTTCAAATCACCAACCAGATCTTTATTCGTTAAAATTGAGTTCACTATAGCTGTCCCTCTCATTGCTTCCTTCACATTTCTACTGATGAAATTGTTCCATAAGGCAAAGCATAAATATATCAGATGCTCTGCTTTTATGAGATGTTGACTTTCAGCAGAACCATCTAGCAGCATCTAGGGAGAGGAGGAGAGATATATCTTGAAAGGAAAAAAGAATTTTTTAATTGGCACCAAAGCACTTGGCAACCATTAGATTACCATGATAGCTCATACATGGTGTTTGCTAAATAAACCAGGAGGCAGATGCAATGAATGACTCTAAGATGCTAGCAGTTATGCGTGTCACTAAACCAGCATTGCTGATTCATTCCAATTGATGATGATATTTAGAAATGCAAATAGCCACTTCCCAGACCACTCTGAATGTTTTCTACACACAAAAGTAGTATTAAATCTCAAGTAAGCAAAATCAATTCTAGCAATCCTGGATGGCAAATAATAGCTACCAGAGCTATGCTGAGATGTCAGGTCTATTAAAAAAAAAAAAAAGCTAAAAAAGTTCAATACAGAATAGAGGAAGAATTTTCAGGGCCAAAGCTTTCCAGTTTAATGTAGATAGGATCCAACCAGTGCTGGTTGGGCATGGATAACAACAGATTCCAGAGTGATTACCATCAGTTCTTGTTGGCATTTGTGGTTCCCTCTTATCAACAGGCTGGTGCAAGGTGAAGAAAGTTTAAAGGCCCATTAGTAAAAGGAACATTTTCAGTGGTTTGTGTGCTGGGGTACAGAAAAAATACTTGCTCAAATTAGGACAGACCTACTTTTATATAAATTTACTTTTTAGTAATGTTAATTATTTAACAAGCAACTGACATAAAACATTTCCTTGTGATGAGAACTTTTAATATCTACTCTTAATCATTTTAAAATATACAATATAATATTGTTCACTATAGTCATTATGTTGTCCATTACATTCCTAGAACTTGTCTTTTAACTGGAAGTTTTTTGCTATGTTATGAAATAGTCTGGGAACATTATTTTTAACATGTCATTTAATTTGATTGACAAATATAGTCTTTGAATATGCACTCTTACTCATCCAGACTCTCTTTCTGAACTCCAGTTCATCCAGTTTATTTACCAAGAGGTTATTTAAAACATTTACAGAATGAAAAATAATATTATCAGATAATTTGCTATGCAGCAATAGATAACTAATATGTAAGGGTTTAGTTGTAGATATAAAGCTAGTTTGTATAAAACTAAAGTTTTTTTTTCAGTTTGTGATACATTTATTTAATAGTGCTGTATAATTTTGGGTGAATTGGGGTGAGTGTGCAAAGTTTCAGTTTTATCATCTTAAAATGGAAATAAATATATCATTCCACTGCCTCAAAATTATTTTAAAAACAAAATGAAAAAGTTTATAAAGTAACTGCCACAATAGCTAACAAATATTAAGCAATCCCTAAGTGAAAGCTATTTTCAATTAATAAATTATACCACAATAGTCAGGCTTCCCAGGTGGCACTAGTGGTAAAGGACCCACCTGCCAATGCAGGAGACAAGAAATGTAGGTTTGATCTCTAGATAGGGAAGAGCCCCTGGAGGAGCATGGCAACTCACTCCAGTATTCTTGCCTGGAGAATTCCATGGACAGAGGAATCTGGCAGACTACAGTCCATGCGGTTGTACAGAGTCTGACACCACTGAAGTGACTTAGCACACACCACAACAGTCACACACACACCACAACAGTGTGGCTAGCAGGAGCTATTGGTTCACCTTTAGGATGGCCATGTTTAAGGTTAAGCACCATAAAACATTATATATAGAAAGTATATATATATATATATATATATATATATATATACTATAGCTCAGTCCTCTAAGTTTTCTAAATTAAGTACATGTTAAGAATTAAGCCAGTTTTTCCAATAATGTATAAACACCTTCATCAGGCAAACTCACTCAGTTGGGATCTTGGGTGCTAGACTTGTTGTCGTTCAGTTGCTAAGTTGTGTCTGACACTTTGTGACCCCATGGACTGCAGCACACCAGTCTCCTCTGTCCTGTCTCCTGGAGTTTGCTCAAATTTATGTCCATTGAGTCGATGATGCCATCTAGCCATCTCATCCTCTACCACCCCCTTCTCTTTTTGCCTTTGATCTTTCCCAGCATCAAAGTCTTTTCCAATGCATCAGCTCTTTTCATCTAGTGGCCAAAGTTTTGGAACTTCACCTGCAGCATCAATCCCCCCAGTGAATATTCAGGGTTGATTTCCTTTAGGATTGATTGGTCTGCTCTCCTTACAGTATAAGGGACTCTCAAGAATCTGCTCCAGCACCACTACAAGGAATGGGAATCACTGTTTAAAAAGAAGTTCTGCTCATGATTCTAATGTGCATAAAATTCTGGGAAATACTAGCTAATGATTTCTAGAAGTTATAGGAACTATAAATCTGGGTTCCCCAACTAACAAAAAACTCAGAAAGTCATGAAAGGTCCTTATATATGCAATACCTACTTCTGCTAAACTCTCTAACTTTCAGAATCCAGCAGGAGTTTCTCAGTAAACTGTCTGTATTTTCTTATACTCAGGTCATGGTCCAGTCTAAACAAAACACTCACTTATGTTGTGTGAACATTATGGTTTAGCTAACTTTCACATTATTTGCTAAAGCTTGTGGGTGGCATTTTCTCAATTTTAAAGCATTCCTTTAGGGTAACAAATATTTAGGGTATTTCAAGCTCATACTTTGATCATCTTTCACTGTGAAGTTAGGCCATGTTTCTACAAGAATGCTTTCTGTCTGTGGTAATGGTGGTTTCAGGAAGATTTATGTATGTAAAAAGACTGGTGGTTTTGATACCATCTGTTAGCTAGTCTCTTGAAAAACTCTTGGCTGTGGTAGAGTTTTCTTCATAATCAGAGAAGGAATCATTTTTCTGTGTGCCATTATGATGGCAGTTGTGTACAATAACTCACAGCTCTTAAAGCTAAGTGTCATATTTAATCAGGGACTAGTATCCACAATATGTAAAGAACACTCATACTTCAACAATTAAAAATCCAACTTGAAAATGTCAAAATATTTGAACAGACATTTCATCAAAGAGGATATGTAGGTGGCAAATAAACATATTACCAATAAGTGTTATTTAGACATTAAAGAAATGCAGATTAAAATCCTAATCAGATACTCCTATACACCTATTAAATGGCAAAAAAAAAAACAACCAAACAGACAAACCTGACGATATCAAATCCTTGTGAGGATGTGGAGCATTTGGAACTCTGATGCATTGGTGGTGGGAAAGCAAAATGGCACAGCCACTTTTGAAAGCAATTTAGTAGTTTCTTATAAAGCTAAACACTCACTGTGTGACTCAGCATTCCTGTTCCTAGGTATTTATTTACCAAAAGAAATGAAAACTATGTCCACACAAAACTTGTATGTGAGTATTCATAGCAGCATTGTTAGTGAGAGCTAAAACGTGGAAAGAAAACATCTAACTTTTCATCAGTTGCCAAATGGTTAAACAAACATTCTCACAATGGAATGCTCACTGGCAATAGAAGGAAACAAACTGCTGAAATGTGCAACAATATAGATTAATCTGAAATGCCTTCTCTTGGGCTTCCTTGGTGATTCAGTGGTTAAGAATCCTCCTGCCAATGCAGGGGACGCAGGTTCGATCCCTGGTCGGGGAAGATCACACATGCAGTGAGGCAGCTAAGCCCTCACCACAACTACTGAGCCCACGTTCTAGAGCCTGTGAGCTGCAACCACTGAAGCCTGTGCACTCTAGAGCCTGTACCTGCAACTAGAGAGTAGCCCCCGCTTGCTGCTTCAAGAGAAAGCCCGCATGCAGCAACAAAGGCCCAGTAAGTGGGTCTTTTTCACTTTTCTAGTAAGTAAAAAAAAAAAAAAAAGACTCAAGTGACTACCTAGTGTGTGAATTTGCTTATATAACACTCTGACAAGGTGAAATTATTGGGACAGAGACCAATCATTGGTTCCCAGGGGGCTGGCTATGGAGGAGGAGGTTAACTACCAAGGGACATTTGTGTGTGTGATAGAAATATTTTATATCTTGATTGCAGTGGTGGTTACACGAATGTATACGTTTGTCAAAATTTGAAAGTTGAGTTTTACTCTATGTAACTTATACTCAATAGAGCTGACTTAAAAACAGGGCTTCCCTGGTGGCTTATTGGTAAAGAATCCACCTGCTAGTGCAGGAGATGCCAGTCCCATCGCTGGGTTGATGAAGAAAGAAAAGAAAAATGGCAAACCACTCCAGTATTCTCACCTGGAAAATTTCATGGACAGAGGAGCCTGGTGGGCTATAGTCCATGGGGTCAAAAATGCATTAGATACAACTTATCAATTAAACAGCAACAACAAAAACACACAGATTTGGACATAGACTGTTCTGACACATGATGCTTTTCTAAATTTGAATTTCAGTTAATCTATGAAGCTTCCAGTATTAAAACTCTGACTATAGCGTTCTGAATGAATGTTTCAAATAAGCACCTTGCAGGATAGTTCCAGCTTATTAAGCTGCAGGATGAATTCAAGGTACTGGAAACCAAGTACTGGTTCTGATGTATAGAGTTTTCAGACATGGCTTCCTGTGGTGAAAAACAAAATAAATCTGGGCCCACTATACTGCCTTTCATTCCTTCCCCACAACTCAACCAGCCATGCCATCATTAGGATCCTAAAGAGTTCTCTGGGATGTCTATGTTTGGATCTCAGGCTATTCATGGATATTTTAGGTCTTTGAGATGGTCTCTGCACACTACTAGAGGATGAGAAACTCACCAGGAGAAAATTTGCAATTTGTCTGTGCATGGAAGCAACTGATTGAGTGTCAGTGATTGAGCTAGTGAATTTGCCAGGCAGGTGTAGATGGAACAGTGGGGCATGCAATAGATACAGTATTTTATCTATGATTCAGACTTTTTCCCTCTTAATGTTGCTTTTAATTACATTTATTACAAAAATTACTTTGAGGATTTATAAAAGATTAAGTGAACAAAACACTGCAAAATTCAGTTTTCAGGTAAAGATTAAAATTATATTCTAGTGTAATAAGTAAAGCGCACAATTTTACTTCTTGTAAAATAAATTTAAATGTGTGTAATTCTTATGAATGATGCCTGAATAACAATTTCTTTGAAAAATCTGTACAATGAATTTCCTCAGGCTTAACTGATGCCTTCTCAAGATCAATTTAATATTTTTTCAAAACTCAGGATTTTAATCCCTTGAATCTTTTTTTCTCTTACACAAAAGAAAGACAAACTCACTCTGGGCTAGAACAATATCTTCATTACCAGACTAGCACTCTGGAACTATGCTGCTGTTCCCAGTCAGAATGAAAGAGTAACACGAAAGTCTAAACTTGGGAACTTATCTACCAGCCTAGTTTACCTCACTTGACAAGAAACCCCTTTCTCATCTGGGAAACAGAGGCAGTTCCCTGTCTGCTTCCCAATTTCTTAGATCTTGCAGGAAATTTCTAAGTTCCTGACTGAGTTAGTGAGAGAAGCTCATTGAAGCCAATCTGTTTTGTTTTGCCTTTAAAATATTTATTTAGGTACTTTTTGGACTGCACTAGGTCTTTGTTGCAGCCTGGGAGATTACACTGTGGCATATGAACTCTTATTTGCAGCATGTGGGATCTAGTTCCCTGACTAGAGATGGAAGCCGGGTCTCCTACATTGGGACTGCAGAGTCTTAGCCCCTGGACCACCAGGAAAGTCCTGAATCCAGTTAGTTTCAGTGTTTAGAAATGAGAACTTCCGACAGTGGGAGAGTGGATGGGCAGGAAGCAACACACAAATTGTTGAATAAATCTCAGTTTCAATTTGTACATCCTCTAATCTGAAACAGTCCCCTTTTTGGACTTTGTTGGGTGACTGGCTCTAAGTAACAAAAATCCAAAAGTACACCTGATTTTTAAAATGGTAACCCACTTTCAGTGTTGCAGGAACTTTAGACTACTTTTCTAGTACAAGGAAGGGTCTTTCTTTATTCCAGGCACATTCTTGAGATCAAGAGCTAGTCTACTATTTTACTGAGTACCTATTATTTGTCAATATTATTAGACCTTGTGTCAGTGGAGGGAGAAAATGGAGAAAGGGAGACCAAAATGATTAAGACTTAGTTCCAGGACTTAGATCCAAGTATCTTACAATTTAGGGGGTGAAACCATTGCATCTATATTAAAATTTTTTTTTCTCATGGAACTTAAATTGGTTTGAAGTTAATAGAGAGAATGGCTTTTTTCTATTTTAGGTGGGAAGATAGTAATTTATTTAGTACATTTAGAAATTCAGTGGTTCTTGAGCATCTCAAAGATTCTGAGTCTTACACTGGCCACCATAATGGAAAAAGAAAAGACCTTTGCTTCAAGTTGGTGGTAATATTTGGATATCTTTAATGAAGAGTACTGGATAGGAGTATGGCAGACCTGCTGCTGCTGCTGCTAAGTCGCTTCAGTCGTGTCCGACTCTGTGCGACCCCATAGACGGCAGCCCATCAGGTTCCCCCGTCCCTGGGATTCTCCAGGCAAGAACACTGGAGTGGGTTGCCATTTCCTTCTCCAATGCATGAAAGTGAAAAGTGAAAGTGAAGTCGCTCAGTCGTGTCTGACTTGTAGCGACCCCAAGGACTGCAGCTTACAAGGCTCCTCTGCCCGTGGGGTTTTCCAGGCAAGAGTATAGGAGTGGGTTGTCATTGCCTTCTCCGGTATGGCAGAGCACTGATTTTGAATTCCAGATCTGCAATTTAATAGCTGACATGACTTTAGAAAAATTATGTAACTTACCCATACCTTGGCCTTCTTATTTTATAAAAAGAGGATAATAGCACATCTCATTCAGCTGATATGTTAATAAAATACACAAATAATGTAAAAGTATAGACTTAGTGCCTGGAACATGGTAGATGAGGGATGACTGTAAGTTATTACTATTATTATTACAGTAATGCATACCAATGAATATCAT
The DNA here is from genome assembly GCA_006408695.1 of Aepyceros melampus. NCBI lineage: Eukaryota > Metazoa > Chordata > Mammalia > Artiodactyla > Bovidae > Aepyceros > Aepyceros melampus. Next base: position 176,199 of record SJXQ01000533.1, on the reverse strand, counting down.
ACAATGAGCTATTTGCTTTGGAACAAGACAATAAATAACCTCCAAGAAAATCCAAGATATGTCTTCATTACTCCTAAACTCTACTGCATTATTCTCAGGTGGGTGTTCAGATTATTCCAGGCTGTGAATCTAAATCCACAAATTTCTTGGAATTCAGCACTTAAGATCCAAAGTTAAACAACACACTGGGCAAGGTCCTAGAGAGAAAAGGCAGTTTTTGCAGTGGAGTCTGGTTTATACTTAGTGATTACAAATTTCCCTTGACAGCTTTTAGTGTAAATGGCTTTCTTGCAAAATTCCAAGGGAAATAAGCTCTGGACTGTCTTATTTGCCTTTGGAGTAAGTCAACACCTACATTAATTTTAGAGGATTCTGCTCTAGCTTTTATTTGCCCCATATGGCTGATGTCTGATGTCTAAAACCTTACCAGGTTATTTACTTTAGCTTAGTAATCTTTTTTCTTTCCCAGCTGAAAGACAAATATCCCTCGTCGAGGAGAGGCGAGTCAAGATCCAACACTGTGGGGGCCAAGCCCTACTCTTGTTCTCTCTGATTATGTGGCTTCTACCATGCACAACCTAGCCCTTGAATCTAGACTGTCTTGTCTGTAGTCTCTTGTGACTATATCTAGTCCTCAGTTTTGTTTGAAAACTCCTTCAGGGCAGAACTTATGTCAAAAGATTTTGTAGAATATTGATTCAACTTGATTTACCCCTACGTTAAACCTGTGTAGCACAACTCAACATCAAAATTAGGTGAATGATAAATAGGAAATTGTTGTTGTTGATTATGACCTGGTTTCACTTCCCTAAAATCTAAACTGTAATGTATGCTCTGGTAGTCTTTTAAAATTAGAAATTGTGGAACCCACCGTAATTGTAGCGAGTTCCAGATCTCCTGGAACTATTGTAAAAGGCAACCTAGGGCTTCAAATTAAGAAAAAAAATCCCAAATCAATCTCAGAAATGGATCCTTATTGCTTAGCATCTTAGATATAGAAGAATGGGCCTGAATAATGTTAAAGTCCTGTTTTCCTCCCCATTGCAAAAATTATCCAATAAAAATTATGTTCACTTAGCACCCAAAGGATCTGAAGCTTGCTCAGCTCTTCATTATGTTAGAATTGCTGGAAATCAGTGAGTAGTATGGAAGGTCGCTCTTTGAGTCTCCTAAGACAAATCCCTGGAGTTTTGATTTGCTAAATTCTAATTTAGACTAACAGCAGTCTTATTTCCCTAATTTTACAGTCTAAGTTCTTGGACTCTTTCTGTGCACTTAGAGTTTAATGTACCTAGTTAAAAAACACAACAACAACAACAACAACCAAAAACGTCATTTTTCATTTCTAATGAGGACTAATTATGAGAAAATATATTCAAGGTAAGATGAAATAAGAATTTCTTGGGAGGCCTTTATAATAACTTTTAAATTCAGTTAATAAAAAGAAGTGGGGCTTAGAGTATAGAAGCGAGGTTAAGATACTTGGCCTTATCAAAATAAAAAGCAGGAGCTGTTTTTGTGTTTTGTGGGGAGGGAAATGAAGCTGGTGGATATGGAGGACATCTCACCTAGGATACTAGGTTATCAGGACTTAACACACAGCACTTTTCAAGAATCTAAAAATGAAAGGAATTTTTCTATTCTCGCCCAAGAAAGTTAGATAACTAGGACCTGCCTTTGCTTCAAGTAAATTAATTCATGAGTACTCACCCCTCATATGTACAGGGTACCTTATCAGGTAAGGAGTGAGATAGAGAGGTAGACTGTAGGGGAAAAAAATCCAGAGACATAAAGCATTTGCCCAGAACACTAGAAAGTTCTTGAGTAAACTGAGTTTCCAAATTGGTGTCCCTGGCAGTGTACCTGGGATTCCTCTTTTTTTTCCCCTTTTTGTCCTACCTGGTCTGTGGAGATCTTTCTTTCAATTTTGGGTGTTTGAATTATTGTGTCAGTAGGTATTCTGTGAGAACTATTCCAGCTATAGATGTATTTGGGTTTCCCAGGTAGTGCACTGGTAAAGAATTCGTCTGCCAATGCAGCTACGCGGGTTCGATCCCTTGGTCAGGAAGATCCCCTGGAGTAGGAAATGATAATCTACTCCAGTACTCTTTCCTGGAAAATTCCATGGACATAAAAGCCTGGCTATGGTCCATGGGGTCACAAAGTGTCAGACATGACTGAGCACACACATACACATTAAAAAAAAAATTTTTTTTTAACTTATTTATTTTTGGCTGTGCTGGGTCTTTGTTGCTGTGCATGGGCTTTCTCTAGTTGCCTCCAGCAGTGGCTACTCTCAAGTTAATGTGCTCAGGCTTCTCATTGCAGTGACTTCTCCTGTTGCAGAGCACAGTCTCCAAAGTGTAAGCGCTTCAGTAGTTGTGGCACTGCAGCTTAGCTGCATGTGGAATCTTCACCAGTCAGGGACTGAACCTGTGTCTGCTGCATTCAGGCAGATTCTTAACCAGTGGACCACCAGGGGAATCTTAAGATGTATTTTTCCTTTCCTAGATGTATTTTTGATGTACTTGTGGGAAGAGGTGCTCTCACTGACCATTCTATCTTGATAGGTGTCTCCCCTAAGCTGCCTAAGATACCTAAGTAAGATAGTAATGATGCTAGATCTAAAGTGTGTTAGTTGTTCAGTAGTGTCTGACTCTTTTCAAGCCCATGGACTATAGCCCGCCACAAGAATACTGGAGTGGGTAGCCATTCCTTTCTCCAGAGGATCTTCCCAAACCAGGGATCCAACCCAGGTCTCCTGAATTGCAGGCAGATTCTTCAGCGTCTGAGCTACCAGGAATGCCCCACCAGGGCTAAACCCTCCCATAAATCTCAAGGACCCTGTGAGGGTTTATCCATTCCGTTCAGTTCAGTTGCTCACTCGTGTTCAACTCTTTGCGACCCCATGGACTGCAACACGCCAGCCTCCTGTCCATCACGAACTCCCAGAATTTACTCAAACTCATGTCCATTGAGTTGGTATTGCCATCCAACCACCTTATCCTCTGTCATCCCCTTCTCTTTCCGCCTTCAATCTTTCCTAGAATCAGAGTGTTTTCAAATAAGTTAGTTCTTTACATCAGGTGGCCAAAGTATTGGAGTTTCAGCTTCAGCATCAGTCCTTCCAATGAATATTTAGGACTGATTTAGGATGGACTGGTTGGATCTCCTTGCAGTCCAAGGGACTCTCAAAAGTCTCCTCCAACACCACAGTTCAAAAGCATCAATTCTTTGGGGCGCAGTTTTGTTTATAGTCCAACTCTCACACCCTTACATGACTACTGGAAAAACCATGGCTTTGACTTGACGCGGAAGCCTGGAGTGCTGCGATTCATGGGGTCGCAGAGTCGGACACGGCTGAGCGACTGAACTGAACTGACTTGACGGACCTTTGTTGGCAAAGACGGACCTTTGAGGGCTTAATCAGAAGACGGAAAATTTTGATATGCCCCTAAGGTTATAGCAAACGCTTATCTCCAAGTTTAAGAAACACCCTTAGGAAAGTTAATTACCGATTTAACATTCACGTTAGAAAGACTAAAACTTGATTTTCATTTTTCCATTGAAAATGACAAATAATGCAATAAACAGAAACATAATTGAAAAAAATTTAAAAGAGGAGAGAAGAAAATAAAAACAAAACGGATTAAGAGAAGGAAAAATAAGAAAAATAGGAAGGTGGGTAGGCCTTTCCAAACACCTCGGGCCCCACCTCCGACGGGCTCGGGTAAACCGAGCCCCGCCCCCAGTCCTGAAAGGGGTCCCACCCCAGAGCTTCAGCGAGTTCCTCGTTCTAGCCCCGCCTCCGTTCACCGTGGCTCCACCCCATCCTGGGAGATAAGCGCCTAAGCGGCGAGTCCGGGGGGAGCCAGGCGGGACTTCCGGCGTTTGAAAAACTTCCGGCGGGAACCGGAAGGTGTTGTCTAGCATACAGACTCACGGAGCTCTGACGCGCCGGGCGCGAAGGTGAGCCGAACGTCCGCCTTCGCGGGCTTCCTGCGGGCTCGCTGGAGCCAGGTGCCCGGGCTCCGATATTTTTGGGACCATTTAAAAAGTTCTGAGCGATCACTGGGGGAATAACATCCGTTTTTAAAGTGAGGAGTTTCATTACATATTACTGCAGTGTCCCACACCCTGCCCCCTCGGAAAGCCCATCCTAGCTGCTGCGCGTCACCTGGCGCGTCTTCTCAGTCACATTTCAGCACTGAGTACAGAAGCGCAGTTGTGGGAAAGCCGGGTAGGCCTAGATGGTTTTCATACCTCAAATGAGCCGAGGTGGGGTAGGAAGCGCCCTTTTGACTCTCAGATCTTGTCCCGGGCAGAATCTGCTGGATCCTCAGCTCTGTGCCTGGGGGCACACTGATCTGGTTGAGTTGTTTGTGGGGAGCTTAATGTCTTGAGCTTTTTATTCTTGGGCGGGTCAGATTCACAAGAAAGAGTCTTTACACACTACTCCCTAGGTGGTAGGAATCTGCCTGGCAGCTTTTTTGGGAGCACAGTGGGAGAAGGGGACCGTGAATCTCTGTATGGTTCCCCTACCAACAGCTGTACTTAGTATCCCCTAGTTTAGAGACTCTCTTACCTTCTCCGGAGAAGAAACCTCCAGACTTGGGGGTTTGTTAAATTCATGAAGCAGAGTAGAGCTTGTAGAGACATGCCTTTGCTTGAGACAGCATACACCCAGCTCTTATTCCCTTTACCCTTAGTTCTGGGGTATCAGATACTGTGTCCTGTGCTTTTTTTTGGAGGATACTGTAGAGAAAATTCGGAGAAGGCGCCAGGGATGGGGGAGCCTGGTGGGCTGCCGTTTATGGGGTCACACAGAGTGGGACACAACTGAAGCGACTTAGCAGCAGCAGAGAAAATTGGTTTGGTTCTGAAATGCTCCCACTGCTGACTTGGGGGTTTAATTTTTACATAGTAAAATCTGCTAATCTTTTAGGCTTTTGGAATTTTGAGTCATGCCTAAAAAAGCTTTATTCTCCCATCTCCACTCAAAGTTACGAAAATAAGTCTCCTTTACTTTTTGTAGTTTTTTAATTTGGTACCTTTTCATCATCAGTGTGGAATGTGTTCCACACTGCAGTAGTTCATGGTGTGGAAGCAAGAATTAAACACTTGTTTTCCTGCAGAGGATAACTGGTTGTCCTAATACCACTTATTGAATAATTCATTTCTGTCCTGATTTGAAATGCCACCGTATCATACGCTGACTTCCTCTGTTTCTGTGTTGTGGTACAATACATTCAACACAGAAATCACAAGTTATCCATTCCTTTATGATCAGTATCAAGGAGCACTTATTTAAGGAATGATGGCCTTGAGAAACATAAAATTCCAAAAAGGGGGTGAAGGAGAAGATGGAAGAATTTTCTGTCTACTTCCTTTTGTTCTCCTGGTTCCCTCTGGGTGCTTTTCTGTCCGGTATTTCTGTACCCACTGTACTGAGTTGAGGGGTAGCTGCCAGGAGGATGTGTTCCCTTTTTTTGTGACAACCCCTTTGGTATTTCTGGGAGGTGTTCCTTCTCCCAGCAGAAATTAGAACAGAGGCATTATAATGTAGGCTTCATTTAGGAACTTGTTGAAAGATTTACAAGCATGGTAGAGTCCAATGTAGTTTTTAGGTTTGACATATATTCTTTAGGTAGTAAAATTTATCAGCTAAAGCAAAATTTGTGTATTGTATGACATCTCTGGCTGTTTGACTCTCTCTCTCTCTCTCTCTCTCTTTTTTTTTTTCATTTAGAGCTGGGCCTTTGAATTTGGGAAATAGTTTCTAGTGGAATTTGTGATTTATTATCCTACTTAAATATTGTGAAATTTTATAATAAGGGATTCGATTATCTTGTTTTAGGAACAACCTGGCTGCTTAAGTCAATCAGCATCATGTAATTGACTGTCAGCTTTGTAGATCGGCAGCAACTGTACTCTTAAGAAGATAAAGAAGAGGGAAGACATTTCTTGTCTTTGAGATACAGTTTAATAAAGGATTTATTATTTGCTGTCTGATAAGTTATCAAATAATACTTCAAGTATATGCAAGCCTATAATTCTGAAAAAAAAATTAAGAGTTCTCACCCTATAGGACTTACATTTTTCCAAAGATGGCCCACACTCACCAGGCTTTTGAAGTTATTGGAAGGCTATTAGCTGCCCTTATAGTTGGCAGCCATAGAACGGAAAACAAGTGTTCAGGCTTGTGAATGATTGTCATTTTTTTCCTCCTATGGCATTTTCTAGCAGAAGAGCTATTGGAGTGTTAGTTTTCAATGGCACATCATTTTGTAGACAAAATAAGTTATCAGCCATTCACATGATTTAAATCATGGTGATTTCATGTTATATTTCTTCTTCCAGATGTCATCATTGCCAAGAAGAGCAAAAGCAAAGGTCCAGACTGTGATATCCAAAGATGAATTCTCTTCCTTCTCTGAGTTGTAAGCATACTTGTTTTATTTGGCATGGGAGAATGATGTATATTTTAGGGATATGCATTCTGTCATTTACTAACTTCAGAAGTCATTTTTTTGGAAGAAGGCTTTGTTTTTTCATTCATTCATGCAACAAATATCTATTGAACTCACTGTATTTATTGAACAGAGCTGTGTTCCAGGCTCTGTTTAGGTGTTGATGATACACTGTTGAACAAGGAGAAAGTGACCAACTAAGTATATAATATAATATTTACACTAGAATATACGATCTATGGGAGTAGAGGAGTTTTTTATGTTGATTTAGAGCCCAGCTTCTCAACTTCAGCACTATTGACCAGATAATTCTTTGATATGGGAACTGTCTTTGTAAGATCTTTAGCAGCATCCCTGGTCTCTACCCATTAGTTGGTTATATTCCCCCTCCCCCACCTGAGTAGTAACAATCAAAAATGTCTTTAGATATTGTTTAAAAATGGAAAACCTCACCATGACTATGGTGTGACATGACCCATTTACTGTTTACTACTTAAGGTAATAAATGATTTCCTATGTCTTGAGTATATGGTTGTGTATATTGGTAGGTAAGAGGAAAATGAAGGGAGACCTGTGATTTACAGTGTACTGGAGGGTATTTCTGGTCAAATTTCTTGGTTCAGTTCGTAGTCTGTATTCACATCACTACATTTTATTTTAAACACCTACCTTCTTTTTTTTTTTCAAGAAGCATATGTCTCTTTTTCAGAAACCTTTAGCATTTGGCTTCTGTTTCCTGAAATTTTTCTGTTGTTTTACTCCCAGATCATCTGCCTCTGAAGATGATAAGGAGGACAGTGCCTGGGAACCCCAAAAGAAACTCCCTAGAAGCCGTAAGCCACCTGTTTCCAAGGTATCCAAACCAAAGAGAGTACCACGAGTGAAGAAAACACTGCAGATCAGCGATGGCTCAGAAGACGTGGCTGTCAAGGAGGAGCTGGTAGGTACTTTAGCTGGATAGAGGGAACCCTGCAGTGTCGTCTTTTTTTTTTTTTGGAGGGCGAACACACGTTTATTGCGGCCGAGCCCCCTGCAGTGTCTTCTTGATTAGTGATGCTACTTTCTCCTTATATGGACTAGGAAAAACCAGGTAAATGGCAGAGACTGCGGAACAATGGGGTCCTCTGCCAGGGGTCTTAATAGTATTTGCCATCAGATCTATCACATTGGAGGAAGAAGAATTATTTATCACCTGGCACATATGTCTGTCTTGCCATAAGCAAACACTGTATCTGCACCAATCTGGATTAAAAGACACCAACAGCAATAAATTACAGGCTCTGTTGCAGTATCAAAAGAATTATGCATTTCTAAAATCATTCCCTGTGGTATTTCTAAAAATAACAGCTTCCCTAGTTCAGTTAAAAGAATAACTCTTTTAATATGCAGTGAATGCCTGACTTCCCAGGGACTCATTTATTGTGGATAGAGGGAACATTACATTGCACCTTGCTGTGCCCTTGAATCAGGCTTTTGAATTGATCTTTTCTCCTATCAGCCAGTACCTCTGTTTCTTCATCTTTACAGGCAAACTTTTCACTAACACACTTTTAGTGGGTAGGTGAGTGGTTTTACGTATAGCCAAGAAAACCACAATCACAGAAAACTGACCAGTCTGATGACATGGACCACAGCCTTGTCTAACTCAGTGAAATTATGAGCCATGCTGTGTAGGGCTACCCAAGACAGATGGGTCATGGTGGAGAGTTCTGACAAAACATGGTCCACTGGAGAAGGGAATGGCAAAGCGCTTCAGTATTCTTGCCTGAGAACCCCGTGAACAGTCTGAAAAGGCGAGAAGATAGGACACTGAAAGATTAACTCCCCAGGTCGGTAGGTGCCCAATATGCCACTGAGATTGATGGAGAACTAACTCCAGAAAGAACGTAGAGACAGAGCCGAAGCAAACACAACACCCAGTTTTGAATGTGACTGGTGATGGAAGTAAAGTCTGATGCTGTAAAGAGCAATATTGTATGGAAACCTGGAGTTTTAGGTACCTGCTGCTGCTAAGTCACTTCAGTTGTGTCTGACTCTGTGCGATCCCATAGATGGCAGCCCACATGAATCAAGGCAAATTGGAAGAGGTCAAACAGGAGATGGCAAGAGTAATCAAAGACATTTTAGGAATCAGCAAACTAAAATGGAATGGAAGGGGTGAATTTAACTCAGATGACCGTGATATCTACTACTGTGAGCAAGAATCCCTTAGAAGAAATGGAGTAGCCATCATGGTCAACAAAAGACTCCGAAATTCAGTGCTTAGATACAGTCTCAAAAACAACAGAATGATCTCTGTTCATTTCCAAGGCAAACCATTCAGTGTCACAGTAACCCAAGTCCATGCCCCGACCAATAATGCTGAAGAAGCTGAAGTTGAATAGTTCTGTGAAAACCTACAAGGCTTTCAAGAACTAACACCCAAAGATGTCTTTTTTGTTATAGGGGACTAGAATGCAAAAGTAGGAAGTTGAGAAACACCTGGAGTAACAGGCAAATTTGGCTTTGGAGTACAGAATGAAGCAGGGCAGAGGCTAACAGAGTTTTGCCAAGAGAATGGACTGGTCACAGCAAACACCCTCTTCCAACACACAAGAGAAGACTGTACACATGGGCATCACCAGGTGGTCAACACTGAAATCAGATTGGTTATATTAGCAGCCAAAGATGGAGATGCTCTATATAGTCAGCAAAAACAAGACAGGGAGCTGACTGTGGCTCAGATCATGAACTCCTTGTTGCCAAATTCAGACTTAAATTGAAGAAAGTAGGGAAAACCACTAGACCATTCAGGTCTGACCTAAATCAAATCCCTTACGACTATCCTTGGAAGAAAAGTTATGACCAACCCAGATAGCATATTCAAAAGCAGAGACATTACTTTGCCAACAAAGGCCCGTCTAGTCAAGGCTATGGTTTTTCCAGTGGTCATGTATGGATGTGAGAGTTGAACTGTGAAGAAAGCTGAGCGCCGAAAGAATTGATGCTTTTGAACTGTGGTGTTGGAGAAGACTCTTGAGAGTCCCTTGGACTGCAAGGAGATCCAACAGTCCATCCTAAAGGAGATCAGCCCTGGGTGTTCTTTTGAAGGACTGATGCTAAAGCTGAAACTCCAGTACTTTGGCCACCTCATGCGAAGAGTTGACTCATTGGAAAAGACTCTGATGCTGGGAGGGATTGGGGGCAGAAGGAAAAGGACGACAGAGGATGAGATGGCTGGATGGCATCACCGACTCGATGGACGTGAGTTTGAGTGAACTCCGGGATATGGTGATGGACAGGGAGGCCTGGCATCCTGCGATTCATGGGTTCGCAAAGAGTTGGATACTACTGAGCGACTGAACTGAACTAAATGACTATATAGTGGAAGTGACAAATAGATTCAAGGGATTAGATCTGATAGAGTGCCTGAAGAATTATGGACGGAGGTTTGCGATATTGTATAGGAGGCAGTGATCAAGACCATCCCCAAGAAAAAGAAATGCAAAAAGGCAAAATGGTTGTCTGAAAAAGAAGAGAAGTGAAAGGCAAAGGAGAAAAGGAAAGAGATGCCTATTTGAATGCAGAATTTTAAAGAATATCAAAGAGAGATAAGAAAGCCTTCCTCAGTGTCAATGCAAAGAAATAGAGGAAAACAATAGAATGGGAGAGACTAGAGATCTCTTCAAGAAAATTAGAGATACTAAGGGAACTTTTCATGCAAAGATGGGCACAATAAAGGACAGAAATGGTATGGACCTAAAAGAAGCAGAAGATATTAAGAGATGGCAAGAATAGACAGAAGAACTGTACAAAAAAGATCTTCATGACCCAGATAATCACGATGGCGTGATCACTCATCTAGAGCCAGACATCCTGGAATGCAAAGTCAAGTGGGCCTTAGGAAGCATCACTATGAACAAAGCTAGTGGAGGTGATGGAATTCCAGTTGAGATATTTCAAAACTTAAAAGATGATGCTGTGAAAGTGCTGCACTCAATATGCCAACAAATTTGGAAAACTCAACAGTGGCCACAACTGGAAAAGGTCAGTCTTCCTTCCAATCCCAAAGAAAGTCAATTCCAAAGAAAGCTCAAACTACTGCACAATTGCACTCATCTTGCACACCAGCAAAGTAATACTCAAAATTCTCCAAGTCAGGTGTCAACAGCACGAGAACTGTGAATTTCTAGATGTTCAAGCTGGATTTAGAAAAGGCAGAGGAACCAGAGATCAAATTGCCAACATCTGTTGGATCATTGAAAAAGCATGAGAGTTCCAGAAGAACATCTATTTCTGCTTTGTTGACTATGCCAAAGCCTTTGATTGTGTGGATCACAATAAACTGTGGAAAATTCTGAAAGAGATGGGAATACCAGACCACCTGACCTGCCTCTTGAGAAACCTGTATATAGGTCAGGAAGCAACAGTTAGAACTGGACATGGAACTACAGACTGGTTCCAAATTGGAAAAGGAGTACATCAAGGCTGTATATTGTCACCCTGATTATTTAACTTAGATGCAGAGTACATCATGAGAAATGCTGGGCTGGAAGAAGCACAAGCTGGAATCAAGATTGCCAGGAGAAATATCAATAACCTCAGATAAGCAGATGACACCACTCTTATGGCAGAAAGTGAAGAAGAACTAAAGGACTCTTGATTAAAGTGAGAGAGGAGAGTGAAAAAGTTGGCTTAAAACTTAGCATTCAGAAAATCAAGATCATGACATCTGGTCCCATCACTTCATGGCAAATAGATGAGGAAACAATGGAAACAGTGACAGGCTTTGTTTTTTGGGGCTCCAAAATCACTGCAGTTGGTGACTGCAGCTATGAAATGAAAAGACGCTTGCTCCTTGGAAGAAAAGTTATGACCAACCTAGATAGCTTATTAAAAAGCAGAGACATTACTTTGCCAACAAAGGTCCGTCTTGTCAAAGCTTTGGTTTTTCCACTGGTCATGTATGGATGTGAGAGTTGGACTATAAAGAAAGCTGCACGCTAAAGAATTGATGCTTTTGAACTGTGGTGTTGAAGACTCTTGAGAGTCCCTTGGTCAGCAAGGAGATCCAACCAGTCCATTCTAAAGGAAATCAGTCCTAAATATTCATTGGAAGGACTGATGCTGAAGCTGAAACTCGAATACTTTGGCCACTTGATATGAAGATCTGACTCTTGAAAACGCCCTAATGCTGGGAAAGATTGAAGGCAGGAGGAGAAGGGTAAGACAGAGAATGAGATGGTTGGTTGGCATCACCGACTCAATAGACATCGACTCAATAGACATGTGTTTGCGTAAACTCCAGGTATTGGTTATGAACAGGGAGGCCTGGCGTGTTGCTGTCCATGGGATCGCAAAGAGTTGGACCCGACTGAGCAACTGAACTGAATTGAACTGAAGAAAGTATTGACTTGTTAGAAGAGGTTGGAGGTATTTTATTAAGGGTGGCATAGGTGCACTTAAAAGTAGCCTGGCCATCTAATTAGGAAATATATCTTAGTTGCGTGTTTGTTTGTTTTGGGGGTCACTAACCCTTTGAGAATTTGATTTTAGTTATGAACTTTCTCTTCAGGAACACATGCACATGCCCATCCTCTAAGTTTTATAGTTTATTTTAAGAGTGTACAACTTAAGAACCCTTATCATGGTGACTTCTTGATCCTTTCCATTGTGTTGATGTATGTATAGTTTTTTTAAAGGGAAAGAGAGAATTCAATGGGAAGCATCTCAAGGGATATTGAGCTAGTTTTCTAGCTCAGTCAAAACACATGGAGCATTTTAGAAGATTTCATTTCATTGGTTTTCATCTTGCCTTGGTGTAACCACCACTGAACAAAATAATTGAAAATCCTGTTTTGAGTGGAGCTAGAATTGGTAGTCTCTTAATAATTTTAAAATCTGTTGCTAGCAAGCATCGTAGACAAAATTCATCATTATTCAGTCTCTTTCTTTCCGTATTGCTCTACTTTGCCAATCCACTGGCCATTCCTCTTCATTTGAAGAATTTAGCTCCAGCTTCCTGTCTTCCTCTCTGCCATCTTCTGTAATTTTCTCACTGCTTTCCCTCTCCACTTGATGAGCATTCTAGTACCTTGTGTTCCTGGTTCTTTAACCTCCACACCTCCAGTGACTTTTTCTTCTCTGCCTTCTCTCTCCGTCTCATGGTCTCAACCTGAATCTTGTCATGACCAGAAGCCGTGCTACCTCTGACATTTCTGTTGTGTCTATCTCACTTTTGTACCATCAGCTCACCATTTCCTGTCTTACCACCGTACTTGGCTCAGATGCCCTCACTGCCACAAGTTTGCTGTTTCTTCACAAGTTCTTAGCAGTTCTCAGCCTAGGGAGCTTGGAATAAAAATGCCAATGCCTAGACCCCTTTTCCAAAGAATTCTGGAGGTGAGCTCGTTACCAGTGGTATTACTTTTTTAAAGCTCCTCATGTGATTGTTATGTATGGTCAGAGTTGAGATCCACTACCTAATCCTTTGACTCTAGAGCTCTGTCATTCTCCATCAGCGCATTCTTTTCCTACCTAATCCAGCCTATATTACATAATCACTTTTTATTGAATAGTAAATAGTAAGACTATTTCAGTTCAGTTCAGTTGCTCAGTCGTGTCCGACTCTTTGCGACCCCATGAGTCGCAGCACGCCAGGCCTCCCTGTCCATCACCAACTCCCGGAGTTCACTCAACTCACGTCCATTGAGTCTGTGATGCCATCCAACCATCTCATCTTCTGTCGTCCCCTTCTCCTTCCCCCAATCCCTCCCAGCATCAGAGTCTTTTCCAATGAGTCAACTCTTTGCATGACGTGGCCAAAGTATTGGAGTTTCAGCTTTAGCATCAGTCCTTCCAAAGAACACTCAGGACTGATCTCCTTTAGAATGCACTGGTTGGATCTCCTTGCAGTCCAAGAGATTCTCAAGAGTCTTCTCCAACACCACAGTTCAAAAGCATCAATTCTTTGGTACTCAGCTTTCTTCACAGTCCAACTCTCATATCCATACATAACCATTGGAAAAACCATAGCCTTGACTAGACTGACTTTTGTTGGCAAAGTAATGTCTCTGCTTTTGAATATGCTATCTGGGTTGGTCATAACTTTCCTTCTAAGGAATAAGCCTCTTTTTAATTTCATGGCTGCAGTCACCATCTGCAGTGATTTTGGAGCCCAAAAAAATAAAGTCTGACACTGTTTCCCCATCTATTTCCCATGAAGTGTTGAGACCTGATGCCATGATCTTCGTTTTCTGAATGTTGAGCTTTAAGCCAACTTTTTCACTGTCCTCTTTCACTTTCATCAAGAGGCTTTTTAGTTCCTCTTCACTTTCTGCCATAAGAGTGGTGTCATCTGCATATCTGAAGTTATTGATATTTCTCCCAGCAATCTTGATTCCAGCTTGTGCTTCCTCCAGCCCAGCGTTTCTCATGATATATTCTGCATCTAAGTTAAAAAAGCAAGGTGACAAAATACAGCCTTGACGTACTCCTTTTCCTATTTGGAACCAGTCTGTTATTCCATGTCCAGTTCTAACTGTTGCTTCCTGACCTGCATACAGATTTCTCAAGAGGCAGGTCAGGTGGTCTGGTATTCCCATCTCTTTCAGAATTTTCCGCAGTTTATTGTGATCCACACAGTCAAAGTCTTTGGCATAGTCAATAAAGCAGAAGTAGATATTTTTCTGGAACTCTTGCTTTTTCCATGATCCAGTGGGTGTTGGCAATTTGATCTCTGATTTCTCTGCCTTTTCTAAAACCAGCTTGAACATCTGGAAGTTCAATTATTGATATTTCTCCCAGCAATCTTGATTCCAGCTTGTGCTTCCTCCAGCCCAGCGTTTCTCATGATATATTCTGCATCTAAGTTAAAAAAGCAAGGTGACAAAATACAGCCTTGACGTACTCCTTTTCCTATTTGGAACCAGTCTGTTATTCCATGTCCAGTTCTAACTGTTGCTTCCTGACCTGCATACAGATTTCTCAAGAGGCAGGTCAGGTGGTCTGGTATTCCCATCTCTTTCAGAATTTTCCGCAGTTTATTGTGATCCACACAGTCAAAGTCTTTGGCATAGTCAATAAAGCAGAAGTAGATATTTTTCTGGAACTCTTGCTTTTTCCATGATCCAGTGGGTGTTGGCAATTTGATCTCTGATTTCTCTGCCTTTTCTAAAACCAGCTTGAACATCTGGAAGTTCACGGTTGATGTATTGCTGAAGCCTGGCTTGGAGAATTTTGAGCATTACTTTACCAGCGTTTGAGATGAGTGCAATTGTGCGGTAGTTTGAGCATTCTTTGGCATTGCCTTTCTTTGGGATTGGAATGAAAGCTGACTTTTTCCAGTCCTCCTTTTATTTGATCCTACATGGCTGACTTAAACTGAGGCACTAGGTGAGCCATTGCTTCTCCTGCCTGCACTGAGCAGAAAACAGCTTCACCAATGACTTGATTTGTTTTACATTAGATTCATAACCGATTTGTTTTACAGTAGATTCATAACCTCAGACCCTTGACTTGCATCAGAAATACCTGGTAGACTTACTGTTTTTTTCCAGCAAGTTTGATTTTCGACTTTTTTCTCTTTAAACTTCCTTTGTTCCTTTCTCTTCTCTCACTCAGCTGATGCCGTTGCCTTTTATTTATTTGAGAATATATGATGTTTCTCATTTTCCCATGACCAAGCTGAGACCACTTAAATAATGACCAATTAAATAATGATCTGCTCATTTTGTTTTCACCTTCTATCCTGTTGCCACGGAGTAAGTGTCATTCCTTGTACCAGGGATGGGTTTGCCTCTTGGGCTTATGATCTCATCCTCTCTTGTGTAAGGTCTCTGTTCCCTCTGTCATCGCCTGTCTTTTCTCTTGTCAGCTTTTCTTTCTCAATTGCTTATGCGTATAAAAATGCTCTTTTACATCTAGTTTTAAAGAAGCCTTCCCTTGACTCCATATCCCTTTCCAATTAGCTATCAAGCTCACACAGTACAACATAAGGCTGTCAAGGCCAAGGCCTGCTGACTGATTCAACTGGTAAAGATAATCACTTTTTTGATTTAGTCAGTTTACAACTTTCAGAGGTAGTATAAAGAAGGATGGTCTGATTCTTCTTGGAGTTTTGGGTTTAGTCATAGTCTACCTAATTAACATTTGAAGTGTTATGAGTGATTAAAAAACCCATGAAGGCGAAAGAAAATGTACTGTGATTATTCAGTCTGTCAAAGATTTGGGTTAAATATAAGGAGAAAAAATATTTTCATGGCTTGTTAAGCTTGAGTATGTCACTGGAGAAGGCTGTAGAATCTTAGAAGCTTTAAAAATGGAGCAATATTGCCGTATGGTTTTGATCTGTATTTTGATCTAAACATGCTTAGATTCACCTCTTCTCAAAATTTTTGGTTGTTGGACTTATTCACACTCTTAGGACTTACTAAGGACCCTAAGGAACTTTTGCTTATGTGGTTTATATCTGTAAATATATACCACATTAGAAATTAAAAATGAGAAAATAATTGAGTAATTAAAAATATTATTAAACCTATTTCATGTTAATGCAAATAACATGTTTTAATGAAAAATAGGTATATATTTTCAAACCAACCAAAAATTAATGGAAAGAATGATGTTGTTTTACATTTTTGCAATTATCTTTAATATCTGACATATAGAAGATAGAAGATAATTTAAATAAAAAAAGAAATCCCAGCCTCTACATAGGTATATATTTGGAAAAGTAAGTGATGTTGTAATAGTTTTTTAGATAATTGTGGATATTTGATACTATATCCAAACTCAGTAAGTGGTACTTTCTAAAAGGTTTCTCTGTGGAATCTGTAACAACACTGTATTTTATTACATTAAAATCTGTTGGTCTGTGTTATTTGAATGGATCTTTTACCCATGCATGAACTTGTAACATTATGTTTTGGTCATTAGGCAAATGATGAGGCTTCCCTGGTAGCTCAGTAGTAAAGAATCAGCCTGCCAGTGCAGGCGATGCGGGTTCAGTGCCTGCATTGGGAAGATCCTGTGGAGAAGGAAATAGCAACCCACTCCAGCATTTTTGCCTGGGAAATCCCATGGACAGAGCAGCCTGGCAGGCTACAGTCCACGGGGTCACAAAGTGTTGGATACGACTTAGCGACTAAACAACATTTGGAAAATACTGGTTCACAGATTTACTGTGAGACAATCACTGTACATCAGTATGCATTGGCCTGCAGCAGAAGTTCTTTATGTGAACATTTGTGCTTTACGTACATTTCAGTACTGAGCATAAATACGAAAAAGGTGTGTTTCCAGGGATTGAAATTTTAAAAATTAATAACTTATACTGATTCATTCTTAAGTGAAACTGACAGTTGTTTTATTGCAAGTGTGTGACAGTGACGGGAACAGTGATTATTAGTATGGCTTGGTACACTGTCTTGGTTTTTGCTACCATTGCTCTTGTACCATTAGTGAAATGTCAAGTGCCTTGACATTATTATGAAAATAGTTGTGAACCTGCAGATCTCTTGAAAGGGTCTTGTGTCTGTGAGCAACACTGATAAACATTAGATAAAATTTACTTGAAGATTCCAGTACTTGAAGATACCGTTTTTCTCTTATTTTGAACTCCCCAGCTTTAAGTCATTTTACTTTTTTATTTCTTCAGTTACTTTCTTTTCTCTCTCCTGGTAATTGGTCTGGGTGTAGTAGCCATGATAATGATGGTGGTATCAGCAGATTTGATTACTTATCATTAGCCAGACAACCTGCTCAACACTCCAGTGTATGATCTTACTTATCCTTCACAACCTGTTGAGTCAGGTGCTGTAATTATCTTGGTTTTATAGACGAGAAAGCCAAGGCAAGAGATGTTAAGTGACTTGCTCATGGACCACAGATAGTAAGTCATAGAACTGAGTTTCTAAGTCAGGAACATGAATTTTTTCAGCATTTTAGGAACCATTTTGTCTCAGATGTTTTTATACCAGCCATGGTCATAAGAGTGTATAAGACCAGTGAGAGTTGCTCAGTCGTGTCCGACTCTTTGCGACCCCATTGACTATATAGTCCATGGAATTCTCCAAGCCAGAATACTGGAGTGGGTAGCCTTTCCTTCTCCAGGGGATCTTCCCAACCCAGGGATCAAACCCAGGTCTCCTGCATTACAGGTGGATTCTTTACCAGCTGAGCCGTAAAGGAAGCCCAAGAATACTGGAGTGGGTAGCCTATCCCTTCGGCAGTGGACCTTCCCGACCCAGGAATCGAACTGGGGTCTCCTTCATTGCAGGTGGATTCTTTACCAACTGAGTTATCAGGGAAGCCTGCATAAAACCAGAGTGCTGGTTTAATAATGCATAGTTTTGATATAACCTACACAAGGAATTAAGTTCCTATGACTAGCACTGTCTCTCATCAGAGTGCTCTCATCTCATTGGAGTAAGTAGAGAAATAATAATCAGAAATTTACTTGATGAGCATGGGCTCAGATTAGGAGAATTAGATAAATTTTTTGGGTTTATTGAATACCTAATGTGGTCAAGGTACTCTGCTTGTCACACGAAGAACTGAATGTTTTAACTGCATAAATCTAAGGTAGTCTGATGTATCCATCTTACAAGACGCCAGTCTTACCGTTGGGACCAAATTATTCAAAATCTGTTTTCTGACTTTTTCTCTTCTTTGTGCATTACTTAGAATGCTGATCATATTTGCTTTTTACAGATCTCCTTTTTCTGTTCCTCTGGGGCTGTGAACTCTCGTATGATTTACATATTCCTTCTTTAGCTATGCCAATTAATTTGATCAGTTATTATCAGCTCTCATGGACTTCGGGGGAAATTCTATTTTTGTACCTCTGTTCTTATCCATTTTGTTCCAATTACAAATGCAATACTGAGAGGGCTATTTATTTATTTATTTATTTATTTTTGTGTAGCAGAGTTTTATTAAAGTGAAAAAGGGACGGAGAAAGGTTCTGACACAGACATCAGAAGAAGATGGAGAGTGCCCCAGCCGCTAGTTTTAGCAAGGGAGCTACATACTTTTTTAATTGGTTATTACAATAAATGAAAAGAATGTCTTAAGGTTGCAAAGATCTTACCAGATCCACTCACACAAGTTACATTTTAAGACAACAGGATTAGAATTTAACAATAGAAAGATCTTAACAGCTTTAACAGGATTAAATGTAACATAATTTACATTTTATTTTTTTTTAATTAATTTTTATTTTTTAGTTTGTTTTGCTTTACAACACTGCATTCATTTTGTTACACATTGACATGAATTAGCCATGAGAGGGCTATTTAATGTATATAAATTCCAGGTTAGGTGGTGATGGGTGGGTGTTAGGATGAGGGTGTGGTTTATAGTTTCTAGTATTTTCAGTAGTCAGTAATTCTGGGAAAAAAATATCTGCTAGGAGAGGAAAGTGAATGTTTACTGTCATTTAATTTGGGAGTTCTTTTGTTTGAGTTTGTGCCATCTGCTTCACTCAGGTAACTGAAAACAGGCTAGCTTGTGAAATTGAAAATTCCATGGGGCAAGGTCTGTATTTTATTTCCCACTCTAGTGTCAAAGCAAGTGCCCAATGTCTTGCTTCATTCCTGAGCTGTTACCCGGCAGGTGGGTAGTCCAGAGAATAACCCCTGGACACCTGTGTGTACTGCACTGCAGGCTCCTATGAAGAAAAAAATACCTGGTACTGCCATGCTGTCCTGCCATGTTTTCTTTCAGCAAAACTGGTAGCAGGTGTAGCCTGTTGAGTTTTCTGAGCCTGTGTTACTCTTCTCTCATAAATGGTTGACTTTTGATTGAAGATGTTAAATTTGTT
The DNA here is from genome assembly GCA_006408695.1 of Aepyceros melampus. Taxonomy (NCBI): domain Eukaryota; kingdom Metazoa; phylum Chordata; class Mammalia; order Artiodactyla; family Bovidae; genus Aepyceros; species Aepyceros melampus. The sequence goes on along the minus strand of SJXQ01000533.1, from coordinate 156,927 downwards.
TTTTCTGCCAGGTGTATACCTTTCCTTTACTCATTAAAAAAAATGAAACCTTTTATTTCTAGATAATTGTAATTTTACATGCAGTTGTAAAAAATAATACAGAAAGATATCATGTACCCTTTATCCAATTTCCCCCTATGGCAACATCTTGAAAAACTATAGTTTAAATATCACAACCAAGATATTGACATCGATAAAATCCCAGTGATCTTACTTAGATTTCTCCAGTTTTATTTGTATTCATTTGTATGCATGTATGTGTATATGTGGGTTTAGTTCTATGCAGTATTACCCTATGTGTAGGTCTCTGTATCCACCACACAGAACAATTCCATCACCACAAGGATCCCTAGGATTGACCTTTTATAGCCACACCCACCTCCATCCCAACTTCCACCCCCAACTCTGACCCCCCCCAAGTAACCATTAATTTTTTCCAGGAATATTATATAAATACAGCTGTACAGTATGTAACTTTTTGAGATTCTTTTTCTTTCCACTCAACAATTTCCTTGAGATTCTTTCAAATTTCTGTGTATATGAATAATTTGTGCCTTTTCATTGCTAAATAATATTCCAGGGCCATTGATTCTTTTAAATCTTCTAATTCTCATGTGTTCTCTTTGTGGTTTGCTAGAATAACTCTATCGCTATTGCCGATGTTGATTTAGAAGACAAAAACAAATTGGAGACTGGGCAGACTCTGAAAACAGCAAAGACAAAACGGAAAAATTCAGCTCAGTCACCTTCAGCTCGGAGGACTAAAAAGCTGAAAACTGATGAAGAAGCCAACGAAGCCAGCAGCTTAGAGAGCAGAAATAATAGCACAGAGATGCCATCCACTAGCGCCATGTGGGAAGGTGGGTGCAAGGAAGGGGAGAACAAAGACGACTTTACATGTGATCAGTCCCCTTTGAAGAAAGTGAAGACGGAAACATGTCCTCAAGGGCAGCCTGTCAGGCTTCCGGCGAATATCAGTAATATTGAGGAGGTGGAAATGAATTGGGACATAGTACAGTATGCACAGCCTTACTCTGTCACTTCAGTTTGATTCTTTTTGACTGAGGGAAGACCTGGGAGTTTTCAGTTCCCTTGTCACTTTTGCCAGTGGTTCCTGTAGGCTTTGGCTCTTGGGTACGTTGTTTGGTATTATAGCTTATTGTCATTAATTCTTCAGTTAAAAGTTGTGACCTCAGGAAAGTAGATTTCTTTCCATGGTGTTCTAGTGAACATGTATTCTTTAGACAGATCACCTCAACAGATTGGGCCCTCCTAAGTTCCTTGGTAAGTTTTTGCTTTGTACTTGGACTGTAATTCCCCATAAAAGCAGTGGAAGTGATTAAGTCATTAGCTGTTAGTACATCTATTTAACTCTTAGTGTAATGTTGTAATACACTATGAACCAGGCCTAGTAACTTCTTAAAGGAAATTTCTATCCAAATTCCAACTTGGGCTCTGAGAAGTCATATTTCTTCCAGTTTCTTTGACTAGCTTTAAGGATGGTAGAGAAGACCTGAGGAGTGACTCATTAAACAGTGATTCCCAATGTTTTGTCCACTCCCACACACACTGTGAACATTTCAGACTTAATCATAGCAGTACCCCTCAGGGAGGATGGGGATCACCTCTCTCCTTATTGTCTGACGCATGGTGATTCTGACGAGTGCTCCTTCCTCTGCTGGGAAATACTGCTCTAGAGCCCAATGCCTCTGCTGGGAAATAACCACTTCTCAGTCTGGAATTGTCTGTGTGTTACCTTTCTCTTCAGAGGAACTTCTTTTTACCCATGCTGCCTTTTCTATTACCTGCTAGTTGAACATTGCCAGTAACTTTTAATTATGATTTTTCTTCTCTCTGACTCATTAAGGAATAGAATGTTGCCTCATAGCTTGCTTCTCATCCCTGAACAGTCCAAAATTGAAAAACAGCATAATTAGGCTCCTTTCTGGGCCTTCTTTTTCTTTTTTTTCACTTAGGCCTACAAGGAAATGTTTTAAAAGACATTTAAAACAGCCTGCATCAGGTTCACCCTGAAGGCTTCTTAACATGCAGATCCCTTGGTTCCAATCCAGACCTACAAGGGCAGGTGGGTGTGTCCCACTTCCCTTCTCTTCGCCTTAACTTTTCAGCCTATCTCTGCTGTTGACATAGATATACCTCTTGTAGTTGACCCTGAGTAGGAAGGAGGGGGAAGGTTTCAAAGCACAGGAAGTCTCTTGAACTATGGAAATAAGTTTTGCAAAATAAAATCGGGTTAGTTATTCTATGAAACTCTGCTTCACACCCATATCTCATAATCTGTGTAAAAGAAAGAAATGAAAATAACCCTACCTATGACAGTTGTTTACAGGTAATAGACTCATGCTTCTAATAAGCTTAAGCAGAAAAGAGGATGCAGGGGCCTTTCGAAGAACGCAAGGAACAAAGCGTGATCAAGTCTCCTAAGGCCTTGAACTAGAAATTGGAAAACTGAGGACTTGAGGAAGCCATTTTCTCAGTTTTATCTATTTCAGAGATTTCATGATCACCCATTTTCACCCCTTCTGTGTTTGGGTTGTTGTTTTCTCTTGGCAGATCAGAAAGTAGATCAGATTTCCCTACTTCTTTACGAAAGGTGGGAGATGACAGCCCCACAATTCATTTATCATTAGTTTTATCTAGTGAAGGGGGAAAAGTGTACGGTGAGAACAGGTCCCCAGCTGCCAAAAGGTGAGTGGCAGAAGAGCAGCCAGGAGTAAAAGTTTCATCTGTAAACCGGTAGCAGGAATGTCCATGTGATGTTTAAATATCAAATGGAAGTAAGCTTTCAGGTCTAGAACTATTTTATGGCCTTTGACCATATTATCTGGGTAGTATGAGTGTGCTTGTCTTTCCTTTCAATTCTAAGCATTTTTTTCTCCTTATATTAATAGTGATTTTTGGCAGCTCAAACAAGCCCGTTCTCAGAATGTGCCAGTCCATTGCATGTGAGCTGGGAGAAGTGGTTGCCTCAGCTGTCACCTTCGCTGAGCATCCTGAGGACCACTAGTAAGCTCAGCATTTTCTAGATGGGTTTAGGAAATTGCTAGGGGAACTTTATGTGACTTACTTGTTTGGGTTTTTAAAAGATTTAACCAGGTACAGTCATCCTTGTCTAATCTTGAATTACTTTTAAATCTTGTCATGTATGTGGACTTTCTGTCCTATACTATTTTCCATAAGCAGGAGAGAGAATCATTTTATCTGCCAAACATGGTTGAGAATAGTGGCAGGTGTTAAAGGGAAACGGGCAGAGCAGAGTGCGAGTCAGCAATGCCAAGTCAATCAGCAAGGCTTTGAACATTTGAGTGAGACTCAGTGAAATGCTGTGGTATGCATATTAACTGCCACAAAATGAAATGTATGCCCAAGTTCTTTGGGGAAGTTCTGACAAGTACCTCATTAGTAAGGAATGGTTGATGGAAATTAACTGTATATGAATTATTCAGTCTTGAACATAAGGGAAATGTTATTTATATTTCCTTCATTTTAAGGACCATGGACCCTGCCCACCATGATACCTTGATCCTCTGAACTTTTTCCTTTCAAGGTGTTTTTTTTTTTTTTTTAAAACTAAAGTTCCCTAACTTTTTCAGGAGCATCACTGTCTTGTTTGGGGAGGGAATTTACCTATAAACACACTTTGCATCTATTTCCTAGTCAGGTTCTGGGATCACCAGACTCCTCGGGGAGAAACAAGCTACTTCATCGCTTTTCTGCAAACTGCAAATGTGTGGTTGCCTTAAGAAATTAGTTTTTGTTAAAGTATATTATATTATTAAGCAAATATATTGTGAATACCATAACCTTTATAAGAATTTGAAGAGATGACTAGCTACAAGCAGTTTTGGTGATTGCTGTTATGTAGTCTATTTTGAGGGAGGTGGGAGTAGAGGAGCCATATGCAGTATATTAGTAATGTTTGCTAAATCAGGGAAGAAGAGTGAGCAAAACCTATTTATTAGCCATTTCCCCCATTCTTGTAAGAGATGATGTGGAAATAATGTGGGTGAGGAAGACCACGGGGTGACAGAATAGGGGAAAGAAGTGGGACGGGAAGGAGATAATGTCTCTGAGTTAACTTTCTCACAGCACTTTTACACATAAGCATGTGTCACTTGTTAGGAGGAATTAAGTGAAAACAGTTGGATTGACCCTTGCTTTTTTATAATTTAGCTGGAGGTATTTATTATGGGCCTTAAAACAAACTTTCTGAAGTATATATGGAGAAAATTGTACTAAAGTACTTCACTTCACTTCATACACCTCATGAGTGTTCAAAAATGTAACCGTGTAATAACTTTCCAGTTCAAGAAACAGAATGTTACCAGCAGCCTAGAATCTCTTTACACCCCTTCTTAATCCTGTGTCCCCTTTCCTAAAACCACTCTTCTGACTTCTAACATCATACATAGTTTTCCTTTTGTAGTCTTTAGGAAACTTGCTTGTGTGGTAAAATAAGTGATGTAACAAAGTAGATAGGTTAGGGTGAAGAGAACAGCAGTAATAGCATTTCAGAAGGGAGGTGTCCAGTTGCTGGTTTGATTTTTGAAAGAATGAAAAATTCTTTCTCTCAGTGCTTGTCATTTAAGTGTTATTTAATTTAGATATAAGTTATTTTAAACTACAGATGCTGCCTGGATTATTAAAACAATAGGTTAGTTGTTGATACCCAGAAGTTTTCTTTTTTTAACTGAGAAGATGGGAATATAGACTTTGAAGAGTAGATTCTCAGGCCACTTGGAGAGAAGGCCATTTTGTTAGGGGTTTTGGACACCATGACTGCACCATGTCTCCTCTGCAGTGGGATTCAGGAAGAGAAGTGAGACAACTTGATTAATTTGTACTTTTGCCTGAAGAATATCATCTTGCTTTGCCCACAAATCAAATTTTCGAAGAGGTAAAATAGCATGTGGGACTTTTGGGCATTTACTTGACTTCTTTGAGCATCAGTTTTTATATCTGTAAAATGAGAATCAGTTTAGTTTACTTGCCTAGTCGTGTCCGACCCTTTGCGACTCCATGGACTATAGCCTGCCAGGCTTCTCTGTCCATGGAATTTTCCAGGCAAGAATACTGGAGCAGGTGTCACTTCCTACTCCAGGGGATCTTCCCGACCCAGGGATCAAACCCATGTCTCTTGCACCTCCTACATTGGCAGGTGGATTATTTAGCACTCTGCTACCTGGGAAGCCTGCAAGAACAGTAAAAGACAATCTGGGCTGTGGGGAAGAAATGAAGAGTAATACTTTTATGAATGCAGTTTGAGATGCCTAATAGGTTTTCAAGAGAATACATCAGGTAGTTTACTTAAATGAGTCCAGAGCTCATGTGGAAGAGAGCAAGGGCTGGAGATATGAAGCTGAATTTCTCCCCAGAGAGTTGATATTAATTCATTAGAATGCATAATAAGATGTAGGCCTAAAGATTTAAGGTACACAGAGGAATGAAAGTATCCTCAATAGTCTCTGGAGTTCAGCCATTTATTTCATCTGTTGTTTTGAAATTTAGTCTGCTTTATATATTGCCTTAATTTTGTTGACAAGTTGATAATGACAGTTCTTTAATAAGTTTTGAATTTTTCTTTAATTTTTGGCATATCTTGAGCAGTAGGATTGAAATAATAATAAAACATATGCCTTTCATGCTTTACTTCAAAAATCCGCTTAGCTTTTGAGAACAGTGACTGAAATTGCATTTTATTTTTTCTGTTCTCCAGGCTAACTTCTCTGAAATTTTCTGCTTACATGTACCTTTTGCTGAAACCTATAGACTTTTTAAAAAAATAATTATTTTGAATATGTGGTAAATGGGAATCAGAAAATGCCAAAGACACAGAAGGATCTTCTTGTCCTAGCTCTAAGTCAACCAATTACCTTTCCCCCAAATAAGCCATGTTCCAAGTTCTTATAATTCATTCCATATCAGTTCATATAAGAGTAAGTTACATGGTATTCTTCTCCATGGGTGTATAATTTATTCACCATTTCCCCATTGTAGACTGGTTTTTGCTGACTTCTACCATACTATAAAAAGTTCTTCAAAAAATATCACTGTAAATAAGTATCATTTTCCAGAAGTATGAATATGTCGGAACAAAATTCCCAGGGTGTAATTGCTGGATCATAGAGTTTATGCATTATAAATTTTGATAAATACTGCCAATTGTTCTTCCTCCAGAGGTTATAGCATTGTACTTTCTCATTAGCAATAATTGAAAGTACCTTTTCTCATCATTTATGCCAACACAATACCAACTTTTTAATCTTTGATGCCAGTCTGAAAGGTTAAAAATGCTTATCTCATTGAGACCTGTAGAATTTGGATGATACAAAGTGGTTTTTATTGGGTTTTATTGAATTAGTGAAATGACTGTTCTGTGATTATCAATATATATTCTATATTTCATGCAATTTTCTTTTTAAAAACCACAGCAGTTAGTTTCTAAGTGACTGGAAAACATTATTTGATATTATATTTTAAACCATATATTATAATATAGATGTTTACTTTTCAGGGTTTTAAATCACTAAATGCGCTTAATTTTCAGGTTTTATCTGAGAGAACTGATATTGAACTTTGGGTTTGTGCCAATATTATTCGTCTCTTTAATGATGATAACACAATTCCCTTCATTATACGTTATCGAAGAGAGCTTATTAATAATCTTGATGCTGATTCCTTGAGAGAAGTTCAACAAACTTTAGAGGAGCTACGGTAAGAAACGTGGGAAGGGGTGAGCTTTGTGTAAGGGGAAAGAGGGCATGTGAGCCAATGAGGGGAAACAGTGAGAAAGAGAATGATAGTATATTTTAACAGTTCCGATATTTTGTTTTCTTGATTTATTGTAATCTGAATATAGTCAATCCCCTCCTAAAAGAGGAAGCCAACTTCATTTTACTTATTTAGAGGTATTCAGAGTCCCTCTGCTGGTATGTTCATGCATAGCTTGGGCATGAATCTGCAAAAGGTGGTTTGCATTATTAATATGAATTTGAATGTCATCTTCTCTCATAGAAGTGATTTTGCATAATGCAAAATTAGAACTACCAGCAGGAAACTCAGGAAAATACAGTTTCATCTAAATCTTCAATAGCTTTTGTAAAACTGTCCTCTTAATAACTTTAAAGTCCTATTAAATGGAGAGTTCTTTGACTGTATCGTTTGCAAGGAAATAATGTATATTTCCCTTTTCTGTTCTTTTAAAGGATATAGTAATTTAATGGTAGTGGATTGTAACTTGTTTATGATTATAGAATGGGAAACACCCTTTAAAAATATTATTCCTCTGGACTTATTGTAAGAACTCAGAAATAAGCATACCAGAGACTATACGTATCTAACTATATTATTCAGTAGAGTTTATTTAAAAACTCTTCCCCATTCATTTATTTACTACGTGTATCCTACCTGCCAGGTGCTGTGTTGTTGATACCTGTGTTCTTTAACAAGGATCTGATTTAAATTGGATATAATCTCACCATCAAGCCATTCTAAAAGCACTAAGGATTATTTTTATTAATAGAACAAGCCTAATAATTTTAGAGGGACTTGAATCTCACTAACATTTCTATCCCTTTTGTGGAATTTCTTTTGGGGCCAGGAGGATTCAAATGTTAATATGTTGGAAGTTATAGTTCATTGAGGAGCAGAATCAATTAGCCAACCCAGAAGTATAAATGACAGTTTAATCAAGTGGTTTCAGAGTCAGATCTTCCGAGGCTAGTCTAATATAATCGAGCATAAAGGGCTGCAAATCGGAGATGACAGGTCCTAAGAGGGCCAGCCACTGCTCATCTCCAGCAGATCATAGTATGCAGTCTTCTCTACTCAAATTGCAGGATCTTCCCATTTTTGAAAAACCAGTAATCTGAATTTTGATGTAAAAAATTTTGTAGGTCAAGCAAAATCATCTACAGGCCATGTTTAGAAATTCAGCAGTTTACAAATTCTGAAGTAAACTCTCTGTTTGGTTGAAGGCAAAGTAATGAAGAAAATTTAAGGATTTGGGGGTGTGAAATTGGGGAGAGTGTCACAAAAAAGCAGGAATAGTTTACCTAAAAAAAATTAAATGTATTCTACCAGTTAGTTTTTTATTGAGTGAAGGACAGATAGGAGCTTTATGTCAAGATTATTATTATTATTATTTTCTTTTCTCTAAAAAGCATTTCAGCTGCAACAGAATTCAATTTCTGGGCATCTATTAATAAAGGAATACATTAAATATTAGTAGAGGACTATTTCTCTAAGTAAGTGTGGCAGTGATTAGTAGTGACTTAGAAGATCTTGCAGATATTTATTTTTGGTAATTAGGTATGGTATCTGTTTTTCTTAAGCTTTTTCTATGACTAGAGCATGGTTTTCAATGTGTTAACTGCTACTCATCAATGAGTAGTGAAACTAGTTTAGTGGGTCATTACCACTTTAAGAAAAATAAAATAGAGAATAGGAAATATGAGTGCAGTTTCTGTAGTAAAGGTGAATATTGTTTGATGAAACTATCATATGTTTATATAACTTTATTATTAGGTTGGTGCAAATGTAACTGTGGTTTTTGCATTGTTGAAATTTGCTGTTTGATATTGAAATAAATTCTTAATACATGTGGTTATGGTTATAAATCTTTTTAATGTACATTTCTTGCTTTATGTTTTTTTGCTGATGACTTATTACTTACTGTTTATTTTATATTTATTTTGGACTATGGAAAAGATGCTAGAAAAAAGCAAACCTGAGCGATTTTCTTATTTGAGTTCAAAATGGGTCATAAAGAAGTGGAGATAACTCACAACATCAGAATGCATTTGGCCCAGGAACTTCTAACAAACGTGTAGCACATTGGTAGTTCAAGAACTTTTGCAAAGGAGATGAGAGCCTTGAGGCTGAGATGTGTGGTGACCAGCCATTGGAAGTTGATGATGACCAATTGAGAGGACCAACAAAGCTGATCCTCTTAAAACTACGTGAGAAATTGCCAAGGAACTCATTGTCAACCATTCTATGATCATTCAGCATTTGAAGCAAATTGGAAGGGTGAAAAAGCTTGATAACGTGGGTACCTCATTAGCTGACCAAAAATTTAAAAAATCATTGTTTTGAAGTGTTGTCTTCTCTTCTTCTCTTACTGTGCACAACAGTGACCCATTTCTTGATCAGATTGTGACGTATGACGAGAGTGGATTTTATGTGGCAACCAGTGATGACCAGCTCAGTGATTGAACTGAGAAGAAACTCTAAAGCACTTCCCAAAGCCAGACTTGCACCAAAAATGGTCATGGTCACTGTCTGGTGGTGTTTCATCCACTCCAGCTTTTTGAATCCTGGTGAAACCATTATATCTGCAAAGTATGCTCAGCAAATTGGTGAGATGCACCGAAAACTGCAGTGCCTGCAGCTGGCTTTGGTCAACAGAAAGGACCCCATTCTTCTCTATAACAACAACTGACTGCACATTGCACAACATTTCAAAAGTTGAATGAATTCGCTACGAAGTTTTGCCTCATTTAGCATATTCACCTAACCTCTCGAACCGACTACCACTTCTTTAAGCATCTCGACAACTTTTGCAGGGAAAATGCTTCCACAACCAGCAGGAGACAGAAAATGCTTTTTGAGAGTTTGTCAAATCCCAAAGCACAGATTTTTATGCTGCACAAAAGAGCAAGCTTATTTCTCATAGTTAAAAATGTGTTGATTGTCATGGTTCCTATTTTGATTAATAAAGATGTGTTTGAGCCTAGTTACAATGATTTAAAATTTGTGGTTGAAAACCCCAGTTACTTTTGCACAAACCTAATGAATATGAAATTATATGTGTATATATTGGGTTGCAGGGTAAAATATATTTCTTACTGAGAGTCCCTGTTAAAAAAGCGAATTAAAAAATGACTATGGTTATGGACAGTAAACTTCCTCTGAAGATGCCTCACCTCTACCTTATACGTAAGTCAGTGGTTCCTTGGCCTTTTGTCAAAGTGATCCTGGTAGACTTCAGTCTCTGAAAGCAATCTTGGGCTATCAGGAATGTAAAAGACACAGAGGTGTGATTGAATGATTGCATATTTCTTCCTGTTTAACTTACAGTCTTCTGCCTTTGGGTTTTTTTTTTTTTTCATAATTAGATTTAGTTTTCTTTTCCATCAATCATTTTTACTAATTTATATTGTCATCTCTCTAACTTTGTGCCTGTCATTTTATAGTACCATTATTAGACAGAGATTATAAATAATAACAGGTAATAAAATAGGATGAGAGGTCTTAATATATTCTAAAATATCAAGATTTTGAAAATCAAGGAGAGACTAAAATACTATTTCAGCTTGAAGGAGATTGTAGACACATAGCAATTACATAAAACTCATTGTTAGCTGAATTCAGTATTAAAGACATTATAGGAACAGTTGGTAAAACTTAAATGAGATCTGAGTGTTAGAATATAATATATCAATATAATATCAAACCTAGGTCTCCCACATTATGGGCAGATTCTTTACCAGCTGAGCCACAAGGGAAGCCCATAATATCGATATTATTATATATTACAAAAATTTTCATTTTCAGGGCTGTTGCAAAGAAGGCTCATAGTACAATCCAAAAAATTAAAAAGGAGGGGAAGATGTCTGAATGCCTGTTAAAAGCTTTGCTGAACTGTAAGACTTTTGAAGAACTAGAACATGTGGTAAGGAACCCTTTTTATTTAATGTAATACTTTATCTGAATATATTATAATTTGTGTCTTCTTATAGTTAAAAAATAACTAGAAATAAAAAGCCACAGAGTCATCAGCCACCATCATTATTTAATTCAACAAAATATTCTTTATTCAGTAAACTTCTTTTAAGCCTTTCTTTTTGTGCTAGGCACTTGGATTTACAAAGATGACTATATATAGTCCTTGTCTTCGAGGAATTCCCAGTCGAGTAAGAAAAAAAGAGTAGGTAACAGAAGTGAGAAGCTTGAGGGAGAGTGCTAAGCTGGAGACACAGATGTGAATGTCTTCAGCATGTAGTTGGTATTTGGAGACATGAAAATGGAAGATTTCACTCAAGGGAAGATCATAGGGTAAGCAGGTCAGGGTAGACCATTGAGAAAAACTAACTTTTGAAGCATAGGTAGAGGAAGGGATAGCCTAAGAAGGAGACATAGAAAGAATAGTGAGAAGTATGAAGAGAATCAGGAGATAAGGTACCCATAGGATTGAGGCAGAGAGTCATAGGAGGAATGATCAGTGGTTAAGTAATTAAATAGAGCAGGGAGTTTTGGCAAGATAAGGACTGAAAAATGTTTCTTTGGTAATTCGGGGATCATTATGGCTCTTTGTGATACCACTTTCAGCAAGGTGTATGGAAAGAGAAGCCAGGTGGAGGTGGATTGAGTAGTGAATATGTATTCAGAAGTAGAAACATTGTGTGTGGACATGTTTTAGAGGAGCTTGCTTGAGTTGAGAACTTGTAGTCTTTGCAGCCCAAGGACTGAGTTTGTAAAGGGAATGAATCCAAGCAAATAGCTAACTATAAGCATGTAGGAGAAGGGAGAAAGCAATGGCACCCCACTCCAGTACTCTTGCCTGGAAAATCCCATGGGTGGAGGAGCCTGGTAGGCTGCAGTCCATGGGGTCACTAAGAGTCGGACAAAACTGAGTGACTTCACTTTCACTTTTCCCTTTCATGCATTGGATAAGGAAATGGCAACCTACTCCATTATTCTTGCCTGGAGAATCCCAGGGACAGGGGAGCCTGGTGGGCTGCTGTTTATGGGGTCGCATAGAGTCAGAGACGACTGAATCGACTTAGCAGCAGCAAGCGTGTAGAAAAGTATAAAGCATTTGATAAGGAATAACTATTTTTATACAACTTGTACTCTTTGTTAGTATTAATTCCTCTCTGAAGGAAGAAGAGTTGAAAAGAGGATGTCTTTAGCATTCTTGCATGTCTTCTTATTTTGTGTCCTAATTTTAACTTTTTCTTTTTAAAATTGACTGATTTGGTATGTTTTCTGATGTTTTACCCTAGTCAGCGCCATATAAAACTGGGAGCAAAGGCACCAAAGCCCAGAGAGCAAAGCAGCTGGGATTAGAAGGAGCAGCCAGGACACTGCTGGAGAATCCCGGGGAGCTGAGTCTGCTCTCTTATATGAGACCCAATGTGAAAGGTACTTAATTGTTTAAAGGGGTCGCTCCTGTTCCTTTTCTAATTTAAAAACTTAGGTTAAGAAATTATTTCATTAAGTAATACAAAAGAATGTATAGCATATAAAGGGAAAATTATTCTAATAAAACAAACCCAGTATATCTCTTTCTTAGCCATTTAGCTTTCCTTTTTTGATAAAGTGCCTGTTCTTATCTTTTGCTCATTTTTCTGTTGTGTTGTTTCTCTTTCTTATTAATATGTGAGTATTTTTTAGATATTCTCTCTCAGAGTTACATGTGTTATACATCTTTTCTCCCAACTTGTAACTTCTCTTTTCACTTTGTTTATACTATCTTTTGGTAAATAGAGTCTTAGTTTTATCATAGTTAATTTATTTATCTTCAATTTTATTAATCTTTTAAGATAATTGCTTTTTTTCTTTTTAAAGAATTCCCTTTGCATCCAAGATTATACAGATACTCCTATTTTCTTTTAGAACCTTTATCCTATTTCTAAAAACTTATAAAAATTTTACAATTAAAAAGTCATGTCTACTCTTCAGAAAGAATTTCAACAATTCAGACAGACATTAATTGTAAAAGAAAGTCCTCCTGTCACACATCTGCTCTCCATGAGTAAAATGCTTGTCTTTTTCTGAAGTGTATCTTATCTCAGTGTGTGTACATGTACAGGAAAGGATGATAGAGGAAAGGGATAAAGGAGAGATATTTCTAAGAAAAACCCAAGAAAAGTGACAAATGATACATGTCAAGGTGTGTTGGTTTTATTGTCAAAATGAGCCTTGAAGTGAGAGCTTTTTAAGTAAGAGTGATGGCTTTTTTCAGGGAGTGCTCTGATAGGATTGAATGGGGAGATTGATGCTCTAGTGATCACTACTCTCATTCTAGTTCTTTTTGACCTTCTGTTCTTTAGGCTGAGAGATTGTCTATAGGGGGCAGTCTCTGATAACAAAATCTGCAGGATTTACTAAAATGTGGAGAAGCAGCGTACTGAAACCTGTGTTTTGTTTTTTTTTTTTTAAATAATCTGGCAAATACGATTTGCATTTGGAAAAATTGAGTATGTGTGTCTGTGAAAATATGAATATCTGCTCATACCCAAATACACCCACCTTGTATCTGTATTGAAAAGGGCAGTAATAAGAAAAAGCAAATTTGTATTATTTGAATTCAGAAGTGGGTTGAAATGAGTAAAATTCAAGTTTAATTTTTTAATATATATTTGCCATTATATTTTCAAATGGTTTCAACTTTAATATTTTAATGTTAGCTGCAACTGTTTAACCAAGCATTGAGGTTAGCCACAGTGGAAACTGTCTGAGCCCAATGTTGGTATGTTTTATTACAAATGTTGGAGCTTTCAAAATGTTAGATGCACAATGATTTATGGTTTGTTTTATTTTTATCTTCTGGTCTGTTTCCTTTCCTTCTACTCTTCACCTCCTCTGGTACAAAGTTTTCCTTAGTTCACACACATACTGAATTCCTGTTCAGTATGTTTGATAACCTTATATCTTTTACTTGTCCTGTGGGGTGATCCTCATGCACTATCTGAGGATGAGCACTAGGTGTACTTCTGATAATGGTGTAGGTCAGGCACAGCACAGTTACACATACCAGAACCCATCTCGCACACATACCAGAACTTTTCTGTTTGCTTTTCTCCCTTTTTCTTTTACTCTAATCACAAATGTAGTATTGTAATCAATTCTAAACAACTTTGAATTGCTTTTCAAAGTTTGCTTGGAATGTTTTTCCCTTCTGTCTCTTCCTTCTTTATGCTACATACATCCTCTTGATCACTCTCTGTTCCTTACTGTTTTTCTAAATAAGTATTTTCCTTATTCCCATCATTCCTCAAAGAAGTTCAGAAACCAGATATTTCAGTATCACCAGGAGGCATTTTTAATTACCACAGACCAACAAGAATTGGTCTGAATCAGAAAGATAGGCTGTGCTGCAAATGGACTGCATCCTAGAAGATCCAGAATATCCCTCTACAAGGAGGAGTGGCTGCTCACCCCTTTGTAAGTAAGATGAGGTGGTGTTAGTGCAGATAAGCTGAGAAGTGGCCAGTTTTTTTTAATTTTGGGGGTTTGAAGAGTGTGTGGCTGTAAAGCCTTCACTGCAAGGCAAGGATATGATTTTCTGGTTCTCTGGACATTATTTTCTCCTGATTTTACTGAGGTGCTAAACTTTTTGAACTCTTGTTATCCTTGGCTGTATTAAGCCCCAGTGAACAATTCTCTCTGATGAGACAAGGTACTTTTTCAAAACACACAAGACTCTCTTCCAATTCTCTCTCCCTAGTTGGACTTCGATGGGGGTTTGTAATTTGGATGAGCTCTTGGAATGGCTGAATGTTTCTACCTGCTGTTAAGCATTCTAGCTCTGAGGTAGTTAAATGCACTTCCCTACCAATGGTTTTTTTAAGCTTTAATGAGTATCAGAATCATCTGGGATGCTTTGTAAAACAATAAAATGCCACAGTCTAGAATCTATATTTTTAGCAAGTATGTAATATAATTTTATTTTAGGGTCCTTAGACTATACAATCCATTGTTCTAGAGCTTTTGAACAATTTTAATCACATATGGTTGATAAATGCATAAGGTTTACAAATTGCATCTCCTTCAGTGATGTGAACTTTTCAAAAACTGTTTTAATCGCCAAATATATAATTTCCTCTTTCTGTTCTCTCTCATTAACTGATCTGATTGTAGGTTCCCCTCCCTTTACTACCGACTTCTCACTGTGGTAGTCTCATTAAACTTTGAGTGGTGATACTCTGAGGTACTTTTGGACTCCAGGAATGAGTGCATAGTGAGTAGTTTTGTAGGATAAAGACTGGTCTAGCAAGAAAGCTAACACAGAACAGACATCTACTGACTGCTTACTATGTGCCATAGCTGTTCAAACTTATATATATAGTCTTCCACCTATCACAGATTGTTCCTGAAAATTGCCTCCTAGGGAAATTCTCTTAAAATGTAAACAGGATACCTATTGATTGCAGTTACCAAATTTCCTTGCAATAAATGCAATTACATCATTAGTTAAGATCAGTTATCATAATGCAACCCAACAAGACATTTCCTCTTTATTAATTATTCTGTAAGTCTGTCCTCCTGCTCTCTTTGTCTTTTGTACCTGTTACTCTTAAATTTATGCTCTTAGAAAAACATGATACTCAGTGCTTGTGTAATTGAAGCTTTAACGCAAGAAAAAGCTTTAATGGAAATAGGACAATAAAGACAAAAGAAATGAAGGAATGCATTGCAAATGATTTCTTGGTATATAAGCTGATATTGCAGGGGCCATAATATACAAGACACACTGCTGTCTTGTAAACTGAAAGCACTTGGAGAGAACTTAACATACCATTAGTAGACAGTTGAGCTATAAAAATGAACAGCTACATAATGACTCTTGTTTTGTGCTTATTTGAGATTTGAGACCTATTTCAAATAGGTCATTGAAAATGTGAATAAATGCCTCATAAACAAAATTGGGATATTAATAAAATTCCTTGTAAAGGAGAATTTTTATAACTGGAATGAAATAGTATACCTTGGAATATGACTATTAATATGTATTTCCTATAACCACACTTAATATTTGTAAATAGTTCATGAAGTAGATACTATTATTACCATTTTAATAGGAATCTGAGGCACAGAGAGGACAAGTAACTTGCCCAGCACACGTTTGGTGGATGGTGGAGCCAGGATTAGATCAGGCACCTGGCTCCAGACTTGCATTTTTTTACCACTAGGTTATATGGTATGTTAAGGCCCTGTATTACTGTTTTGGGAGGCTTGTTTTCAATGCTGAGGAGAGCTTGTCACTGCTATGATACTTTTTTGTCTTAAATTTGTCGGTTTAAGGTTTTATTTTGACTGGAAAAAATTTATTGTGATTTAATTATAGATTTAAAAACCAATCTCTAGTTCTTGTTTTTGTTTTCCTTGTTACCCTTCTCCTAAAGGGCTTTCAGCACTCCAGGATATTGAAACAGGAGTGCAGCATATTTTAGCAGACATGATTGCTAAAGACAAAGACACACTTGACTTCATTCGGAAATTGTGAGTAACTCTGGGAGAGTTTTCTGCTCTATGGACACATGCTGTTAAGGGTTGCACAGTTAGTGCTAATTCCAGTGCTCATTAAAACTTTACTTTAGACTTTAAATCTTTAAAAAAATTTTTTAGTAGCAGAATTCTTTGTTCAAACAACAGAACCCGAGTACGTGAAACAGATAAAAGTAAAGTTGTTTTAATTGAATTCTGGGCATGGATCCTGGAACTCTGCCTGTTCATCTTCCTTATTCTGAAGCACCTCAGCAGAGGCCTTGGAGGAACATGGTTTAAAAACCACTGCCTAATGCAGTGTATGCTAGAGAGCAATTCACAACTATCTAGAGTGGGTGGCATTGCTTTTTAAGCAAATTGTGATGTATGTACTACATTTTATAATATCTCATTTCTAGTATTTACCAGTGGTTGGATTACCTTGGAAATGTGTAATATCAGGTATGGATAAATGTGATGACCTCAAAATGAATTTTAGGTGATGAAGAGAGCAGCTTATCCATAGTAACACACCAATTTATAAGAAAGTAAAACCTTTTGACCTAGACACTACTTGGGTTTATGGATTTTATGCCTCCTATAAAAAAGACATTGTTTAAAAACCGTATTTTTAGGTACTCTGTCTTTCCTTTTCTTCTGTATATCGAAAGACAGTTTTTTTTTGGTAGAAGTCTGTTCTTCCTCTCTCTCAGCATCTCTAGCTGTGTGAGCTGTGCAGAGGGGAGCAAAGATGGAGATGAACCAGTTGACTACTGTTGCTTATCAGGGTTTTTGTTGATATAAGGGAGAAAAATTTTCTGTTTTCTCAGTGGCCCTCACAGAAATGAGCTGAAGTAGAAGAATTGCCCAGGTTTTTAAGTGTATTTTTATAAGTAATCATACTGCTGAAATTTGGTTCAATTTCGTAAATTGTCATTGGAAGCTGTCCTGACATATTATCGTTTTCTCTCTTTTTAGCTTTTAATTGGTTCTGACTCCCTAACTCAGTGGTTAGAAAACGATAATATCTAGGCCAAAGTTATTGGTCTCTTGGCTAACTCCAGGTAGTATCTAAACTCATTTACATATTTTATAGGAGGACTGGGTTGATTATATAAATAGATTTGTGGTATCTAGATATGCTAGACCTATGCTAGCATGAATAAGTGAGGAGTCCTTTTTTCATGGGTCAATATCATTTTTATAGTTTAGCGTCATATAAAAAAATTTTTATTTGGTAATTCTCGTTTAGTGTTTTGCTAATTTATTTCTCTGTATAATGTGTTTCTTTACTGAAATACATGTTAATAACTACTTGTGGTTGAATACTTGTATATCTGAACAGGTGCCAAGATAGATATATTCATATCCAGTCATCTTTGGCAAAAGTGTCCTCAAAAAAAGTAAATGAAAAAGATATTGATAAGTTTCAGCTCTATCAAAACTTCTCATGCAATATAAGAAACATCCAACATCATCAGGTAAATAAGGAAACTGCTTATTCATGCTGATAATAGTAATAATGATAATTCTTCAGATTCATTTATTACTTTTTTTACTAAGGAATTAAAGAATTTTCAATCAGCTATTTTCTTTTTTCCTTCATATAAATTTTTATAATTTTCTTATATCCTCTGCATTTCACAAATGGGAATCTCAAGACCCACGGAAGTTAGTAAATGACACGGAGAATTATTAGCAGAGTGAACAATATAACACTAGGTATCTTGGCTCTCTGGCAGGTCATCTTTCTTATTAGACTTTCCTTCCTAGGAAAAGATTTGATCTGGATGTGAGCTCAATTCTGGATGTGAGCTCAGTTCTGGATTTGAGCTCAATCCTTTCCATTTGAAATACAAATTAGAGATACCTGATTTAGAATAAAGTATGAGAAATCTCTCCTAGTTATATAAATTATAGTCATTATATCTGTCTTTTAATCTCATTTTTCATTTTACTAATTCTTATCCTAATTGTAGTTATAGGTTATATAGCTACATGTGGAATGTTGTAGAAAAAAATTTTTTTTTTTACAAACCAGTAATACAGTAACACTGCTAAGTCACTTCAGTCATGTCCGACTCTGTGTGACCCCATAAACGGCAGCCCACCAGGCTCCCCTGTCCCTGGGATTCTCCAGGCAACAACACTGGAGGGGCTGCCATTTCCTTCTCCAGTGCATGAAAGTGAAAAGTGAAAGTGAAGTTGCTCAGTCGTGCCCGACTCTCTGCGACCCCATGGACTGCAGCCCACCAGGCTCCTCCATCCATGGGATTTTCCAGGCAAGAGTACTAGAGTGGAGTGCCATTTATATTTACCTGTGTAGCTATCTTTACCAGTGTTCTTTACTTCTTTGTATGCTTTTGAGTTACTATCGAGATTTTATTTCAGCCTGAAGGACTTCCTGTTATGTTTCATGTAGGGTGGGTCAACCCTCTCAGATTTTGTTTTTCTGGAAAAATCTTAATGTCTCCTTATTTTTAAAATTGATTTTTAGTTGTGACAAAATACATATAAGCTTTCTTATCTTAACTGCTTTTAAGGGTACAGTTTAGTAATGTTAAGTATATTGACATTATTGTGCAACTAATCTCCAGGTTTTTTGTTTTTTTATCTTGCAAAACAGCTTTTGTGAATGTAGAATTCTTGGTTGACAGTTTTTTCTTTCAGCACTTTGAATATGTCATCCCACTATCTTTTGACATATATGGTTTTGATGAGAAATCAGCTGTTAATCTTACTGAGCCTTTGCATATGATGAATTACTTTTCTTGCTTCATTCAGGATTCTCTTTAACTTTTGACAATTTGATTATAATTTGTCTTGCTGTGGATCTCCAAGTTTATTCTCTTGAAGTTTGTTGTGATTCTTGGTTGTGTTCAGTTCAGTCGCTCAGTAGTGTCCGACTCTTTNTCATAAGGGATTTGATTTAGGTCATACCTGAATGGTCTAGTGGTGTTGCCCACTTTCTTCAATTTAAGTCTGAATTTGGCAATCAGGAGTTCATGATCTGAGCCACAGTCAGCTCCCGGTCTTGTCTTTGTTGACTGTACAGAGCTTCTCCATCTTTGGCTGCAAAGAATATAATCAATGTTTTTCATCAAAATTGGGAAAATTATGGCTATTATTTTTTCAAATATTCTTTGAGCCCTTTTCTCTCCTGAGTTTCCTGTTAAATGTATTTTGGCATGCTTTAGAGTATCCCACGAGTCTCTTAGGCTCTGTTCATTTCTTTTCTTTCTTCTCAGACTGTAATCTCAATTGACATATCTTCAGGTTGATTCTTCTCCTTGTTCAAATTGACTATTGAAACCCCTAAGTAAATTTTTCATTTCAGTCATTGTATTTCTTTGCTCAGGAAGTTCTCTAGTTCTTATTTATGATTCCCAATTCTATTGATATTCTTCATTGGTTGGGACAACATTCTCATGGTTTCTTTTAGGTCTCTGTCTATGATTTCCTTTAACTGAGCATGTTTATAACAGTTTCAGTTCATTTCAGTTCACTTGCTCAGTCGTGTCCAACCCCATGGACTGCAGCACTCCAGGGCTCCCTGTCCATCACCAACTCCCAGAGTTTTCCCAAACTCATGTCCATCGAGTTGGTGATGCCATCCAACCCATCTCATCCTCTGTCGTCCCCTTCTCCTCCCATCTTCAATCTTTCCCAGCATCAGGGTGTTTTCAAATTAGTCAGTTCTTTGCATCAGGTGGCCAAAGTATTGGAGTTTTAGCTTCAGCATCAATCCCTCCAATGAACACTCAGGACTGATCTCCTTTAGGATGGACTGATTGGATCTCCTTGCAATCCAAGGGACTTTGAAAAGTCTTCTCCAACACCACAGTTCAGAAGCATTAATTCTTTGGTGCTAAGCTTTCTTTATAGTCCAACTCTTACATCCATACATGACTACTGGAAAAACCATAGCCTTGACTAGACAATTTAAAGTGTGTCTATTAATGCCAAGGTTTGAGCTTACTCAGAGACAGTTTCTATTAGTTTCTTTTTTCCTGTGAATGTTTGCCTGCCTTGTAATTGTTGTTAAAACTTAGAGTTTGAATAAGTTGTCAACACTGAAAATCAGGTTCTCCTTCCCAGCATTTGTTGTTATTGCTGTTATTGTTTTGTGGTTTGTTTAGGGACTTCTAAATTGTTTCTGTAGTCTGTATTCTCTATCATGAATACATTGAAGTCTCTGGTCCATTAGCTTAGTTGACATCTGGTTACTTGACAGAGATTTACTTAATCCCTAGAGCCAAAACAAATAACTCTCTCCCAGTCCTGCATATTTGTTCTTATTGGGACATTCATCAACATTTAGTGAGTGTGTTTATAGCTCTGCCTTAGCCTTCACTTCCTCTTTGCATGGAACTCAAAGGTCAGACAGAAGTGAAGGCTTAAGGTCTTCTCAGAGCAAGTGTCTTGTCTAGTCCTGAGTGCTAGACAAGACACATGACCTCTAAGATTCCCTAAAATATGCAGAATTTAAAAAAGCCTCATTCCCTCAAATGTCTCATTTACTGGCTTCTTCCTTTCCCAGTTTTCTGGTCTATCTGATGTGGCTCTAATTATAATTCCTTATCCCCAAGCATTCCTTTACCTCTGAGGCTGCAGCTAACACATTACCTTTAAATATTTTGGACAGATACCACCCAGGAAATGACATATGTCTTGGGGAAGCTCTGAGACAGGCAAAACAAAGGCAAGTCCTTGAGCCAGACCCTCAGGAAGCATGAAACATAACGAAACACATAATCACAAATTTTTGAGAATAAGGTCCATATTGCTCCCTCGAGTAGTAGCGACCTGCACCAGAAAAGTAGG
Organism: Aepyceros melampus; assembly: GCA_006408695.1. Classification (NCBI taxonomy): domain Eukaryota; kingdom Metazoa; phylum Chordata; class Mammalia; order Artiodactyla; family Bovidae; genus Aepyceros; species Aepyceros melampus. Next base: position 135,867 of record SJXQ01000533.1, on the reverse strand, counting down.
CTTTTATCGGTACCACCACTGTTGAACTGGAGAGTGGAGGATGGTAAGTGGGTACATTAAAAGTGCTGTTTTACCAAAATTCTGCAGCTTCTTTCTTCTTTTCAGTTCAGTTCAGTTTGTTATAAGTTTTCTTCTTTTTGTGTTCCTCTGGTTGTTGTAAGTTTTTGATTGGATTTCAGATTTATGAAAAAATTGAATCTGACAGTTTTATGCCAGCTTGTTACTTCTGTAGAGTTTGGATTTTAGAATTTCCTTCTATGCCACTTTGGTGATACCACATTTAACAGCATGTATTCCCCTGTTCTGTTCTAAAACCAGCATGTGACTTTAACCTTATAAAGTGTTATCTTGTTTAATTTTTTTTAGTTTGAAGTCTACTTTGACATAGGATTGCAACTTGTATTTTCTTAATGAAAATTGATTCCACCCTTGTTTTAATCTTAACTTTTCAATTATATGAAATGTTTGCCCTTAGTTCTTTTGCTAAAAATTTCTAGTCTTCCTTAAACTGACTGAAGCTTATTCTCTAGTCTAGTATGGAGTTGGCAAAACTTTTCTGTAAATGACCGGAGAGAAAATATTTTAGACTTGATGGGCTAGATGGCTCTTCCTGCAAATTCACAACTGCCATTGTAGCATGAAAGCAGTCATAGATAATACATAAGTGAATGAGCGTAGTTGTGTTTTTAAAAAAAATCTGTATGTGAAAACAGATGTTGGATTGGATTTGGTCCATGGGCCATAGTTTGCTGGCCTGTGCTCTTATATTAATGTTTTCTCAAGAAGATTTTATGTGTATAGTACAGGCATGCCTTATTCCATAGTGCTGTGCTTTTTTATGCTTTGCATATTCTGCCTAGTTTACAGATTGAAGGTTTGTGACAACTGTGTGTCATACAGCTCTGTTGGCACCAGTTTCCAACACTTGCTGACTTTATGTCTCTTATGTTGCATTTTCATAATTCTCATAATACTTCAAAAAATCTAAATGTTGTTATAGTGATCTGTGATCTTGGATGTTACTATTATAATTGTTTTGGGATGCCACAACCACACCTGTATAATACAGCAAACTGAATTGGATAAGTACTGTGTGTGTTCTGACTGCTCCACCAATCAGCTGTCCCCCTTTCTGTCTCTTCCTTGGAACTCACTGTTTCCTGAGATACAATAATATTGACATTAGGCCATTTAATTATCCTACAGTGGCCCCTAAGTGTTCAAATGAAAGGAGGAGCTGCACATCTCTCATTTTAATAAAAAACTAGAAGTGATTAAGTTTAGTGAGGAAAACAAGCCAAAAGCTGAGATAGGCCACTGTCTAGTCTCTTGTGCCAAATAGGCAGCCAAGTTGTGAATGCAAAGGATACATTCTTGAAGGACACTGAAAGTGCTCCTCTAGGGAACAAAGAATGATAAGAAAGTAAAGCAGCCTTTTGATGATATCGAGAAATTTTCAGTGGTCTAGAGAGAAGATCAAAGCAGCAACATTTCCTTAAGTCAAAGCCTAATCCAGAGCATGGGCCAAGCTATCTTTAACTCTGTGAAGGCTGAAAGTTGAGGAGGCTGCAGAAGAAAAGTTTGAAACTAGCAGAGGTTGATTCATGAGGTTTAAGGAAAGATGCTATCTTCATAACTTAAAAGTGCAAGGTGGGGACTTCCCCGGTGGTGCAGTGGTTAGGACTCCATGCTTCCACTGCAGCGGGCATAGATTCAGTCCCTGGTTGGTGAAATAAGACCTTTTGTGCTATTCAGCTTAACAGAAAAAAAAAAAAAGAAAAAAAAAGGTAAAACAGCACATGCTAATGTAGAAGCTGCAACAAGCTACCCAGAAAATCTAAGATAATTAATGAAGGTAGCTACAATAAGCAACAGATTTTCATTATAGACAAGAAACACCCTTATACTTGAGGAAGATGCCATCTAGGACTTTCATAGCTAGAGAGGAAAAAATGCCTGGCTTCAAAGCTTCAAAGGATACGGTCTCTCTTGTTAGGGACTAATGCAGCTGGTGACTTGAAATTGAAGCCAATGCTCTATAAATGGAACAACAAAGAAAGCCAGGATAACAGCACATCTGTTTACAACATGGTTTGCTGAATACTTTAAGCCTACAGTTGAGTTCTGCCTCTCAGGAATAAAGATGCCTTTCAAAACATTATTGCTCATTCACAGTGCACCTGGTCACCCAAGAGTTCTGATGGAGATATACAGTGAGATTAATGTTATTTTCACGCCTGCTAACACAGCATCCACTCTGTAAGGAGTAATTTTGACATCAAGTCTTGTTATTTATGAAATGCATTTCAGAAGACTATGGGTGCTATAGAAAATCCTCTTATGGATTTGGGCAAAGTAAATTGAAAACCTCTAGATAAGATTAAAAAAATGAAGATCATGGCATCTGGTCCCATCACTTCATGGCAAATAGATGGGAAGACAATGGAAACAGTGACAGACTTTATTTTGGGGGGCTCCAAAATCACTGCAGATGGTGACTGGAGCTATGAAATTAGAAGACTCTTGGTCCTTGGAAGAAAAGCTATGACAAACCTAGGTAGCATGTTAAAAAGCAGAGACATCACTTTGCCAACAAAGGTCCATCTAATCAAAGCTGTGGTTTTCCCAGTAGTCATGCAGGGATGTGAGAGATGGACCACAAAGAAGGCTGAGCGCTGAAGACTTGATGCTTTCGTATTGTGGTGTTGGAGAAGACTCTTGAGAGTCCCTTGGACTGCAAGGAAATCAAACCAGTCAATCCTAAGGAAATCAACCCTGAATATTCATTGTAAGGACTGATGCTGAAGCTGCAGCTTCAGTACTACTTTGGCCACCTGATGTGAAGAGCTGGAAAAGACCCTGATGCTGGGAAAGATAGAAGGCAGGAGGAGAAAGAGACAACAAACAGAGGACGAGATGGTTGGATGGCATCACTGACTCGATGGACATGAGTTTGAGCAAGCTCCAGGAGATGGTGAAGGACAGGGAAGCCTGGCGTGCTGCAGTCCATGCAGTCTCAAAGAGTTGGGCACAACTGAGCAACTGAACAAGAAAGGATTCACCATTCTAGATGCCATTAAGACCATTTGTGATTCATAGGAAGAGATATGATATCAGTATTAATAGGAATTTGGAAGGAGTTGATTTCAGACTTTATGGGTGACTTTTAAGGGTTCAAGATTTCAATGAAGGAAATAACTGAAGCTATGATAGAAATAGCAAGAAAGCTGGAATTAGAAGTAGAGCCTAAAGATGTGAAAGAATTGTTATCATCTCATGACTTAACTAATGGACGAGGGTTACTTTTTATGGATGAGCAAAGAAAGATGTTTCTGTGAAATGGAATCTGGTCCTGGTACAGATGCTGGAAAGATTGTTCAGATGGCAACAAATGATTTATTAATAGAATGTTACATCAGCTTTGTTTAGAAAGCAGTGTCAGGTTTTGAGGGGATTGATTCCAGGTTCTACTGTGGGTAAAATGCTGTCAGCATTTGCCTGTTACAGAGAAATTGCTCCTGAAAGGGTCAATTGATGTGGCAAACTTCATTGTTGTCTTATTTTAAGAAATTGTCATAGCCACCCCAATCTTCTGCAGCCACTACCCAGATCATTCAGCAGCCATCAACACTGAGGCAAGACCCTCCACTAACAAAAAGATTATGGCATGCTGAAGGTTCAGATGAGAATTAATATTATTTAGCAATGAAGTATTTAAAATTTTTAAAAAATATTTATTGAAGTATAGTTGTACAATTGTATATAAATTGCAGGTTACATATATCAGTTCACAAATTTTAAAGGTTTATGCTCCATTTATAGTCATTATAAAATATTGATTATATTCCCTGTGTTGTACAGTATATCCTTGTAGCTTATTTTATGCATAGTAGTTTGTAACCCTTAAAAAAAATTGTCTATTTTTATTTCATTTTTTTGACTGCCTTGGATCTTTGTTGTGGCATGTAGGCTTTCTCTAGTTGTAGAGAGCAGGAGCTATTCTTTGCTGTGGTGTGAGGACTTCTCACTGTGGTGACTTCTCTTGTTGTGGAGGATGGGCTCTAGAGCCCTGGCTCAGTAGCTATGCACACAGACTTAGTTGCTCTGTGGTACGTGAGATACTCCTGGACCAGGAGTTGAACCCACGTCCCCTGCTTTGGCAGGTAAATTCTTAACTACTAGACCACCAGGGAAGTCCCTAGTTTGTACCTCTTAATCCCCTTCCCCTGTCTTTTCGTCTCCTCCATTCCCTCACCACCCCACTGGTACACTAGTTTGTTCTCTATATCTGCGAATCTTTTTTTGCTGTATTCTGTAATTTTTGTATTTTTATATTCCATGTATAAGTGATATCATATAATATTTTTCTTCTCTATCTGGCTTATTTCACTTAGCATAATACTCTCCCTGTTCATCCATGTTGTTGCATATGACAAAAATTTTGTTCTTTTTTATGGCTGTGTGTGTGTGTTGATATATACCACATCTTCTTTATCCATTCTTCTGTTGAAGGACGCTTAAATTGCTTCCATGTCCTAGCAGTTGTAAATAATTCAGCTTTGAACATTGCAGTGCATGTGTCTTTCTGAGTTAGTGTTTTTGTTTTGGATATACACCCAGGAGTGGAATTGTGGGGTCATATGCCTGGAAAATCCCCGTGGACAGAGGAGCCTGGTAGGCTGCAGTCCATGGGGTCGCTAAGAGTCGGACACGACTGAGCGACTTCCCTTTCACTTTTCACTTTCATGCATTGGAGAAGGAAATGGCAACCCACTCCAGTGTTCTTGCCTGGAAAATCCCGGGGATAGGGGAGCCTGGTGGGCTGCCGTCTATGGGGTCGCACAGAGTTGGACATGACTGAAGCGACTTAGCAGCAGCAGCAGCAGCATGACAGTTCTACTTTTAGTTTTTTGAGAAACTTCCATACTGTTTTCCCCAGTGGCTGCACCAATTTACATTCCCAGCAACTGTGTACAGGGTTCCTTTTTCCATATCCTCACCAATATTTGTTATTTGTGTTCTTTTTGATGATAGCTGCTTTTAAATTAAGGTATGCACATTGTTTTGCTTTTTTTTTTAGACATTGTATTGTTTACCTAGACTACAGTATAATATAACTTTTATATGCACTGAGTAACCAAAAAATATGACTTGCTTTATTGTGATAGTTGCTTTATTGTAGTAGTCTGAAGCTGAATCTGCAGTATCTCTGAGATTCACCTGTATTCTCTGACTTTATGACACAGTCACAATTGTTTCCTTTGTCCTTGATGCTTGAAGGACAGCTTGGCTCAGTATAATATTTTTTGCTTGCATTTCCTTTCCTTATGTTTGTCAAATCTGTTCTCTGTTGTTTTGCTTTGCATGTTTTTATTTGCTTGTTTGTTTTTGGAAATCAGATGTCAGTCTCATTTTCTGTTTTCTAGAAGTGCTGAAGATGTGGGTCCTGTGTTGTTTATTCCTTTACTTTATTGGTTTATAGAAGGATGAGGGAGATTTGGAATCAAGATACTGCCAATGTTCTTTAAAACTGGAATTCCTCAAGAAATCATTTAAAATTTTTATTTTGTCCTCCTTTCTGAATTTTACTATAATAAGGAGAAGATAATGAAAAAGACATTGTACAGGAAACAGGGAACAAGACCATCCCCAAGAAAAGAAATGCAAAAAAGCAAAATGGCTATCTGAGGAGGCCTTACAAATAGCTATGAAAAGAAGGGAAGCAAAAAGCAAAGGAGAAAAGGAAAGATATACCTAGTTGAGTGCAGAGTTCCAAAGAATAGCAAGGAGAGAAAAGAAAGCCTTCCTCAGGGATCAGTGCAAAGAAATAGAGGAAAACAATAGAATGGGAAAGACTAGAGATCTCTTCAAGAAAATTAGAGACACCAAGGGAACATTTCATGCAAAGATGGGCTCAATAAAGGACAGAAATGGTCTGGACATAACAGAAGCAGAAGATATTAAGAAGAGGTGGCAAGAATACACAGAAGAACTGTACAAAAAAGATCTTCACAACCCAGATAATCATGAAGATGTGATCATTCACACTCACATAGAGCTGGACATCCTGGAATGTGAAGTCAGGTGGGCCTTAGGAAGCATCACTATGAACAAAGCTAGTGGAAGTGATGGAATTCCAGTTGAACTATTTCAAATCCTGAAAGATGATGCTGTGAAAGTGCTGCACTCAATATGCCAGCAAATTTGGAAAACTCATCAGTTGCCATAGGACTGGAAAAGGTCAGTTTTCATTCCAATCTCAAAGAAAGGCAATGCCAAAGAATGCTCAAACTACCGCACAATTGTACTCATCTCACATGCTAGTAAAGTAATGCTCAAAATTCTCCAAGCCAGGCTTCAGCAATTGTGAACCATAAACTTCCAGATGTTCAAGCTGGTTTTAGTAAAGGCAGAGGAACCAGAGATCAAATTGCCAACATCCGCTGGATCATTGAAAAAGCAAGAGAATTCCAGAAGAATATCTGCTTTATTGATTATGCTGAAGCCTCTGACTGTGTGGATCACAATGAACTGTGGAAAATTCTGAAAGAGAATGGAATACCAGACCACCTGACCTGCCTCTTGAGAAACCTGTATACAGGTCAGGAAGCAACAGCTAGAACTGGACATGGAACAACAGACTGGTTCCAGATAGGAAAAGGAGTACATCAAGGCTGTATATTGTCACCCTGCTTATTTAACTTCTATGCAGAGTACATCATGAGAAATGCTGGGCTGGAGGAAGCACAAGCTGGAATCAAGATTGCTGGGAGAAGTATCAATAACCTCAGATATGCAAATGACACCAACCTTATGGCAGAAAGTGAAGAAGAACTAAAGAGCCTCTTGATGAAAGTGAAAGAAGAGAGTTAAAAAGTTGACTTCAAGCTTAACATTCAGAAAACTAAGATCATGGCATCTGGTCCCATCACTTCATGGCAAATAGATGGGGAAACAGTGGCTGACTTTATTTTTCTGGGCTCTAAAATCACTGCAGATGATGATTGCAGCCATGAAATTAAAAGACACTTACTCCTTGGAAGGAAAGTTATGACCAACCTAGACAGCATATTAAAAAACAGAGACATTACTTTGTCAACAAAGGTCCATCTAGTCAAGGCTGTGAGTTTTTCCAGTAGTCATGTATGGATGTGAGAGTTGGACTGTAAAGAAAGCTGAGCATAGACGAATTGATGCTTTTGAACTGTGGTGTTGGAGAAGACTCTTGAGGGTCCCTTGGTCTGCAGGGAGATCCAACTAGTCCCTCCTAAAGGAGATCAGTCCTGGGTGTTCATTGGAGGGACTGATGTTGAAGCTGAAGCTCCATTACTTTGGCTACCTGATGCAAAGCACTGACTCATTTGTAAAGACCCTGATGCTGGAAAAGTTGAGGGCAGGAGGAGAAGGGGACAACAGAGAATAAGATGGTTGAATGGCATCACCGACACAATGAACATGGGTTTGGGTGGACTCTGGGAGTTGGCGATGGACAGGGAGGCCTGGCGTGCCGCGGTTCATGGAGTCACAAAGAGTTGGTCACGACTGAGCAACTGAACTGAACTCAATGAAAAAGACTAGAATGTGTTACTTTTTATAATGATGTTTAATCATCACTAAAATTTTTGAAAACTTGTGGTATACATGTGAAAATGTTTATTTTTATTTTTTGTGTGTTTAACAACAAAGAATCTTCAGTTATGCTACAAATATTGTTGAACACTAACTGTGCATTGGTTCCTTCTTAGCGTATATAGGTGACATGGTCCCTGCTCTTGAGCTTTTGAAGTGTTTCACTGTTATATCTAAGTTGTCTGTTTTACTTTTGTTTGCACTGTATCACATGGGGTAAAGTGCATACTTCTGATAATTGGAAAAATTGTTAGAGTGAAGTTTTACTTACCTACTTATTGTCTGCTGTTCATGCACTGGAGAAGGAAATGGCAACCCACTCCAGTATTCTTGCCTGGAGAATCCCAGGGACGGAGGAGCCTGGTGGGCTGCCGTCTGTGGGATCACACAGAGTCGGACACAACTGAAGTGACATAGCAGCAGTAGCAGCAGCAGAGCCTGATGATAAATAATTTTTAGCAAAACCAGTTACTAAACTACTAAAATTCATTTTGCAGAAATGATTGTGCTGTTAGATATTGTCTCCTTTTATTTGATTTAATTTTATTGCAGCTTTGGAAAAAATAGTTTTATTCTGTTAATAAATATGAATAATACTCTGTTTTCAATGCTTAAAAACATTTTGGTTTCTACATTTTAAGTAGTATGCGTAGCACATATGACATTCTGAGTTTTTTGTTGTTGCATTTAAATTTGTGATTGACAGATGTTTCTAAGTGACAATACTAAGTCCTGAGAAAGTAGAGCATTTTGGGAATGTCAGTTTTGAAAAACAGCCCTTGTTTTGAGAGCTCTTCAGTTATCTTGGAGGCTAGAGTGATGATATGCCAGCTCAGAAAGATGATTTTTCAATCCCTATGATGCTAAGGCCTCTTGTCCCCAACTCTAAACTCTGCTTTTCAGCCTCCACTTAGATAGCCAAGCATATAGCATCCCAGAATACAGCAGCAGGGGAGAGTGATGACAGACCGTGATAATGGAACAACAGTGGCTGGAACTCCTTCTCCAAATACTGTGGGAGGAGCTGTTGTAGCTGTCTACTAAATTTACATGAATTCTTGCTGCATCTTGTTTTCTTTTTTTTTTGTACATAGGTCCTTAGTGTGCTCCTTTCCACAACATGGATTTGTAACTCAGCCTTCCCATTCTTTTTTAATAATAGCTTCTTTCACTGATGTCTCGCTTTCTGTGTCTTTTAACAGTACCCCTTTTACATTCAGTGCTGCTGTCATCTACAGTAATTCTGGTATGTCTTTCAGTTCTGTTCAGCCATTCAGTCGTGTCCGACTCTTTGCGACCCTATGGACTGCAGCACGCCAGGCTTCCCTGTCCATCATAACTCCTGGAGCTTGCTCAAACTCGTGTCCATTGAGTTGGTGATGCCATCCATCTCATCCTCTGTCCTCCTCTTCTACTCCTGCCTTCAATCTTTGCCAGCATTGGGGTCTTTTCACATGAGTCAGTTCTTCGCATCAGGTTTCCAAAGTATTGGAGTTTCAGCTTCAGCATCAGTCCTTTCAGTGAATATTCAGGACTGATTTCCTTTAGGAGGGACTGGTTGGATCTCCTTGCAGTCCAAGGGACTCTCAAGAGTCTTCTCCAACACCACAGTTCAAAAATATCAATTCTTCAGCACTCAGCTTTTTTTATAGTCCAACTCTCACATCAATACATGGCTACTGAAGAAGCCATAGCTTTGACTGTATGGACCTTTGTTGGCAAAGTAATGTCTCTGTTTTTAAAAAAAAATTTTTTTTAATTGAAGGATAATTGCTTTATAGAATTTTGTGGTTTTCTGTCATCATCAACAAGAATCTCCCATAGGTATACCCATTTCCCCTCCCTCCCAGACCTCCCTTCCATTTCCCTTCCCACCCCACCCTTCAGCCTGTCACAGAGTTTGAGTTCCTTGAGTCTTACAGAAAATTCCCATTGGCTATCTGTTTTACACATGGTATTGTAAATTTCTGTTACTCTCTCCATACATCTCCCCTTCTCCCTCCTCTCCTCCCACCTTGTCCATAGGTCTGTTCTCTGTGTCCATTTCTCCATTGCCACCCTGAAAATATATTCATCAGTGCCATCTCTTCAGATTCCATATATGTGTGTCAGTATACGATATTTATTCCTGGTGGCTCAGAGGTTAAAGCGTCTGCCTCCAATGCGGGAGACCTGGGTTCGATCCCTGGGTTGGGAAGATCCTCTGGAGAAGGAAATGGCAATCCACTCCAGTATTCTTGCCTGGAGAATCCCATGGACTGAGAAGCCTAGTAGGTTACAGTCCACGGGGTCGCAAAGAGTTGGACACGAATGAGCGACTTCACCTCACCTCACCTTTCTGACTGACTTCACTAAGTATAATGGCTCTCGTTTCGTCCACCTCATTAGAACAGATTCAAGTGCATTCCTTTTTATGGCTGAGTAGTATTCCATTGTGTATATGTACCACAGCTTCTTTATCCATTTTCTGGCAGTGAACATCTAGGTTGCTTCTGTGTTCTAGCTATTGTAAATAGAGCTGCAATGAACATTGGGGTATGTGTATCTTTTTCAGTTTTGATTTCCTCAGGGTATATGCCTAGAAGTGGGATTGCTGGGTTATATGGTTTCATTGATTTGCATTTATCTGATAGTGAGTGATGTTGAGCCTCTTTTCATGTGCTTGTTAGCCATCTGTATGTCTTCTTTGGAGGAATGTCTCTTCAGGTCCCTTTCCCACTTTTTGATTGCATTGTTTGTTATTTTGGTATTGAATTGTATAAGCTGCTTATATGTTTTGGAAATTAATTCTTTATCAGTTGTTTCCCTTGGTATTTCTCCATTCGAGGGCTGTCTTCACCTTTTAAAGCTTTCAAGTTTAATTAGGTCCCACTTGTTTATTTTTGTTTTTATTTCCATTACTCTAGGAGCTGAGTCATAGAAGATCTTGCTTTGATTCATGTCATTGAGTGTTCTGCCTATGTTCTCTGGTGTTACATTTATGTCTTTAATCCATTTTGCGTTCTGCTTTTTAATATGCTGTCTAGGATGGTCATGGCTTTTCTTCCAAGGAGCAAGCGTCTTTTAATTTCATTGCTGCAGTCACCATCTGCAGTGATTTTGGAGCCCCCAAAATAAAGTCTCTCACTGTCTCCATTGTTTCTCTATTTGCCATGAAGTGATGGGACTGGGTGCCATGATCTTAGTTTTCCAAATGTTGAGTTTTAAGCCAGCTTTTTCACTCTCTTTTACTTTCATCAAGAGGTACTTTAGTTCTTCTTCACTTTCTGTCATAAGGGTAATGCCATATGCGTATCTGAGGTTATTGATATTTCTCCCGGGAGTCTGATTCCAACTTGTGCCTCCTCCAGCCCAGCATTTCTCATGATGTACTCTGCATATAAATTAAATAAGCAGGGTGACAATATACAGCCTTGATGTACTCCTTTCCTGATTTGGAACCAGTCTGTTCCATGACCAGTTCTAACTGTTGCTTTTTGGCCTGCATACAGATTTCTCAAGAGGCAGGTCAGGTGGTCTGGTATTCCCATCTCTTTCAGAATTTTCCACAGTTTGTTGTGATCCACACAGTTAAATGCTTTGGCATACAATAAAGCAGAATTAGGTGTTTTTCTGGAGCAAAGGTGAGAATGGCCTTGTAGTATATTTTTATAAATAAAGATTAAATAACTTCTTCTACTCTATTGTTATATTGTGCATGAATGAATTTATTATCTATAAATCTTTGGGTGAAGAACTTTTATTTACTGTTGAGTGTTCCTTTCACTATTTTAGAGAGCTGGCAGATATTGAAGGTTTTGTCCAGCCCCGAATAAAAGTTTATTTTGCATTAAAAATTTATTTTTAGTGATTATTTCTGCCAGTGTTTACCTTAGAAATGTCTCAAATATATTTTAAAGTGTTTTTAAAATATCTATAGTTTTTTAAACTTTGACAATTTGTTCTGTATTTAACATTTTAGTTGAAAATGCTTTTAAAATTTATATAAAGTTTCAAAACTATATATACTTTTTCTTTTTTATGTAGCAGTGAAATTGTTGAATTATATAGTATCTCTGTTTAACCTTTTGAAGAACTGCCATGCTGTTGTCCAAAGTGGCTACACTATTTTACCTTTCCACCAACAGTTTATGAGGATTCTGTTTCTTTATATCCTAATCCATACTTACTCTCTTTTTATTGTGGCCATTTTATTATCAAGTCATATCTCATTATGGTTTTGATTTGCATTGCTCTAGGAAAAACTTATGTTGAGCATCTTTTTATGTACTCATTGAACATTTCTATATTATCTTTGAAAAAATATGTCTGTGGCCCTTTTGAATATTTTTAGTTAGGTTGTGTCTTTTTACTGTTGAGTTATGAGTTGTATGTTCAGGTATAAGTCCTTTGTATGATGTATGATTTGCAAAACTTAAAAAAATTTTTTTGCTAACGGCTTTCTTTTCACTTTCTTGACAGTATTCTTTGAGGTATAAAGAGTATAATCTTGTTGAAGTAATCTCTGTAGTTTTTTCCTTGTGTTGATTATGCTTGTGGTGTTTTACCTAAGGCTTTATGTAACTTAAGACTATGTATTTTCCCATGTATTTTCTTCTAAAATGTCTTATATCAACAGGTGTGATCAATTTTGAGCTAATTTTTGTGTATGTTGTGTGGAAACAATCCAACTTCATACTCCTGCATGTGACCATCCATTGTCCCAGAGTCACTTATTGAAAAGGCTGTTTTCCCCATTAAACTGTCTTAGCACCCTTGTTGACATTCACTTGATGGTAGATGTATGGACTTATTTCTGGACTGTCAGTTCTATTCTGTTGATCCGTATGTTTATCTTTAACGCCACACTGTTGTTTACTGTAGTTTGTATTGAGAAGTGACAGTCCTCCAGGTTTGTTCTTTTTTTTAAACAAGATTGACTTGTTTATGCTGGGTTTCTTTAATTTCTATTTGAATCTTGGAGTTAGTTGTTCAATTTCTGCAACAAAACCGACTGGGATTTGATAGGGCTTATATTGAATTCATGAATTAATCTGGGGATTATTGCCATTTAGCAATATTAAGCCTTTCGGTCCATGGACCTGGGATGTCTTTCCATTTATTTAGGTTCAATTAAAAAAAAAATAGTGTTTATAGTTTTCAAGAGTATAAGTTTTGAACTTATTTTGTTAAGTTTATTCCTAAGTATTTTATTCTTGCTGGTGGTATGGTAAATAGAATTTTTAAAAGTTATTTTCATAATGTTTATTGCTAGTGTGTAGAAATTGATTATCCTGCAACCTTTGCTGAACTGTATTAGTTCAAGTAGTTTCATAGTGAATTTCTTAGGATTTAGTGTAAGCAAGAGTATATTATCTGCAAATAGAGATAGTTTTACTTCTTTCTTTTCAATCTAGGGGCCTTTTATTTCTTGCATAATTTTCCAGGATAGAACGTTTAATACAGTGTTGACTAGAAGTGCAAGAGGAGACACCCTTGTAATCGTAGAGAGAAAACATTCAGTCTTTCACTGTTAAATATTATGTTTTCTGTGGAGTTTTTGTATGTACCTTTCATCATGTTGAAGAGTTTGCTTTCTGTTCCTAGTTTACTCTGTATTTTTTTATCATGAACAACTGCTAGAATTTTTTTGAATATTATTTCTGCATTTATTGACATGACCATGTAATTTTTGTTTTTTATTCTATTGTTAATGATGTATTATGTTAGCTGCTTTTTGGATGTTAAATCACCTTGCATTCCTGGAATTAATCCCTTTTGAGCCTCATGTATAATTTTTTTAAATATGTTTATGAGTTTGGTTTACTAGTATTTTATTGAGGATGTTTGTATCTATATTCATAAGAAGTAACAGTATTTTCATTTTTCTTACAGTGTTCTTGTCTGGTTTGGTATTAGGGTAAACAGAGTCAGGAAGCTTTTTTTGTTCCTATTGTATTTTTTGAGGAGTTTGTGATGAATCGGTATCAATTCTTCTTTAAATATTTAGTGGAATTCAGTAGTGTAGCCATAGGAGCCTGGGTTTTTCCTTGTGGGAAATTTAAAATTATTAATTCTGTCTTTTTACTTGTTAGGGATCAGTTTGGATTTTCTGTTTCTTTTTTGTTCTATTTTGGAAGTTGGTGTCTTTTTAGGAATTTGTTCATTTAATTAACCTAATTTGGCATATAGTTGTTCATAGTATTCTCTTATGATCCATTTTATTTTTATTTCTATAATATTCAGATTAATGGCTCCTTTCATTCCTGATTTTGATAATTGGAATGTCTCCTTTGCCTTGGTCATCTAGTGAAAGGCTTGTTGATTTTGCTGATATTTTCTGAGACCTAGCTTCTGGTTTTGTTGATATTTTTTGTTGTTTTCTATTCTCTATTTTATTTAGTTCCCTTCCATTGTTTATTATTTTCTTCCTTCTGCTTGCTTTAGGTATGCTTTGTTTGTTCTTTTTTGAGGAGTGTTTTTAATGTGTTTTAAAATAATTATTCTTTTAATATACTAATTAAGAGCATACACAGCTTGATGTGAATTTAAATTCCTCCTTTGCTACTTGCTAGCCTTTTGATTTGGGACAAGTTAGTTTTAGAAGAATTATCATATAAAAGTAAGATGATAGCACATGCATTACTGGTGGCTTTGAAGATAAATGAGGTAAAATATTTAGTGCTTAGATGGACCTGGCAATTAGTAAGTGCTCAATAAATGGTAATGATTAGTAGTTGTTAAATATTACACTTAGAGTTTTGCATATTTGTATTTATCTTAGTGATGTCTATGAACAAATAAAGGAAATATATCCTTCTAAGCCTAGTGAACAGTCCCCAAACTTTTTGGCAATAGGCACCAGTTTTGTGGAAGATAATTTTTCCATAGGCCTGTGGTGTGGGGATGGGGTAGGATGTGGAGTGGATGTTTAGGGTGATTTAAGCCCTTTACATTTATAGTGTGCTTTGTTTCTATTATTTCTATTTATTGTATACTGTATTTCTATTATTATTACATTAGCTCTACCGCAGATCATCCCAGAGGTTGGGAACCTCTGCTCTCAGTTCAGTTTAGTCGCTCAGTCATGTCCAACTCTTTGCAACCCCATGGACTGCAGCACGCTAAGTTTCCCTGTCCATCACCAACTCCCGGAGCTTACTCAAACGCATGTCCATTGAGTCTGTGATGCCATCCAACTATTTCATCCTCTGTCGTCCCCTTCTCCTCCCACTTTCAGTCTTTCCCAGCATCAGGGTCTCTTCCAGTGAGTCAGTTCTTGGCATCAGGTGGCCAAGGTATTGGAGTTTCAGCTTCAACATCAGTCCTTCCAATGAATATTCAGGACTGATTTCCTTTAGGATGGACTGGTTTGATCTCCTTGCAGTCCAAGGGACTCTGAAGAGTCTTCTCCAACATCACAGTTCGAAAGCATCAATTCTTTGGCACTCAGCTTTCTTTATAGTCCAACTCTCACATCCACCCATGATTACTTAAAAAACCATAACTATGACTAGACAGACCTTTGTTGGCAAAGTAATGTCTCTGCTTTTTAATATGCTGTCTAGGTTGGTCATAGCTTTTCTTCCAAGGAGCAAGCGTCTTTTTAATTTCATGGCTGCAGTCACCATCTACAGTAATTTTGGAGCTCTAGGTGATCAAAAACTTTCATCCAAGGGACTCTGAAGAGTCTTCTCCAACATCACAGTTCGAAAGCATCAATTCTTTGGCACTCAGCTTTCTTTATAGTCCAACTCTCACATCCACCCATGATTACTTAAAAAACCATAACTATGACTAGACAGACCTTTGTTGGCAAAGTAATGTCTCTGCTTTTTAATATGCTGTCTAGGTTGGTCATAGCTTTTCTTCCAAGGAGCAAGCGTCTTTTTAATTTCATGGCTGCAGTCACCATCTACAGTAATTTTGGAGCTCTAGGTGATCAAAAACTTTCAGTTAGTAGAATCTGAAATGAGATTTTAGATCACCAAAGTCTCTTCCTGTGACTGTATTAAGCTTTGTACCTCTATTTTATTTTGGTAAAGAGTATTACAAAATGAGTAGTTTTGAATACATTCTTGGTAAATAAATGAATGCACAACTGATAGAACTCTAACCTGGGTAACCACCCAATTTGTTTCACAAGTGTTGACTGATTAAATTGATTGTTTATATGTTTTGTGGATCATCAGTCTTTGCTCAATATGTTTGCACTCAGATTCTGGCAATTAACCGTGGAGAAAATTTGAAGATACTGACTGTCAAGGTTAACATTCCTGATGGAGTAAAGCAAGAGTTCTGCAAGTGGTGCATACAAAACAGGTCTGTTTATAGGTTTTACAGAATTTTCTTTCTTTCATTTCTAAAATACTTTATTGAGATCTGTATGGAAAGATGTCCATTGTGTTAAAAAATAAACAGATATGTATCTTCTTTACATTTTTATGAAACGTGTGTGTTGAAATAGGAACTATCTGGGAAGTATGTAAGAGTTATTAATAATGGCTATTTCTGGGAAGAAGGACTTTCAGTTTAATCTGTATCATATAAATCTTTTATGCTGCTGCTATTGTTGCTAAATCACTCCAGTCGTGTCCGACTCTGTGCGACGCCATAGACAGCAGCCCACCAGGCTCCCCCGTCCCTGGGATTCTCTAGACAAGAACAGTGGAGTGGGTTGCCATTTCTTCTCCAGTGTAGGAAAGTGAAAAGTGAAAGTGAAGTCGCTCAGTTGTGTCCGACTCTTCGTGACCCCATGGACTGCAGTCTACCAGGCTCTTCCACCCGTGGGATTTTCCAGGCAAGAGTACTGGAGTAGGTTGTCATTCCCTTCTCCAAATCTTTTATAAAGAGAATTTTTTCTTTTTTGAAAAAGATGAATTAACAGAAACATACTGTGTATAGTATATCTGAGTCTTTTGTTCATTATGGATAATTGAGACAAAATTTTATCAGATATCATATGAATAATGAATGAATGACTGGCCACTAGCCTTTTTAATTTTTTAAAATTAGCTTTTAGTGTCAGTGCATGGGGTAGTCTTATAGCAAATCATTCTGTCCCCAAATGTTTGTCATATCACTTTGAAAAAATGCTACACTAAAGTGGTTCTGTAGTAGATTGTCATTAGTAGATTTAAAGGGAACTATATAGGGATATCCATTTCCATTTTAAATATGGGAAAATGAAAGCTAGATGGAAAGAGCCTACCTTTATCTATAGATACAAAATCGGAGGGAGTGTATTTCTTTGCCAAAGTGAAGTATATTTCTTTGTCTAAAGGGGTTGGCAAAGCATGTCTCTGTCAAAACCACACATGTAAGCCCTGGGTCTTTTTCATTTGTTTATAGTACTTTATTTAAAAAATTTTTTTTAATTTTAATTTCTTTATTTTTAATTGAAGAATGATTGTTTTACAATATTGGTTTGATTTCTGCCATACAGCAGCATGAATTAGCTATAGGTGTACTTATGTCCCTTCTCTCTTGAATCTCCCTCCCACCTCCCAGCCCTGCCTACCCCTCTAGGTTGTTACAGAGCCCGAATTTGACAGTACTGTTTTGACCCATGTAGGAATTTGAGGTTTGTGACCTCTGTCTTAATATGTGTGCTTCCTTGTACACATCTTATATACCATGTCTTTTGTATTGTGGGATTTTAATTAAAGTGCTGCCCTTCTTAGTATTTATTCAGAGATGTTTAACTGTTGAGTTAGAGGAAGAATCATCATCATAACAGTATTACACACTTAAAAGACTACAGTATAATATAAAATTAGTCTTATATATGCTCTAGGAAACCAAAAACGTTATGTGACTCACTTAATTGTGATACTTTATTGTGGTGGTCTGGAACCTACCTATCAGACAATATCTCTGAGGTATCCCTATAACAGCAACAGAATATAAAAATAATAACTGTGTCTTAGTTCACACTTAGTTCTCTTTACCTGTCATTACATCAGGATAGGTAACAGTAGAGAGAAACAGGGTTTGGATGGAAGGTAGGGTATATGTTCTATGTAAAACTGCTTTCATTCAAATTAAAAAGCCAAACTGTCTTCTACTCAAGTAATAACCTTCTATGGAAGGGATTCAGTTAGTTGTTATGTAGCCTTTTGTGTGTGCATGCGTGTGTGTGTGTGTTTGTGTGTCTGCATGCACACTCAGTTGTGTCTGTTTGTGACCCCATGTACTGTAGCCTGCCAGGCTCCTCTGTCCATGGAATTTTTCAGGCAGGAATACTGGGGTGGGTAGCCATTCCTTTCTCTAAGGGATCTTTCCAACCCAGGGACCAAACCCAGGTCTCCTGCATTGCAGGTGGATTCTTTATCACAGAGCCACCGGGGAAGCTCTTATATCATATTATAAATGCTTAAATATTTGTTCACTGAAATTTAGTTAATTTCCTAGCTGAGATAAGTAAGGGAGCTGACAGTGTCCCTAAAGTATATTAATGGGTTATTAAGAATGATTGATAAAATATTAGTATTTTTCTATTCAAGAGCCATTGAAGGATGCAGGCAGAAATGCTGTAGTTGTAGAGTACACAGAAGGGGTAGGGCTGAATTTGTTTGTCCTTTTTAGCGTGTGTTTTTATCTTATTATTCTTTCTCAAATTTCTACTAATGATGGGTTCTCTGATATTTATATTTATCAGTATGTATGCAGATATACTGCCTAATAGAGCAGTACAACCTCAGGAATAGAATGAGTTCTACTCAAGAATGACAAGAGGCAATGAATAAAACAGAGTTTCTCCTTTACTCAATCTATGTTAACTCAGGAAAAGATTAAGAAATAGTAAAAGAAGGATACAGTGTTTTTGTTTTAGCTTCAGCTGCTGTAACAAAATACCATAGACTGGGTGGCTTAAACAACAGAAATTTTCTCCCAGTTTTGGAAGCTGGAAGTCGAAGATCAAGATCAGGCTGACTTGGATTTTGATGGGAACCCTTTTTTGGCTTGCAGACAGTTGCCTTTTCATTATGTCCTCACCTGGCATTGTGGAGAGACAGTTATCTGATGTTTCTTCTTATGTGGGCACTAATCCCGTCATGGAGACCTTGCCTTCATGACCTCATCTAAACCTAATTATCTCTCAACAGCCCCATCTCCATCCAACTTAGGGGTTAGGGCTTCAACATACTAATTTTAGGGATATAATTCAGTCTATAGCAGTGCTTCAGTAATTTTTGTGACTTTCTTATAGCTTAACAATTTTGGCCATTATTAATAATGCCTTGGGGACTCTCCCCAGAATAGGTTTTTCCTTCCTTAAGTTTTGTGTGTGACCATGGTTACCAGGTTTTTAAAAATAAGAACTCCAGATGTCATAGTAATAATTTTCAGACATCACAGCCTCTCCTCACAGATTATGTTACTTTGGCTTCAGTAAAGTTTCTTCCCCCCCTTTTCTTTTCCACTTCCCCTCTCCTCTTCCAGGAGCCCTTTTATGGTCTTATTCTTGTTACATCAGTGTTAGTGTAGGCTTTCTTTTTTGCAGGTGGAGACCACGTGGCTTTGCAAGGCCAGAGTTAATGAAGATCTTATACAACTCACTGGATGATTCCTTTAAACGCCTTATTTATCCTCTCCTTTGTAGAGAGTTCAGGTATGCATCTTGTGTTATTTAACTTTGTGTACTGTTTACTTTTATGATGGTAATAGGCCCATTAAAGCGTGCAGTAAATATTTGTCGATCCATTAACCAAGCCAGAGAACTGAGTCAGAATCACAGAGTCTTAAATTTAAGCCTTAATTTCAATCTGTAGAGGCATTCACATGCATAGATCATAAAACATAGCTCTTAATTACAGTATACTTTTCAAATCTTGACCATTTAATGTATACCCCTTCCAGTTCTGCAATACCAGTCTTTCAGTTTGACAACCAAGCCAAACAAATGGTTTTATTGATGAGAGATTTGGCTTGGGAGAAACAAACTAAGCAGTTAATAGAGAAGTTAGTTGGCAGCAGTTCAGAGGTAAGAGAGCCAAAAAAGACATAAGGAAATCAGTAGAGTGCATGATGAATATGTTACTATGAGAGAAAGCTAATATATATGTTTTAAACTCCAAATGGAAGTTGCACAGAGGAATAATTATCAGCAGTGATGAGCAAATATTATGAGACTGTTAAAGTGACCATCTAAAGGGACTAGCAGAAGAACTAAGGTTTACAAAGAACTGCAAAAGAGGTGAGGTACTGAATTATTTGTAGGAGAGGAGATGGACAGAAATGTTGAGAGGTAAAAATCCTCTCTTCTGCCTCTCTCTAACCTTTATCTTGGTAGTTAGCCTTTAGACACCAGCCATGCCTTCATATATCCTATGGATTTTCTTTATTCTGACTTATTTAAAGGTTTTAGCAAGAGTCACCAGAAACTAGAAATTGTAGCCATCTCTTCAGCCTCACTAGAATTTATAGCAGCCTTTGTGTTTGTCTTTTTCCTTTCCTGGACTTGACCGTTGACTTTGGAGGCATTAGAGTAGGGAGTGAGCAGATACTTTTAAAGGGGACATATACCTTCTTTCTGTCCAGCTTCTTTTTATCAAGGTTGTTCATTGTCTTGATTCATCCTTTTTAGCCCAGACATCCCTTAAAAATATTGTTTCTTTTGGAACCCTAAAAGGGTTCAAGTCTGTGAAGTAACATAACTTGATTTTGAGTGCTGGGATATAATGTTTTTAAAAAGGGCTTTTGTTCTTAAGAAAAAAAAAAGAAAATTATCTTACTAAAAATTTAATTCCCCTTTTGCTATATATTTATCATTTTCTTATTTGCATATAACATCCAGTGGTGCTTTTGACATTTTTGTATATATTTGATGTGAGTATTTTTATTGCCTGTGGAGTAATCTCATTGAGATTTAATATATTTAGTTTGGTGTGGGATATTTAATGTATAATTCTTTTCTGACTTTCATTAGTAGTGGCAAGCGAGAGCACTTCCCTTCTCTTTTTCTAAAATGCCTGTAGTTAAAAATATATATCTTGATTCAGTCCATAAGTTGGTTAGCAGACAGATGGGTCACTTGGTGGAAACACTTGTAATTACCTTGACAGCAGTTGAGAGGGAAAACCCCTTAAGATTTGTTTCTTAAAGAAAATTATTTTAATTCTCTAATTAAAAAGAAATTTGTCCAAATGTAGAAAAATAAAAGAATCAGTAAAACACAAAGAAAAAAAAAAGGCATGTAGTTCCACTACTTAGTTTGCCAGACTTTTTCTCCATTTATGTGTACATATTAAAAGAGATCATATAGACTGTATTATTTTGCAGCTACTTTACTCAGCTGACTAAGATTCATAGTCTGCTTCTACATTTTTGTTTCCCTGACTTAATGATCAGTTATCCATGTTTCCTTTTTTTACACATACCTCTTTCATCAAGACTACATTATCAGTATTATCAAATGTTGTTTTCTATACTATCTTTTATTGTATCTTGATTTTGGCTCCTCTTTATCTCCATCTTTATTTGGAGAAAATATATCCATGGTTAGTTCAGGATATCATTGTTTCTTACCTGAATAACTGTACTAGGGTCATAGATGATCTTTGCCTTGAATTTCCTAATGCATATTCTACATTGCTGTCCTAAAGTTCCCATCTGATTGTTTCACACTCTTTTAACTTAAAATCCTTCAGTGGATCTTCTTTGTCTCCAGAATGAAATCCAAGCTGTTTAGAAAAACCTTTCCTCTGTAGCCCTTTGTCTTGATATTTCTTTTTACTTTTTTGTGTGATATTACTTGCTTTTTCTATAAATGAGCCATGAACTTTTATATATGCTGCTTCTATTGCCTGTAATATTTTCTCCTATGCTCTTCAGCCACTCTTCCTACCTTTGTTGCTTAACTATTACTTATCCTTCTTGATTCACCTGAGAAGACATTTCTTTTAGGAAGTTCTCCTAATTTAGCCATCCCTGTCATGTATATTGTACTCATCTGTTTAACTTTTTGTTTCTTTCTCTCGACAGTGATCTCCAGGGCAGAGTTTTTTTTTAAGTTTTGTATTCTCACACTGATCACAGTGCCTTATGTAAGACTGAATACAGATGCTCACTCAAATAAACAGTGAAGATTTAGAAATACTTATAATGATATTTGCGTGTTGCTTGGCTGACAACAGGGAGAATGATGTTGAAATATTAGACAAAATGAAGGAAAAGCCTTAAGAAACTGAATTAGGCCCCCAAACAAATGTTTGTTAGCTTTAGTTAGCTATGTATGCCTTTAGATATGTAGATAATTCTATCTCAACACTGACCTGTGCTCTGAATTGCTTTTGTTTTTGTGGCCGTTGGTGTGCACATTTTTTTTTGAACCTTGTCTAATAGAGAATAGATACTTTTTATAGATTCTTTTTGAATTTCAGTAGCTAATACATTAAGAACTTTTGTTAAGTAGATGAATGATGTAAAACTTGGTTTCCAAATGCCTCTTAAGTCCAGTGTGCTCAGTCACTTCAGCTTCAGTCGTGTCTGACTCTTTGCGATGCTATTGACTGTAGCCCACCAGGTTCCTCTGTCAATGGGATTCTCCAAGCAAGACTACTGGAGTGGGTTGCCATGCCCTCCTCCAGGGGATCTTCTCGACCCAGGGATACAACCTGGATCTCCTGCATTGCAGGTGGATTCTTTACTACTGAGCCACCGGGGAAGCCCTTAAGTCCAATACAGATATATATGTTTTTATCCTAGAAAATTTTTAAAATTGGACTTTTAAATCTTCTCTGGATAAAAATGGAGTTATTTATATGAGGTATGGTTCTGGACTGATATTAGTATCTGTGATTATGTCACATCACTGTGAGAATGCCAAAGGGGATGGAATTCTTAGAATGAGAACATGGCATTGAGAGATATTTAGGTGAAGGGTATAAAACTAAGTATTGATGGAGGAGGCTACTTGGGTTCAATAATTTATCACTAGTCATATGTTTATATTTTCAATCAGCTGATAAACTTCAATTTGACATTCTATATAATGTCCAAATCTTGATATACTCTGTCTCTATCATATACACAGATAAATATTGTGTACATGTAGATTACTTATATAAGGGAGAGCAGATGGAGAAGGGCAGTATGACAAACTCTGCGGGTTTGATGCCACAAAATTGTTTATGGTACATGTATTATTGAAATTAGCAAAAAGAGACTCAGTGTAATTTTTTATGTGATTTTTTTTTCCCTCTTAAGTTACTTTGTTATAATGAATGCACTAGTGAGGAATAATTGTACAAAATAAATTGTGTTCTTTTTCTGGAAGAAAATTTGAATGAATTAAAAACTGAGTAGTTTCTCTTTTTTCTTCTCCTTTTCTATTTCTAAAGAGCCAAACTAACATCAGATGCAGAGAAGGAGTCAGTAATGATGTTTGGACGGAATCTTCGTCAGCTCCTTTTAACAAGCCCTGTCCCAGGGCGTACCTTGATGGGAGTGGATCCCGGTTATAAACATGGTTGCAAATTAGCTGTAATTTCTCCAACTAGTAAGCATATCTTTCATTTTTTTTGGTATAGAAGTTGGTTGGTCATAAATTTCACTTCATGTATTTCATGAGAATGTGGAAATAATCTTAATTTTCAAGGAATAGAAGATGGTTTACTCACAAAAAGGGATATGGGAATCAGAATCATACTTCCTATTTGTCCTGCTTGTTGACCTAAACACTCAACTTTTACTTTTATGCCCTTCCCTGGGTGACAATGGAGATATTGAGGATTAACTGGGTTCAGACATTAATAATTTTATTTATCCCCCATCAAAATATTTGAAAAATATTTTGTTGTGATGCATTTATGTATGATTCATTTTAATACTGTATATATTTTAAATACCACAAGACATTTTTATTGTTTTGTCCTGTCAGTATTTTTTTTTCCTGTTTACTCATTTATTTGCCCTTTTTATTATCTTCATTTCTTTACACATTTCTATGTCCATTTGAGATCATTTTCTTTCTTCCCAAAACTCTAGCCTGTTACTTTTTAATGTAGATCATGTAGTGAAAAATTGTGTCAATTTTTTTTCTTGACTGAAAGTTTCTGATTTGCTTCAGATTTGAAAAATATTTTGCTGGGTATAGAATTCAGGATTGGTAGTTATTTTCAGTAATTTAAAGGTGTCTTTTTTCTTTTCTGACTACTATAATTTCTGTTTAGAAGTCAGCCAAAAATCGTATTATTTTTTCTTTGAAGGTGATAATTTTTTCCTCTAACTGATAAACTTTTTTCTTCTTGGTTTTCAAAAGTTTTCTTACATACTTATTAGTTCTTTGTGTGTGTATATTGTTTGTTTGTTTTGAGGGGAGGAGAACATGAATTGTGCTTGAGGTTTGTAGAACTTCTTGAATCTTTTTTCTGGAATTCTAATTACATGTATTTTAGATCATTCAATTTCTTCTTCTATTTCCAATTCTTTTATTTTCCATTGATACTGTCTTTATAATTAATCCTTTATTCTGCTATGTCTAATGTGCTATTAAATCCATCCATTGAGTTATTTAAGGTACTGTTTTTAAGTTTTTGAATTTCAATTTGATACTTATAAAAAATGGATTATAGTTCTGTGGTGAACTTCTTCATAAAAAATGGGTTATAGTTCTATGGTGAACTTCTTCACCTTTTATTTTTTTGATTATTTACATTTTTCTCATGTTTCTTTTGGTTTAAGTTTTCCATTCCTGGAATAACTTTTTCTTTCACATTTAATTCATTCCTGTATTCTTTCATCTTATTTCTGACGTTTTCTAGTTCTGATTTATTTTATTCTCATTTTCTATAATCTTTTTTTTGTTTGTTTGTTTTTATATATTAGGTTGCAGTTTTTCTCTGTTTGGGGGCACATCTTTCTGTAAGGATATCCTACTAATCTTTTTTGTTTCCTGATTTGAGAAATAATCATTCTATGTGAAATTTGACTGTGATGCTTTTCTGTTGCTTAATTTTACATAAAATGAGTTTTCCTCAACTTTTAGGATGGAAGGCTCAGTTAGGGTAGCTGCATATCTCTAGAACTGTCATTTCTACTTTTTCCAAATTATTCGGAAGAAAAACTTTTATATCTGTTTGGAAAGGAGCCTTATACTTGTTAAAATTTGCTTTCATCCCTTTTATCTAGACTTTTATGCCCCCTTTGCCTATACTGTCCTTGCTGTGTGCTCAGTCGTGTCCCACTCTTTGTGACGCCAAGGACTGTAGCCCACCAGACTCATTTGTCCATGGGGATTCTCCAGGCAAGAATACTGGACTGGATTGCTATGCCTTCCTCCAGAGGATCTTCCCAGCCCAGGGATCGAACCCAGGTCTCTTGCATTGCAGGCAGATTCTTTACCTGAGCCACTAGGGAAACCCAGTGTGGATACGATTCTGAACAGTTTTTTTTCTCACTGTGACGTTTTGTCTTGAATATCCTATGGATTAGTTTCAAGAGTTCAGAGATCAGAGTTTTCCAGTCCTTTCTGAACTTACTGTGCAACGTTTATACTGACCTATAAATTACAGTATGCAAAAGTCTTTTTCAGTTTTACTTCTTGGTGTCAAATGAACCAGTTTTGATTTCCAGGGAAGTACATTCTGATAATTTGAGGCTTTTTCTGATCTCAGGTCCATGAGATTCTCCATTGTTTCGCTCTGTCTTATCTGATAAGAAATGCTGATACACATCTGCCTTGGTAGTTGTTGGTTCACTGTTCCCAAATGCTCATCTTTTGGGCTTTCTGGGGATACATTTTTTAGAAATATATTCATGGGTGTTTTATTTTGCTGTCCCAGTTGTTCTTTTTTTATATTATGCATTTTTATAGTATTAATAAATGGGTAGTGTATTTTGTCGGTGTTTTTTCCTGCATTTGTTGAGCTCTCATATGGCTTTTATCCTTTCAGTTCAGTTCAGTCGCT
>SJXQ01000533.1:19662-110247 GCA_006408695.1 Aepyceros melampus | reverse complement strand
GTATTTGTATTGTTTATAGGATAGTTCTTTTTAAATTTTATGCACACATACATACATGCATATACACATATATATTTTCAGTCTGTTTTAAGACTTTTCCAGAATTTATTCTAATCTAAATTAACATAAAGTTTTTATAGTAATCTCTCTGCATCTTCTAAATTCATTTCTAAACAATTTATTTGTGTCATCTTTATTTTTCTTGGTTGGTGTTGCTAAATTTACGTATTTTTCTTAACAGGTGATTTTTAATTTTAAACTTCCTTGATCTTCTCTGTTATATGAGTTTTCTTTTTTTCTGTTTCATTTATTTCTGCTTTTGTAACTTTTATCATTTTCTTCCTTATACTTTCTTTGAGATTATTTTATTCTCCTTTTCCTAACTTCCTAAGTTGGTCATTTAGCTCATCACTTCTATTCTTTAGGTAGTTACCCTCATATTTTAAAATGTATTTCTGGCTGAAATATTCTTCAGTACAGAAAAGGTCACAGTTCACAAGTATGTAGCTAAAAAATTTACACAAGGTCAAGAAATTTACTTATCTATAACCCAAAGGAAGAAATAGAATAGTATTATAACACTTTGATATATAATAAATTTTCAGTAAATGTTAGCTTTTACTATTTTTGATGTTAAGTGTTACTAAAAATCATTTCTCTTTTAGGTATCATGGCATATTATCTAGTTAATAATGATTTTGTGTAGCAAAATAGAGTCCTAGTAATTCTGAAAGTAACAAAATTTCAGAATCCTTATGGTGCTATCTGATTAAAGAATATTGAGACAGTAGCATGAAATCATATGTACCATATGTAAAACAGATAGTCAGTGGGAATTTGCTGTATGATGCAGGGAGCTCAAACTGGTGCTCTGGGACTACCTAGAGGGATGAGTTTGGGTGGGAGGTGAAGGGAAGGTTCAAGAGGGAGGGGACATATGTATACCTATGGCTGATTCAAGTTAACGTATGGCAGAAACCAGCATAATATTGTGAAGCAATTATCTTCCAATTAAAAATAAATACATTTAAAAAAGAAATTATATATATATATATATAAAGAAAGATTCAGACTGCATTTCAAAAAAAGATAAACCAGTTTGCTTTTAAGTTTCAACTTGCTTAATCAAATCAGTGGTGTTTTATGTTTTGTAATTTCTTACAAAATGGCTTATTCCTTTTATTTTTTCCTAAGGTCAGATACTTCATACTGACGTGGTATACTTGCATTGTGGACAAGGCTTCCGAGAGGCAGAGAAAATAAAGAGGCTTTTGCTGAATTTCAAGTATGAAAATAAATTATATATATATATATATAAAGAAAGATTCAGACTGCATTTCAAAAAAAGATAAACCAGTTTGCTTTTAAGTTTCAACTTGCTTAATCAAATCAGTGGTGTTTTATGTTTTGTAATTTCTTACAAAATGGCTTATTCCTTTTATTTTTTCCTAAGGTCAGATACTTCATACTGACGTGGTATACTTGCATTGTGGACAAGGCTTCCGAGAGGCAGAGAAAATAAAGAGGCTTTTGCTGAATTTCAAGTATGAAAATAAGTAACCTTTTGAGTACTTTAGTGGCTCAGCCAATCAGAGATAACCTTTAAAGTTTCTAATTTGGAGGAGGGTATTAAGGGAAGTGCCTTGGTGTGAGAAAAGGAGCTGTGTTAAACCATGCTGGGGCGAATTGCTGGAGAACTTTGCTATTTGGAGACTGGAGGAGTGCTGCCTGCTTCTGCAGCCTTCACTAAACAAAGCTGGTAATATAAGCAAAAGTGACCATTTAATTCTTCAGTTTGGCCTTTCTTTTTCTCTTCTTCCTCCTCCCCTTTCTTCCTTTTTCTCTCCCTCCCTTTCTTCTTTCTTTTTCATAGATCTGAGGAATGGATTTGGCAAATTTGGAAGGAAGCTTCAGAAATTACTTGAAAACATACCACATAATTCAGTCATAGTTCTTTATTATGACTTAGAATGTTCTCTCATTCAGTTATATTACATTTCAGTTACGTTTTATGCAAAGATGGGCACAATAAAGGATAGAAACATTATGGACTTATCAGAAGCAAAAGATATTAGCAAGAGGTAACAAAAATACACAAATAACTATACAAAAAAAATCTTAATGACTCAGATAACCCTGATCATATGATCACTCACCTAGAGCCAGACATCCTGGAGCGTGAAGTCAAGTGGGCCTTACAAACAAAGCTAGTGGAGATAATGGAATTCCAGCTGAACTATTCCAAAGCCTAAAAGATGATGCTGTGAAAGTGCTGCACTCAATAGCCAGCAAATTTGGAAAACACAGCTGTGGCCACACTCAGCATTGGTAAAGGTCAGCTTTCATTCCAATCCCAAAGAAAGGCAATGCCAAAGAATGTTCAAAGTACTGTAAATTGACTCATCTCACACGCTAGCCAAGTAATGCTCAAAATTCTCCAAGCCAGGCTTCAACATTATGTGAACTGAGAACTTCCAGATGTTCGAGCTGGATTTAGAAAAGAGGAACCAGAGATCAAATTGCCAAAATCCGTTGGATCATAGAAAAAGCAAGAGAATTCTAGAAATACTGTGCCAAAACCTTTGACTGTGTGGATCATAACAAACTGTGGAAAATTCTTAAAGAGATGGGAATACCACCACCTGATCTGCCTCCTGAGAAATCTGCATGAAGGTCAAGAAGCAACAATTTAGAAACAGATGTGGACAACAGACTGGTTCCAAATTGGGAAAGGAGTACGTCAAAGCTGTGTATTGTCACCCTGCTTATTTAATTTGTATGTAGAGTACATCTTGTGAAATCTTGGCTGGGTAAAACACAAGCTGGAATCAAGATTTCTGAGAAATATTAATAACGTCAGATATGCAGAGGACACCACCATTTTGGCAAAAGTGAAGAGGAACTAAAGAGCCTCTAGATGAAAGTAAAGAGGAGAGTAAAAAAGCTGGCTTAAAATTCAACATTCAAAAAACTGAGATCATAGCATTTGGTCCCATCACTTCATGGGAAATAGATGGGGAAGCAATGGAAACAGAGACTTTATTTTTCTTGGGCTCTGAAATCACTGCAGATGGTAACTGCAGGTGTGAAATTAAAAGACGCTTGCTCCTTGAAAGAAAAGCTGTGACCAATCTAGACATCATATTGAAAAGCAGAGACATTACTTTGCCAACAAAGGTCTGTAGAGTCAAAGCTGTGGTTTTTCCAGTAGTTATGTATGGATATGAGAGTTGGACCATAAAGAAAGTTGAGAGATAAAGAATTGATACTTTTGAACTACAGTGTTGGAGAAGACTCTTGAGAGTCCCTTGGACTGCAAGGAGATCCAACCAGTCCATTCTGAAGGAGATCAGCCCTGGGATTTCTTTGGAAGGAATGATGCTAAAACTGAAGCTCCTGTACTTTGGCCACCTCATGGGAAGAGTTGACTCATTGGAAAAGACCCTGATGCTGGGAGGGATTGGGGGCAGGAGGAGAAGGGGACGACCGAGGATGAGATGGCTGGATGGCATTACAGACTCAATAGACGTGAGTCTGAGTGAACTCTGGGAGTTGGTGATGGACAAGGAGGCCTGGCGTGCTGCAATTCATGGGGTCGCAAAGAGTCGGACACAACTGAGTGACTGAACTGAACTGAGGTGGGGAGAAACCTGACTGTTTCTGAGATTGTGTGATCATAAAACATTTCTCCATGACCTCCTATAATACCAAGTGCAGAAGAAGTGTCTTTCATTCTACATAAGTCTGCAGTGCCCTTGTGAGATAGTGGAGAGGTTGGTTGGATATATGAGACAATATGAGCATCATATAATATTGTTTGTGTATTCTGTCTATTTTCTCCTGATTGATTTATAAGCATGCCTTGATCTCATCCCTTTTTTCATTTTTTTTCTTCTTCAAGCTGCAGCACAGTGGTGATTGGAAATGGAACTGCCTGCCGGGAAACAAAGCTTACTTTGCTGACCTGATAATGAAGAACTACTTTGCACCACTGGATGTCGTTTACTGGTAAGGATGTTAGCAATGTTTCTTTCTTTTTTATTTTTTTTGAGAGGCAAAGGAACTTCTGAAGTTCTATAGTGATAAATTCTTCTTTCTCTTAAGATGTATATCTGTTTGTCACCATATATCATCTCTTCCCATTCTTAAGAGCTTTGCAGGACAATGTAAAGTGTCTGTCTCTTGGAGAAATTTGTGTTTCAGTATCCTGAAACTGCTTATAGATGCAGCAATTTAGGGCTTGGATTCATGGGATTTTTCAGGCCGTACATTGTGTGAGGGCTGTAGCTAACCAGTGACTAAGTAGAATGGTGTCAAGGCCCAGCAGCTGTAGACTGTGGATAGCTTACCCTTCTTCTCCAAAAGTTTTTCTTTTTTTAAATTTATGTATTTTTAATTAAAGGATAATTGCTTTACAGTATTATATTGTCTTGTGCTGTATGTCAACATAGATCAGCCATAAATACTTACATCCCATCCCTCTTGAACCTCCTTCACCTCCTACCCTATCCTACCCCTTTAGTTTGTCACGGAGCACCAGATTTAAGCTCCCTATGTCATACAGCAAATTCTTACAGGCTAGCTATTATATTTTATATATGGTAATGTATGTGTTTCAATTTGATGTCTGTGAATTAGTCTTCGGAACTGAGAGCCAAGGTAAGTATTAAAAATTGAGAACTTTTCTGTTGTTCCTCTCTCGTTTGTCTCTTCATCACACACTTTGATCTTGTAAGGCCTACAGTTTGACTTCTAAATAGCTTTGGGTTAGCAGAACCTAGATCTGTAGTAGTTGTGCTTTCATTCACCATTGTTTCCTCACTTTCCTTTTAAACCTCAAATAGCCATCATTCCCTTTTCCAAAGTACGGTTGAATGCTAAATCCTTGAGTTTAATTCGAGAGAAGATAGTTAGAATGGATGATATCTAGGGAAAAACATGTAAGAGCCATCTCCCATTGCTTTTTGGAAATGTAATTCAGCTAATAAGTATGTGATCAGGATCAACAAGACAAAACAAAACCCAGTACAGGAAGAAGAATGCTAGGATCCATTCTGATAGGCCAAAAGATGGTGGCTTTTATTTAGTGTAGTATTCCTTGGTATGTGGAATTGTATTGTAGTATATTCTTTGTGCCAAGGGACTTCCCTGGTGGCTCAGATGGTAAAGCATCTGCCTGCACAGCAGGAGACCTGGATTCAATCCCTGGGTTGGGAGCATCCCCTGGAGAAGGGAATGGCTTCCCACTCCAGTATTCTTACCTGGAGAATTCCATAGACAGAGGAGCCTGGTGGACTACAGTCCATGGAGTCACAAAGAGTTGGACCGACTGAGTGACCGTTTCACTTCTTTTTTCACTTTTCTATGCCAGGAATATAATCAAGATGTTAGAAAAGCAAATTCAGGGTAACCAAAGGGGATTTAGAAGGGTAGGGTCAATCTGTAGGTGATATGGGATCATGATTCCAGATAGAATCAGGTTGAATTGTCTGTCTTAGCTTTTTTCACTCGCCATGTTGGTTAGGTCAGTTTAGGAAGTACTGTGAATCTTCCCTATTCTGGGAATTGCACACATACACTCAGTCCTTTTGAGAACATAAGACTAGGACCTGACATAGCTAATTCAGTTTCTTTCTGGCAACTTCTCTTATTTCTGTTTAACTTGTTCACATTAATTTGATATAAATATCTTGCATACATTTACAGTGATTGTAAATAGAACTTTATTACAGACATAAAATATTGAAGATTTGTTGGATTCTATCTGAATTTGCTTAGAGACTCTCCCTTATCTTGAACTTGCAGCAGTGTGGTGGTAGGAAGGGGGTGAGCTTTGGAGCCGGAAGAATCTGGGCCTGTCTTTTGTTGTCACCATGTGCTAGTTATGTGCTAGTGTTTGGAAGGCTTACTCCGCCTCTCCAGCCTTCTCTTTGTCTCATCATTAAAGTGGGGAATGCTTTAATACCTGGCCTACTAAAAATGCGATAAGTGGTAAATAGGTAAGAAAATGGAAAGAAATAGGGAATGCTTTTGCTTTCAGTAATAACATTTTGAAATTTTCTTTATAATTATTTCCATATTCAATATTAAAACTTTCTTTAATATTTCTTTTTGTGTTGTATTAAGAATTGCTTTACTATATTACTTTGTATCTCTATAAAAAGGACGTTAATTTTGTTCCCCAGCCATAGTACAGAATTCTTAGTTTTTCAGTTCATTTTCTGGATTTCAAGAGAATATATGATCATATCATTTATAAAAGGTATTGAATTTATCCATTCTTTTTCTAGTTGTAAACATTTTTATCTCTTCTTTAATGGTATCATGCAGTATCTTTGAAAAGTTATTAAATAGTAATGATAGTGGATTTTTTTCCCCTCCTTTAGTTTTATTAGAATGCTTCTAGTATTTCCCTTAAGTATGTTACTGCCTTTGTATATATATTTTAAAATCATTTAAAGGAAATAGTCTTTATTTATTAGAGTTTTAAAAATACAGATTCCTATTGTACTTAAAAAATCAAAAATAAAAGATAACATTAATGCTTTTTCAGAATTTTGCCATGATTTTCTCTAAAAGAGGTTTTTTTTCTCTTTTGATCAATATGCTGAATTCTGAAAGTAGTAGATTTCCTACAAGTGAACAATCTTTGCAGTTCTAATGTGAACTTTGTCATAGTATATCATTCTTTTAATGTACTTTTGGAATATATTTGCTAGTATTTTATTATGTGCTTTTGAAATCCTCAAATGATTCAAATACATAATCAGAATTTACAGTTTGAGTTTTAGGAAAATCAGCTGTTCAATTTCACTTTGTTATCATTTTGCCAGTTCAACATACCTTTATGAAGAAACCATGTTTTCTCATCCAGTGCCTTGAAATGACATTGCAAGCTACATTTAAATTGAAATTTCCAAGCTTTCTCTGGCAGTCATTTTTAATACCCCTGAACAGATAATCTAATGGGCATTCTTATAATTCTGTCAGCTACTTATTTATCCTGAAAAACCTTTCCTGACAATCCACCAGCACGTTCCTTCTTACCTATTTCTTCTAACAACTTTTGCCCTGATTTATCTGCCATAGGTTAACATACAGCATGATTTATCTTGTAACTTGTAAACCCCATGCATTTTGACCCATCTATCCAACTTCTGTCTCAGTCATTTCTCTTAAAATAAACTCTGGCACTTATACCTTCTATGGAGAAAATCATCCAAAGCTTCAATCTCAGTTATCAAAGGAAAAAAAAATCTGGATTAAGTTATAGATTATAACATGTTGGAACTTAGTTTGTCACATGTTTAAAGTTGGAAGTGTTTGTGAAAAGGAATTACACAGTATTACATGTATCATTTAAGTATGTGCTAGAATGAGTTGACCAATTCTCTGGCCCATAGTAGATATCGCTTTATTTTTTGAATATCTGAGTATTTGTTCCCATTCATTTTAAAATGTCACACTTGATTATTTTCTGTTTTTTTTTCAATTCCTGTTTCTCCTTTTGTAAAAAAAAAAGTGTTTCCTTTTATATAGTAATGGTGAAATTTATTGAAATGTAGAAATCACTAGCTTCTTATGAAACATTTATGTTTTTATGTACTGTATCTGGTTTCTTCTACATTGATACCTTCTTAAATCAAGGTACCATGTTTTATTTGTCTCTGCCTCCTTCACATTGTGTATTTCTATACTTATAGATGCATCTCAATAAATATTTACTAACTTGAATTGTTGAGTATTAATGTTAACACTATATTCTGCTGCTAAGTCACCTCAGTCGTGTCTGACTCTGTGCGACCCCATAGACGGCAGCCCACCAGGCTCCCCAATCCCTGGGATTTTCCAGGCAAGAACACTGGAGTGGGTTGCCATTTCCTTCTCCAATGCATGAAAATGAAAAGTGAAAGTGAAGTCGCTCAGTTGTGTCCAACTCTTATCGACCCCATGGACTGCAGCCTACCAGGCTCCTCCATCCATGGGATTTTCCAGGCAAGAGTACTGGAATGGGGTGCCATTGCCTTCTCCGAACCTATATGCTACTGCTGCTGCTGCTAAGTCGCTTCAGTCGTGTCCAACTCTGTGCGACCCCATAGATGGCAGCCCACCAGGCTTCCCCGTCCCTGGGATTCTCCAGGCAAGAACACTATATGAGACCCCTTTAAACCTGGGAGCAGAAAATGGAAAACAGAATTTAGTGCTGTTAATTCACACCTTCTCTTAATGGTCCTGTTCTAAACTCTGAAATTTATAAATGACTTTGATCACTGTATATTTGTTATAACCTTTCCCCTACTTCGTATATTTTCTTTTTCTCATACCAATAAATCTGTCTTTATTTCAGTTTCATCATGCACAAAATGAAATAATAAAAGTACTCATCTTACAGAGTTATCATGAAGGTTAAATGAGTTTATATGTGTAGTATAGTGTGCTTAGAACAGCACATCATTATTAATGAGGTCAAATATAATTTTATATATTCATTTCCTATTTCTGTAGTTTTTGTGTATGTATGAGTGGCTTGTTTGTATCCTTTGTCCATTTATTTTTTTTTTGAAAGTTTTTATTTTGTTCATAATTGCTCATCTTGTTCAGATTTGTAAATTGTCTTTATATTAATGATTAGTTTGTTACAATTTTTGCAAATCTTGCAAATCACTTCCCCATCTTTGTGTTTGTAATTTGAGCTTTATTTCATGTAGAATTTCATGTTTTATTTTCTCCAGTTTATTTATCTTTTTCTTTATGGCTTACGAGTTTTGTATCATGCTTGAAACTTTTCTTTCTGTCTTCTGATTTTTGTTTTGAAGTCACAAAACCTCATTATCCTCTCAGTTACTTGTATGGTTGCTTTGAAGCTTTATTCTCTAAGAAACCAAAAATTAATGAGAGAACTTCAATAAGCTTAGATAACAGAAATAGAAAGTAGAAGGCTGTGAAATAACCTCAGGGTAGTTTTGAATATGGAAGGATGCCAGTTTCCCTTCAGGCCTCTGTTTGCCAACTCTGCGGTTTTGTAAACAGCAGAGCCACCTGATTTCCTTGTTTGCTCCCCCGCCCCCTCCGTTTCTCTTTACTTTCTCCTTCCCTGTTCTTCTCCTTTTCCCCTCCCTCCTTAATATCTGTCACTTCCCCTCCCTTAATCTCTTGTTTAGTTATATCATATTTTGGCATCTCCTGTCATTTGACAGCTGGATTGTTTCCTATCTTTGATGTATCTTTAGTTTTAAGCCTGTCAGTACAGACATTTGACCACAGTTTCAGTGTTTATTTGTAGGCATGTTTAGTATGGTGTTTGTAATAAGCTGAGGAGACAGTTGTTGTTCAGTTACTCAGTTGTGTCAGACTCTTTGCAGTCCCATGGACTGTAGCACACCAGGTTTTGCTGTCCTTCACCATTTCCCAGAGTTTGCTCAAACTCACATCCGTTGAGTCAGTGATGCTGTCCAGTCATCTCGTCCTCTGTAGCCCCCTTCTCCTCCTGTCCTCAGTCTTTCCCAGCATCAGGGTCTTTTCCAATGACAGTTCTTCTGGACATTTCTGTTTTCAAATTTATTATTTACAACCCAGTCAGAAGGGTATATATTTGTTGGTAAGAAATAAAATATCAAATTTTTTATTGTTCCTTTTTGCTATTAGGTAGCATTCTATACTGCTTTCTTTGTTCTATTAATACTTAAAATTTCCTGGGCTTCTAAAATAGGTAGAGTGATATTTTTTGGTTCTTCAAAATCTCAGCCATCACTTTTCAAATATTACCTCTGTCCTATTTTACCCTCTCTTCTACCTCTGAAATTCTGTTTACATCTACTCAGCCTTCTCACTCTATCCTCCATGCTTTTTAACTTCTCTCCTTTCATTTTCCATTTCTTATTTCTCTGGGCTGCATTTTTATTACTTTCTTTAGACCTTTTCTCTAATTCACTAGCTTTTTCTTTAGCTTTCAGACCCATCCATTGAATTTTCATTTCTAGATGCTGTAGTTTTTCACTTCCAGAAGTCCTATTTGTTACTTTTTCAGCTTTATTGAGACAGAATTGACATAAACTGCACATATTTAATTTTTTGCAGTTCCTAGGTTTTGACATATGTGTTCTCCCATGAAACTGTCACCACAATTAAAATAATGAACATACCCATCACCCCCCAAATTTCCTCATATTCCTTTGTAATCCGTCTTGCCTTCCCTGAACCCTCCCTCCCCCAGGTAACCCCTGATTTGCTTTATGTAGCTATAGATTAGTTTGCACTGTTTAGACTTGTATGTAATTGGAATCATGTATTACATAGTCATACAGTGTAATTATTTTGAGGTTCATCCATGATGTTGTATTTGTCAGTAGTTCTTTTTGTTACTGAGTATTCTATTGTATGATTAAATCATAATTAGTTTGTTCATTTGATGGACATTTGAATTGTTGTTGGTATTTGGCTATTACAGATAAAATTGTATGAACATTCTTATTCAAGTCTTTGTGTGGACAAAATGCTTTCATTCATATTGGGTATGTAAGTAGGAGTAGAATGGCTATGTGGTATGGTAGGTATAACTTAACCTAAGAAACTGCCAAAATGTATACTGAGGTGCTTTTACTGCTTTGCATGCCCACCAGGAGTGTATCAGAGTTCCAGCTTATCCATATCCTTATCAATCTGCTTGCTTTGGCCATAGGTCTTTTAAGTTCAGCTATCCTAGGGGATGTGTAGTGACATTTCATTGTGGTTTTAATGGACATTCCCTAGCAGTTAATGATGTTGAGCATCTTTATTTGCTTATTTGTCATCCATATGTTTTCTTCATGTAGTATCTGTCCAGATCTTTTTCCCATTTTCTTCCTATTATTAAGAGTATTTTATATTTTTTTATATTTATTCTGAGTTCAGAGCCTATAAGTACATGTTTTGTTAACATTTTCTTCCAGTCTCCACTCTTTTCATTTTTTAACATGGTCTTTGGAAAAGCGAATGTTTTAAGTTTTGATGATGCTGGATTTATCAACTTGTTTTGTATGGTTTGTCTTTTGTCTTATGTAAATAATGTTGGAAAAAACTAAGGTCACTGTGATTTTCCTGTGTGTTTTGTTTTAGAAATAGCTTAACTTTTGTTTAGGTCTGTGATTCATTTAAAGTTAATTTTTATATATGGTAAGGAGTTTTTTTTTCTATATGGCTATGGATTATTCCAGTACCTTTTGTTGAGAGATTTTCCTTTCCCCACTAAATTGCTTTGACATCTTTATTGAAAATCAGCTGCTCATACATGTGTGGATCTGTTTCTAGAATCTGTTTGTTTCATTAACTTATATGTCTTTAATCTTTGTATCTTTAACACTACTAGTGCTGATTTGTATAGCTTAATAAGTGATGAAATTAGATAGTGTGGCCCTTCAATTTCATACTTCTTTTTCAAAATTGTTTGGCTATTCTGTGTCCACAGCACTTCTACATAAATTGCAGAATCAGCCTTTCAGTTTGTGCTAATGGGCACTTTGGGATTTTGCATGGGAGTTGATTCTATAATGTAATTTGTAGAGACTTGACATCCATCTATTTAATTTTTGATTTGTTATTTTTTTATATCTGGAAACTATTTTCAAATCTGCTTGATCATCTTACAGTTTTTCACTTGTTCCTAAATATATTTTTAAACCTTTTATTTCCTTAATTATACTTAGCATTGTTATTTTGTAGTCTGTGATAATTCTAATATCTAAAATCCTTGCAAGTCTATTTCTGCCTTCTGTTGTTACTGCTGGTTCTGCTTTGTTTCCTTTTTTGTTCTGTTAGTTTTTATTGAAAACTTATTTTCATGGAACTTTGTCTGTGGGAATTCACTGAGGCCTGGATTGATTGTGAGTCTCCTCAAAGAGGATTTGTATTTCCTTCTGTCAGGCTCCTGTAGACACTACCAGTTTGGGATCATTTAAATTAAATTCTTTGCTTGATTTTTTTTTTTGCTGGCCACTATGGTTCCATATTCGCATCAGAGATTTCTCCTGTGACAAAGTCTGAGATAGTCCTTGTCATTGCAATGTCCTGGGGTTAGGGTACAGGGTATACTCTGACCCATATACTGCAGATTTAGTATTTTTTTATATCAGCTTTATATGTGGGAGGTTGTTGGAGGAATCATTTGTTAATACCATCTAAAACCCAGGTGGACCCTGGGTTTTGTCTTCTCTGAAGACAAATTCTGTGAAGCTCTTCTCTAATTCTGTGAAGCTCTCTGAGGCCATAAACACCTGGTTCAGCAATACCCTCAGGTAAAAGTAAGCTTCAAAAATCAAGTTTTCTGAGTTCTTCGTCTTCCTTTTTTTTTTTTTTGCTAGAGTATTTTCTTTTTTTTGCCAACTTGCTAATGCATTTAAGAAGATGTATTATATCTAGTGTTTGTATTTGTTTTCAGTAAACTGTTGATGCAGCTAACCAGTTTTCCCTATTACTGGCAACATGGTCACTACTTAATTTTCTGTCCTTAGTCTGATTTACACCTGGAGAAGGAAATGGCAACCCACTCCAGTATTCTTGCTTGGAGAATCTCATGGACTGAGAAGCCTGGTGGGCTGCAATCCATGGGGTCACAAAGAGTCGGACACGACTGAGTGACTTTACTTACTTACTTACTTAGTCTGATTTAAATTTAAAATTTGGTATGAGATTTAGAAGATGATCGTTTAAAATCATCTCAATTTATACTTTTTTTTTTTTTTTTGACCTTGCCACTTGCAGCAGTGAAATTGCTGAGCCCTAATCACTGGACTGCCAGGGAATTCCCTCAGTTTATTCTTTTAGGTTAAGAACTATTTAGTTCTTTTTTCTCTTTCCTCTGGGTATGAATGCTTATGAAATATGTACATGATATTGTTCTCTGTCACTTTACTAGCCTATTTAAAAAAGTATACTCGGAAGAATTTTGGAAAGTCCAGCAAAATATGAGAAGGAAAATGAAATAATTTGTAATTCACTCAGAGAATGATATTAATATTTTATTATATTTTATTCTGTTAATAGTTATTTTACTTTATTTATTCATTCATTCAACAAATATTTATCAAATGTAGATGATTAATTGAATGAGATAGACTCAAAACAGTGCAAGAAGAAAACTTTTAATTTTTCTCTTGCTCCATAATCATGTTGGAGTAGTTCTTTTCATTCTTGCCTGTAATAATGGAGAGATCTCAGCTTCTTCGTTTCCTTTTAGTCATTAGGGTAGTCTCATTTTAGCAATCATAGTATCTTCTCTAGTGTAATAATCAAAGCTCCAAACCTGAGATAAATTAAATTCCATGTCACTCTGGGAAATACTGCTGTACTAATGGGTTTTTCAGGAGCCATAACTTTCTTCCTTTTCCTTTCTTGTTATTTTTCTCTTCCTCTCTAATTCACAAGCGGAATTTTCTCCAAGTTGAGTGCTCAGAGTTGAGAATAGGGAAAAGAAGCCTAGTCCTTCTAGACTAGACTCTAGACTCTAGAGGAAAGAGTCCTCTCAGTGGCACCTTTACTGTTGCTGACCCATTGTTCTATGGGGTGTTTCTGAAAAACTTTTGTTTTTGTTTTCTGAGATTTTCACCAATAGAATCCTTGAACTGCGATCCCTGTGACTTGGCAGACATCTTCTCTGGTTATGACTCTCCTTCTCTAGACCCAGGCTTTAGGCAGGCTGTTCTTCTCTGGGATCCTTTGCTACTCAGCCCTCTGAGGCAGAGCAGTTTGCCAGGTGGTGCAGTGGTAAAGGATCTGCCTGCTGACGCAGGAGACACAAACAGGTTCAGTCCCTGGGTAGGGAAGATCCCCTGGAGGAGGAAATGGCAATCTACTCCAGTATCCCTGCTGGGAGAAATCCCATGGACAGAGGAGCCTGGCAGGCTATGGTCCATGGGTTCATAGAGTCAGACATGACTGAGCGTACACACACCTCTTAAACAGGATCTCTTTCAGGCTTACTTCCTACTTCCTCCTGCAGACCTATCTGGCTCATACATCCTTGCTTACTCTGAAAGGGGGATCAGCAGATGAGTGCAGCTCTCCCCCTTTTTATTCTCTTTCTCTCCTATGCTTGTTCTTACATCTGTTTTCCTTCTTATATTCACATGTTGGTCTAGTGAAGCCCCATCACTCGACATGGGGCAAGTGAGATCCTTCCACCTGAGGTGCTCTCTGCAGTCAGCAAAGTGTATACCTCCCCAAACTGTATGGCAGGTGCAGTTCTGTGTGCTGGGAGTAAGAGCAGTGAACAAGACAGACAAGGTACCTGCCTTCCTGAAGCCTTTATTCTAGAGAGGAAAACAGATGAAAAGATAAGGGCGCATGTGTGTGTGTGTGTGTGTGTGTGTGTGTGTGTGTGTGTTTATATACTATGTCAATTAGTGATAAATTCTATATTGAGAATTAAAAGCAAGGTAGTGGATAGAGAGGGACAATATAGAGATAGATATAACAAATACTCTTGTCTTTTAGTGATAGGAATTTTATTTGTGTGGTGTGATGTGTGAAATATATTTTAAGGAAACCACCCAAGCTGAAATAAAGCATGATGAATTTATGTCCTTGTTTATCTGTGTTATCCAGACTTGTGTCATTATTGGCATCTTTTCCATGTCATATGGCTCTGTAAGGCCATGTTTTTCAAATTGTAGATTGCAACCCATTAGTGGGAGGTGAAGGCAGTAGTGGTCCTAGCAGCATTAAAAAAAATTAAATAAGAAACAATAGAAAATAGATTCATTTCATATAGTAAAGCTAAGTATTATTTCATGAATGTTTTAGTGGCATGTATGTATTTTGTACTGGGTTGATTTCTTTGAATTCCTTCACCAAACTTCAAAGTTTGGGGGAATTCCCCATTTATAGTCCCCTGTATATGACAGGCAGTGCTCTGACACCAGCTCAATTCCCTGCTGTTCAGTTCTGATACTATCTACCTAGAGATAGCTTAGATTCCATAGGCCAATGGCTCAGTCCCACATGACTGTAAAATTCTCCCCATCCCCAGATTGTCACCTGTATTTATGACTGACTAACTAGCTGTAGATTGGAGTTCCTAACCTCTGGTAACCCTCCTCAGGTTTGATTAATTTGCTAAAGTGACTCAAAGAACTCAGGAAAACAGTTTAATTGCCCAACTGGTTTACTATAAAAGGATAGGGTACAGGAAAGGCTTCCCTGGTGGCTCAGTGGTAAGAATCCACCTGCCAATGCAAGAGGTACGGGTTTGATCCTTGGGTTGGGAAGATCCCCTGGAGAAGGAAATGGCGGCCCACAGCAGTATTCTTGCCTGGGAAACCCCATGGACAGAGTACAGTGATGGCTTGAGAAAATGTGCTGTGATATTCTAGGGTTTTGTTGTCTTTCACCTACTGGTATTTCTTCCTCCATTTCTTTGACTATAATAAACACTAGACTGTTGTTTATAAGGCTTACTTTCTAGGATGTTTGTGACATTGAGTAAGTTTAAAAATAAAACTGCTGTACATCCAGTATAATTTATGTTCGTGTTGTTGAAATGGCCAAAAATTTTTTTTTAATGTACCTGTATAGAGAGACCATTTCAGTGAGGTATGTTGGAAAGGGAGGCATAAGGAATGAATAATTATGGTGTGTATGTAGTTTTAAAATACTATTAGGTTTCAGATTCAGTTTGACAGTTTTTGATCAAAATAAAATATGGTTTAGCAGTTTGTTATCCATGTGTTTCTCTATCCCTAAGTCCAACTTAAGTATCTGCAGGAATTATCCCAGCTTCCCTCTCTTCCCCTTAACTCTTGCACATCTTTGTTTATTGACTTAGATTAGAACTGGCTTCAAGCCCAGTGATGGTCATTTCATGTCTCGAGGTTTTTGGTTACAAATCTGCTTTTGTTGCCAGATCCAATAAAGAGACTTGATTGTTTTTGTTAGTTTTATTGTAGGTTCTTGCCAAAGATACAGTGTACTATAACCAAAACAGATGTTCTGTTTAGACAAATGTATTTGCTATAACAACCAAAAATGTAAATTAAATATGTTCAACATTAATGTAAAACTTGATGAACTTTAGAATGTTGAGTGTTTTTGATAACCTTTAGAAATGGAAGGAACAATGCCTTATTTTGAGCAATTGTTTTACATTTTTTCTCTGCCCATATTACTTTGTGTACATAAAGTCTTATATTCTTATACCCTCCTCTATGTTCGTGTTTTACTTGTAATCTTGAAAGCAGAGTGAGTTCACCAATTTTATATATACGTGGTTCAGTTATTTCTTGAAGTGCATATGTCAGATAAACACTATTTTGTCATTGATACATGGTTGAGTAGAAAAAATATTTTTAAGATTCTCATGCTTATAAATAGGTAGACAAAATAATTACATTGATTTTTCAAAAAATATGTATTTGGTGAAGTTAGCAGCCATATTATAGTGTTGTAATGTAGCTCTTTTGGGACTGTAAATAACCCATCTCTGTGATTAGAGCCTGATTTATGCTGAATTCTGTGTTATAGTGAACACCAGTGTATTGTGAATATGAAAAGAATGTGTTTGTATTATGTAATTTTAACTCTTCTTTTTGATCATAGTTCCTAGAATAAATTAGATGTGTGAATGCCTTATCAACAGGTTACTAATGGAACAGGTTTTACGTTGAGATTGTTAGCTCTGGCTTATTCTGATTCATGTTTTTCTTTCCTTTGGCATTAAACAGCTTGCTGTTGTCCCTCACATTTGACCAGTACTTGAAAAATATATTCAGTTGATTGTTTGGGAACATTCAGTTTTTTTAATTAGAACTGTTTGAGTTATGCAGAAATACTATGGCTCTGTTTCATATTTCAGTTGCATTAAAACAGTGAAAAAAGTACTAGAATTCTTTGTCATTGAGATTTTTTTCATTTGGTTATATAGAACTTGAAGATTCTGGGACCAGAAATTGCTATTTGTAAATAGTAGTTTTTGAATCCACCTTATTTGTGTTTTAAACTTTTTTTTTTTTTTGAGGGGGGCAACTTTTGATTCTAATGTATTTTATATGGCTAAATCTTTGTGTTACGCTCTCCTAACTTATTGAAATACCACTTTCAAGTTCCCCACATCTGTACATTTCTAAGGTTACACCCAGCTTAATTCCCATTACTTTTCTGCTTCACAGCACTTGCATTTTTGAAGGGACCCTAACATTTGGGTTCACATTATGATAATTAGGTTTCAGGGGCATAGGGGATTAAAGATGTCTCAGGTCTAGTTGCAAATAAAGTTCAGAAGCACTTGTAAAACTTGCCTGATTGGTGGGTAGAAGAGCTTTTATTTATTCCCTACTCATGCAGCATTAATCCGTATTTCATCAGGTACCTACAGTGCTGTAATTCTAGATGTGACCTAGGGACTTGATTCACTTCAGCTCCGTTCTCTTTATTAATGTGCCATGAAAGAGGTACATGAAAGATAGCCAACATCAAAGTACCTTTTAAAGTAAAATGGTTGATAGGAATTCCCTGGTATTTAACACTGTCTGTCAAATGTTTCAGCTGGTTTGCATCCTTTTACAAGCTATTGCTTGCTGCACTAAAAGAAATTTAAAGCAGTTGTTTCAAGTCTTGAGGAGGGTGGAGTGTGTTATGGTGGCAGTTGTGGTGGTGGTTGGGTGGCAACGGTTAGCTAGAGAAGAGAGTAAATGAGAAGTTAAGGAAATATTCTTTTTCAACTGTGCTCCACCCAAGATGGGTTTGTTTTTGTGTTTTCCTTCGGGTTGGGTAGTGTTTAGTCCAGTGTGGTGCTTATGATCTGAGTGATAAGGTACTCATCTGGGTTATAAGAAGACTAAGAAGGTGTCCAGAGAGAATTCATCAGACCTCTGTGAAAGCAAGAATAAAAGGCAATGTCAGTATCTTATTCAGAGATTGTTTTAACTAGTTTAAACTTC
The DNA here is from genome assembly GCA_006408695.1 of Aepyceros melampus. Classification (NCBI taxonomy): domain Eukaryota; kingdom Metazoa; phylum Chordata; class Mammalia; order Artiodactyla; family Bovidae; genus Aepyceros; species Aepyceros melampus. The sequence goes on along the minus strand of SJXQ01000533.1, from coordinate 92,341 downwards.
ACAGCCTGTTTATTCTTTACTGAGTTATCTGAGAAAAGGTTTTAAGCATAGTAATGTGGGAAACTGAGTCTTAAGAACAAAGGAAATAGGACTCAGAAGAGGCTTGCCATATGTATTGTGGAATATTTATTTTCCTGTAAACCAGTGTTTTAGAGTCTATTTATTGTCTCTGTTCTAGGCTGAATATATGGGGTAGAACTTCCTATGGCTCTTGTTTTGAAACTGATTCCTTCCTTGTTTCACAAATATTTGTTGGATGTTTCTTCTACTTAAGAAGAAGTGTTTAAAACCTTTTTGCTTTTTAAATAATTACAAGGATTGTCTGTGGATCTGTTCCTATCATCTTTACATGAATTATCTTAATTCTCACCCTGGAGAAGGAAGTAGCAACCGACTCCAGTATTCTTGCAGGAAAATCTCATGGATAGAGGAGCGTGGCAGACTACAGTCCTTAGGGTTGCAAAAGAGTCGGACATAACTAAGCAACTAAACAACAACATCTGAATCTGAATAGTAAAGAATAGGAGTTACAGAATGTCTTATAAAATGAAATTTACTTGTTTTCAGATTTATATTTTCAACTTAACTAACATAAACTTGACTTGTGGAAGTCTTTTAAAATCCATTGTAATAAAAACTTTTCTTGTAATTAGTATCTGTTAAAATGTATTTGTTGGACAGGAAAATAGCAACCCACTCCAGTATTCTTGCCTAGAAAATTCCATGTACAGAGGAGCCTGGTGGGCTACAGACAGTGGGGTTGCAGAAGAGCTGGACATGACTGAGCATACGTGCAAAATGTATTTGTGTAGTATTAGAGTGCTTAAAAAAGAGCATATTCTCTTGATATTCTTTAATTTTGTTTAATTAATTCTTTAATTCTTTTGTTTGCACTTACATGCTTAACTAACTTTTTATTCTCCTATGACGGGAGAATAAATATCAATCCAGACCTGGTCTTGGTACTAAAGCATTTTGCCTATAATATAAGAAACCAGCACTACCATTGACATATAGGTGTTTGATAATGGCCTTTTCTTTATAAGGAAAGCATATACTTGAGATAGATAAACAGACATTCTATTTTTGTCAATATAGAACAAGCTACAGAGGTCTCCCAAAAGAAGTTTACTAAGTGTATATTGAAAGTGAGCAGTGTATTTAATTCCTATGGCATTTGAATCTGTGATTAAGGAATGGGGTGGGGGAAGTTTATCTTGCCCATTTGTTGATATATGGGAAATGCAGAACTTGCTGCCATTCCTGCAAGCCATATATGGCTCACCCCTGGCGTTAGGAAGAGTGACTTTGGGAATGGAGAGAAATGAATATTAGGAAATAGGTAGTAGAATGAAAGCTGGAAGATGTATGCTTTCCATTCATGGCACAACTTTCTTCAACCTCTTACGCATCCCCCCTTCACAGTTAACAACATCTTTTTCAGCATACAAGCTAGGTTCCTTTAATAATTTGACATGATTCATCATAGTCATAGGAAATTGGGAGCAGTGCAGCTGCCTAAAAAAAAGTCATCAGGATCTTTTTTTGCAAGCATTTTAGCTTTCCTGAGGCAGAGTTGTGGAGCCCTTTGGTTGATATAGTAACTAATGCTTTTGACTTTTTTTGGAGGTTTTGTGCATCCTATCTGGTTTATAAACAGTATTGTTAAAAACCACATGATTTGGCCCTACTATTGCACTTATTATTAAATATTGCTGCATAATATTCAAAATTATTAGCTATAAGTTAATGTAAAGCTTGACTGGTAAGAATCAACAGTGAAGGGTTATAAGTGACATTTATTAGTTACTTAGTGATAAACAGTTTGAACTTGCAAGTCACCAGCTTAGCAGTTGATCAGTATATTTTTGACTGACTCTTATATTTCCTTCATTTACCCAAAATTTTTATTATTCTTCAAAGAATTTTTATTTTTCCTTCAACACAAGGGTCATAAACCACAGAAGGGGCCATAAGAAGCTAGACTGTATTCCCAACTCCCAACAGGCTTAAATTCAGACAGTTCCATGGTTTAAATCATGATGTTGCCATCATTGTCATTGTCATATTCTACTTGCTATTTTAAATGACACTTAGTAATATATTGTAGATGTCTCTGGCTCAGAGTTAAGATGTTGGTGTGGGCAAAATGCAAAAACTTTGAGGAAAGATAAAAATGTGAAGAAGCCTCTACAGTGTGTCTTCAGTGGATAATGAGAAATACTTTGAGGCCACTAGGATTCAGTGATTTCCTTGTCTTCCAGGACTTAGACTTATTTTGAATTAAAATTTACTGGTCATAAAAGAAGAACCTATGTTCTTTCTTATCTTTATTGCTTTATTAGAGGACCCTTACCTCTTAACCTTCTGGGAGACTCTGTGTCTGATTCTAGTTAGCCTTTAGTGCAAAGACATAATTAAAGTTTTTACCAGGAAATTGGTCTTCTTTTCTGTTTTAATAAAATTTTGTTGGGTATAGAAAGATAGGATGTTAAGAACTTCAGCTCAAATTTTCCAGTTTGAGACTTGATATTTTTCTCATTCATGATTTTTGCTGGGAAGTTATGAGAAGTAGATAGAGAAAGCTAACCTGAGAATCTCTTAGGAATGTCTTGGACTTTTGAAGTATCTTAGGTTTTTCAGGTTTGATTTCTTCATCCTCTTTCATTTTCTTAATGCTGTTTTTCTTTCCTGTCTTCCTTCTGGCTACCTTTCCTTAGTGACAGGTTTTTATTAGATGGAAAAATATAAACTGAATTTGTTCTGTTGAATTTAATCTTTTTTTAATTTTTTTTATTGAAGGATAATTGCTTTACAGAATTTTATTTTTTTCTGTCAAACCTCAACATGAATCAGCAATAGGTATACATATATCCCCTCCCTTTTGAACCTCCCTCCCATCTCCCTCCCTATCCCACCCCTCTAGGTTGATACAGAGCCCCTGTTTGAGTTTCCTGAGCCACACAGCAAATTCCTGTTGGCTATCTATTTTACATATGGTAATGTAAGTTTCCATGTTATGCTTTCCATACATCCTACCCTCTCCTCCCCTCTCCCCATGTCCATGAGTCTAGTCTCTATGTCTATTTCTCCATTGCTGCCCTGTAGGTAAATTCTTCAGTACCATTCTTCTAGATTCTGTGTGTGTGTGTTAGAATACAACATTTATCTTTCTCTTTCTGACTCACTTCACTCTGTGTAATAGGTTCTAGGTTCATCCACCTCATTAGAACTGACTCAAGGGCATTTCTTTTTATGACTGAGTAATATTCCATTGTGTATATGTACCACAGCTTCTTTATCCATTCATTTGTTGATGGGCATCTAGGTTGCTTCCATGTTCTAGCTGTTGTAAATAGTGCTGCAATGAACCATGGGATACATGTGTCTTTTTCGACCCTGGTTTCCTCAGGGTTATGCCTAGGATTGGGATTTTTGGGTCATATGGTGGTTTTATTCCTAGTTTTTTAAGGAATCTTCATACCGTCTTCCATAGTGGTTGTATCAATTTACATTCCCGCAAACAGTGTAAGAGCATTCCCTTTTCAAGGGAATTCAAGAGCACACCTTCTCCAGCATTTATTGTTTGTAGACTTTTGGTGATGGCCATTCTGACCGGTTGGAGAAGGAAATGGCAACCCACTCCAATATTCTTACCTAGAGAATCCTGTGGACAGAGGAGCCTGGTGGGCTGCTGGCCATAGGGTTGCACAGAGTCGGACACAACTGAAGCGACTTAGCATGCATGTATGCATTGGAGAAGGAAATGGCAGCCCACTCCAGTATTCTTGCCTAGAGAATCCTAGGAACGGAGGAGCCTGGTGGGCTGTTGTCCATGGGGTCGCACAGAGTCAGACACGACTGAAGTGACTTAGCAGCAGCAGCATTCTGACTGGTATGAGGTGATATCTCATTGTGGTTTTGATTTGCATTTTTCTAATTAATGAGTGATGTTGAGCATCTTTTCACATGTTTGTTATCCATCTGTATGTCTTCTTTGGAGAAATGTGTTTTTAGGTCTTATTCCCACTTTTTGATTAGGTTGTTTGTTTTCTTGGTATTGAGTTGTATGAGCTGCTGGTATATATTTTGGAAATCAGTCCTTTGTCAGTTGTTTCATTGTTTTCTCCCATTCCGAGGGTTGTCTTTTCACCTTGCTTATAGTTTCCTTTGCTGTGCAAAAGCTTTTAAGTTTAATCAGGTCCCACTTCTTTACTTTCATTGTTATTTCCATTACTCTAGGGGGTGGGTCATAGAGGATCTTGGTTTGATTTATGTCATGGAGTGTTCTGCCTATGTTTTCTTCTAAAAGTTTCATAGTTTCTGGTCTTATATTTAGGTCTTTAATCCATTTTGAGTTTATCTTTGTGTATGGTGTTAGGAAGTGTTCTAATTTCATTCTTTACATGTAGTTGTCCAGTTTCCCAGCACCATTTATGAAGAGGCTGTCTTCGCCCCATTATATATTCTTGCCTCCTTTGTCAAAAATAAGATACCCATAGGTGCATGGGTTTATCTCTGGGCTTTTTGTCTTGTTCCATTGGTCTATATTTCTGTTTTTGTGCCGTACCATACTGCCTGGAAAATCCCATGGACGGAGAAGCCCCGAAGGCTGCAGTCCATGGGGTCGCTAAGAGTTGGACACGACTGAGCAACTTCACTTTTACTTCTCACTTTCATGCATTGGAGAAGGAAATGGCAACCCACTCCAGTGTTCTTGCCTGGAGAATCCCAGGGACGGGGGAGTCTGGTGGACTGCTGTCTATGGGGTCGCCTAGAGTCGGACATGACTGAAGCGACTTAGCAGCAGCAGCATACTGTCTTGATGACTATAGCTTTGTAGTATAATCTGAAGTTGGGAAGGTTGATTCGTACAGCTCCATTCTTCTTTCTCAAGACTGCTTTGGGTGTTCAGGGTCTTTTGTGTTTACATATGAATTGTGAAATTTTTTGTTCTAGTTCTGTGAAGAATGCTATAGGTAATTTGATAGGGATTGCATTGAATCTGTAGATTGCATTTGGTAGTATAGTCATTTTCACAATATTGATTCTTCCTACCCAGGAACGTGGAATATCTCTCTATCTGTTTCTATTGTCTTTGATTTCTTTCATCCATGCCTTATAATTTTCTGTGTACAGTTCTTTTGTCTCCTTAGGTAAGTTTATTCCTAGATATGTAATCCTAGATATTGTTGCAGTGGTGAATGGGACTGATTTCTTAATTTCTCTTTCTGACAATTTAGTATTTTCAGGGAAAATTTGTCTCCAAAATCTGGTATATGCAATAGCATCCCTTTTTTTGTTGTTGTTATAACATAAAAGTGAAACATTCAATTTAATATTTGATCCAGCTCATCTGTACTCCTCAGTTTCATAGTCTATTATTTGTCCCACTGCTTTTGAATGTCTTACTTCTACTTTCGATAGTCATCTTTTCTATGCATCTTTGTACCTCTTATCTTAGGTAACGCCCAGCTATTTTCTTCATTCTGCTTATCTTTTCTTTATATCTTTTCCTTGATAATTTCTCCATCTACTTATGAGGCTCCTTTTGCATCTGAGAGTTTTAAGTCTACACCCTTAGTTTCAAGTTCTCTCCAGAGATCTGGACTCAAATTTCAGTGGCTGACTGCCAGTCTCCTGAGTTTCCCCTCTGTTTCAACCAAACTGAACTCCTTGCCTTGGCTCCCAATGCCAGTTTTCTTCATGTGTTTTGTTGTTGTTGTTGTTGTTCTTTTGTTAGCTCTTCCTTTGTTGATGCTCTAGGAATTCCTTGGTCACAAAATTGGTAGTCTTTAATTTATGTTTCTGCTACATACTCCATTCAGACTGTCAGCACGTTCTGTCAGTTCTCTCTCTGGACTGTTTTTTCCTATTTCTTCCTTTCATTGTCTCCTGTTTGCCAGTCTTTTTCCTTTGAGAGTTTAAGCCTGTCATAAACTGGCTTCAAACTACTTTCCCAATGTAAATCTCTTATATTCCCTTTCAACCCAAGACATGCTTATTCAAGCATTTGTAATCTGAGTCTGCACAGTTATCTTTTTGTTATGCCATTGATGCCATTTATTAAGTAAGTGTTACTCAGTCGTGCCTGACTCTTTGCGACCCCATGAACTGTAGCCCACCAGGCTTCTCTGTCCATGGAATTTTCCAGACAAGGATACTGGAGTGGGTTGCCATTTCCTTCTCTAGCCATTCATTAAGGACTCATATAATTTAATATTATAATCCACAGTTGATTCTTAGAAAAATTAGCATAGTTATAATTTATATTTTTTTAAATATAAGCTAAATATATCCATTTTTAGTATTTTATTTTGCAGGGTAGCCTCATTTAAGTCCCCTGATCTGCTTTGTTTACAGTATTTTAGTTCTGTTTTCAGTGGATTCCACTTAAGTGCCCTTTCTCTTCTTACTAAGTGTCCTCAGTTATCAACGATTCTTATATGCCAAGTAAATTGGAATATTTAAACAAGTGTGGGTAGTTTGATTTTTTTTTTTCCCTGCCTCTTTTGTAGTTGAAGAACAGGCTGTGGAGCCAGATTCAAATTATAGCCTCATTCCTTACTGCCACAATAAGTTATTTCCTCTCTAAAGTGGAGATAGTAGTATCTACTGTAGGATTTCAGTTAAGATTAAATGGAGTAATACATTTAAAAATACTTAAAATAGTGCTTGGTTCATAGTATCCAGTCAGTAAATATTAGTTGCTACTATTTTTATTGGGCTGCCCTTGTGGCTCAGCGGTAAAGAACTTGCCCACCAATGCAAGAGACACAGCCTCGATCCCTGGGTTGGGAAGATCCCCTGGAGGAGGGCATGGCAATCGACTCCAGTATTCTTACCTGGGAAATCTCATGCACAAAGGAGCTGGTCAGTCTACAGTCTGTGGTGCTCAAAAGGGTCAGACAATACCTAGCGACTAAACAGCAATGACATTTTTATTGTAACTACTAAATGTATAAGAAGAATTATATTAATAATAAGTTATTATTCATACTCTTTTTCTTTCTATGGAATACCCTTTCCTCATCCTCTGTTGTTACTTAAATTTCAGGGCTATATTCAGGGCTTGTCTGAGATGAGTATGAGATGTCTGAGATAAAATACCTATATCTCAGGGCTTGTCTGAGATGCCACATCCTCCATGAAACCCTTTAAGTGTCTGCAGTTGGAATTAATCTTGCTTTCCTTCATATTCTCATAAAACTTTCTATGTATTCCTACTGTGAAACATAAAGCACAGTGTTCTTTATACTGCTCTACTTGTGTAACTGTTATTTGGCAAATTGTGGCTAGGGAAACTTTGCTGTTCATGCTTTTAGAAGAGTACTTTGGTGTTTTGCCTGTGTTGGTATTCAAAAGTACGAACTGATTTAAAACTGGTAACCCTTCCCTCCTGGGAGATATGTATATGGAGTGTATGTATACATATATATTTATGTGCATACATAATTCTATAAGGGCTAAGGAGGATACAAAAAATAAGAGGTATGTTTTCCAATTAGACCCAAATGTTATCAATATATTGAAAAATATTTTGAAAACCCTACAAACAAAATAAAATATATAATTTAAACAATGACTACATGATCTGTGTCCTCACCATTCAGCTTTGAAGACAAATAACATCAATATTTTTGAAGCCCTCTGTCTGTCTCTTCTTCAGTACACCTCTCATCACTCCTTCCAGAAATAGTAATTCTGCTGAACTCTGTGTTAATAATTCCCTTCCTATTTTGCATAATGGCTCCTTTATAGAAATAGAATCCTATTGCATGTATTCTTCTGTGAGTAGCTTTTCTTAACTCAGGATTATTTTGTAGACTCATTCATTTTGGTGTGTGTGTATATATATATATATATATATATAACTATGATTCATTAATTATACAATATTTTTCTGTTTTAGAGTTGGTGGACATTTGGGTTCTTAAAAAAACAGTTTTTTTTTTTTTTTGCAGTCTCAATTCATTTATTTTGTTTAAGTACCACCTTTAGTGAAAGTGAAGTTGCTCAGTCGTGTCCAACTCTTTGTGACCTGTGGACTGTAGCCCACCAAGCTCCTCCATCCATGGGATTCTCCAGGCAAGAATACTGGAGTGGGTTGCCATTTCTTTCTCCAGGGGATCTTCCCGACCCAGGGATTGAACCCAGGTCTCCCATGTTGCAGGCAGATGCTTTAACCTCTGCACCATCAGGGAAGCCCTTAAATACAAGAGTACAGTCTCTCAGAAAATCTCCTATAGAGACACAGAACTTCAGATCCAAGTACAAACATCAAAGATTTCAAGGGAGGAAAGGAAGCCAGGTTGAAAGAACAAGGGGGAGAAGGCGGGAGCTGGGGAGCGAGAGGGGTGGCCTTACAGATATCTCCTGCCACCTACAGATACCCAGGCGTTATGGGACTTTTCCCTGGTCCTCCGGAGAAGGGAGGACTGGAACTTGGCCCTACCAGAAATCAGACCAGATCAGAACCAGAATTTGAGTTCTCTGCCAAGAGGAAGTGATTAGTCTCCAATCCTAGCTCAGGCTGAGCGCTCTTCGACCAGATTCCTGCGTCCAGGACCGGGGGACTAGAAAAACAGGGAAGGATAAGAAGGGTTAAGGAGAGGAAAGAAAGAGGGAAGGGAAGAGAGGTCAATAAAGTCTCTTGTTCCTTACTGGTTGGGGCACTCTGGCCAGTTGTCCACGTCAGGAGGAGACCAGGGACAAAAGGGTCCCAGTAGCGGCCGCTGGGTCTGGTCCATTGGCAGGCAAGCTGGTCCCTGAGAAGCCCGAGTGGTCAGGATGTCAGTCTCAGCAAAGAAGAGTCCCGCCAGAGTCGCCATTTGTTGCAGGAAGGCGGACCCCTTCCAGGGCCTGAAACTGGGCTCTTGTCTAACACTCAGAAATGAATTGTCCAAGGAGACATATGTGCTGACAAAGCGAGAGATTTTATTGGGAAAGGGCACCCAGGTGGAGAGCACCACCTTTATTCAGCTGTAATTTACATACTGTATGCTTTACCCATTTGAGGTGTACAATTCAGTGATTTTAGTATATTCACAGATATATACAGTTATTACCACTATCAATTTTAAAACATTTCATCATCTCAAAAAGAACCCTGTTGCTTTAGCTATCCATCCCCATCCATCACCTCCCAGCTGTAAGTAACCACTGATGGACTTTTTGTGTCTGTAGATTTCTCTGGTTTGAACATTGCATATGAATGAAATCATAGTATATACGGTCTTGGTAACTGTCTGCTTTTTTAGTACAGTGTTTTCAAGGTTCATCCATGTTGTAACATGTATCAGATGGTTATTGGGCTTCACTTGTGGCTCAGCTGGTAAAGAAACCACCTGCAGTGTGGGAGACCTGAGTTTGATCCCTGGGTTTGGATGATCCCCTGGAGAAGGGAAAGGCTACCCACTCCGGTATTCTGGCCTGGAGAATTCCATAGACTGTATAGTTCGTGGGGTCTCAAAGAGTGACTGAGTGACTTTCACTTTTACATGGTTATTCTTTTTTATGACTGAATAATATTCCATTTATGAATACATATGATTTGTTTATCCATTCATCAGTTGATGGATATGTAGGTTATTTATACTCTTTGGCTATTATGAATAATGCTTCTATATACATTAATGTATAAGTTTTTATGTAGACATATGGAGCATTGCTGTGGTAACTGTAATTGGTTGAGGCACTGCAGAATGTTTTCCAAAGTGTTGGTATCATTTTACATTCCTACCAGCAATGTATGGGGGTTCTGACTTTTCCAAATCCTCACCACACTTATTAGACTCTTTGGTTCTGGATATTCTCATGGGTATGGAGTGGTGTTTTGCTGTGGATTCAGTTTGCATTTCTTTGATGACTAATGGCATCAAGCATCTTTTCGTATACATATTGGCCACTTGTATAAATTCCTTGGATACATATATATTCAGATCCCTTGCTTATTTTTTATTTAAACTGTCTTTTTATTATTGAGTTTAGAGGCTTCTTTATAAGTTTTAGATACATTCTATGGATACTGTTTTTACTTTCTTGATGATCACCTGTAAAGCACAGAAGTATTACATCTTGTTGAATCCAATTTGTCTTATTTTTCTTTTGTTGCTCATGTTTTGTCGTCATATGTAAGAATCCTTAGCCAAATCCAAGGTCATGAAGATTTACTCATATGTTCTCTTCTAAGAATTTTATAGTTTCAGCTCTTCCATGCAGATCTCTGATCCATTTTGAGTTAAACTTTTGTATGTGTTAACTGTCTTTTTATACATGGTAAGAGTCCCCATTGGATGATCTTAGCACCCTTATCAAAATTAGTAGACCAAAAAAGTGTAAGTTTACTTGTGGCTTCTTTTTCACTGATCTGTTTCTCTGGCTTAGTGCCACTTGTCACATTATGTTGATAATTGTTGATTTATAATAAGTTTTGAAATCAGGAAATGTGAGTCTTCTGCTTTGTCCTTCTTTTTCAGTGTTGTTTGGGCTCTTCAGGATTCCTTGCAATTCCATATGAATTTCAGCTTCAGTTTGTCAATTTCTACAAAGCAATCAGCTGAGATTCTGTATAGACTGTATTGAATGAGTACATCAGTTTGGAGATTATTGAGGTTTTATTATTTTAACAATAAATCTTCCAATCATGTGGTGTATTTCTATTTATTTAGATCTTCTTTAATTTCTTTTAACAGTGTTCTATAGTTTTCAGAGTAAAATTTTATCTTCTTTTATTAAATTTATTATTAGATATTTTATAATTGTTGATGCTATTGTAAATGGAATTTTCTTATTTCATTTTCAGATTGTTCAAGTGTATAGAAACAGGCGTAATTTTTCTAATCTTGTATCTTACAAACATGCTGAACATATTAATTGGTCCTAACAGTTTTTTAGTGTATTCCTTAGGATTTTCTTTATATAAGATCATACCACCTATAAATCGAGATAATACTATTTTTTTCCTTTTCAACCTGGGTGAATCTTACTTTTGCCTAATTGCCCTAGCTAGATTCTCCAATTCAGTGTTGAATAGAAGTGGCCAGAGTAGAATCCTTATCTTGTTCTCATTCTTAGGAAAAAGCATGCAGTCTCTCATCATTAACTGTGATGTTGACTCTGAGGATTTTTTTGCTTTGCATTGTTTATGTGCCCTTTATCTGTTTGAAAAAGTTCCCTTCTAATCCTCTGTTTTTTTGTTTGTTTGTTTGTTTGTTTTTCTTTTTTATCATGGATGGATGTTGGATTTTGTCAGTTGCCTTTTAACTATTGAGGTAATCATATGAATTTTTTTTATTCTGTTAATGAGACATATTACATTAATTGATTTTTGGATGTTGAACCAATTTTGCATTCTTGGGGTAAGTCTCACTTGGTCTTGGTGTATAATTCTTTTTATATGTTTCTGAATTTGGTTTGCTAGTATTTTGTTGAGAATTTGTACATCCACATTTGTAAGAGATATTAGTCTGTATTTGGCTGTTGCTGTCTTAGTCGGCTTTTGGTATCAGGGTACAACTACAGCCCCCATAGAATGAGTTGGGAAATGTTCCTTCTTCCATGTGGAGAAGTTTTTATGAGGACTGGTGTCCTTTTTTTTTTTTTAATGTTTGATATAATCAAATTCAGTCATACATTTTCAGTAGTTTTTGTCTTTTCAGGAATTTGTCCATTTCACCTAAATTAACTAACGTTGGTATTTTCTTACTATTCCTTTAAGGTTATTTTTATATTTTTAACATAGGTAGTAATGTCCTCTTTTCTAACTTTATTAATTTAATTCATCTATTTTTCCCCTTGGTTAGTATAGCTCACAGTTTGTTAAGTTTGTTGATGTTTTCCTAAAAACTAACTTGTTATTTCATTGAATTTCTCTATTGTTTCTCTCTTCTCTGTTTCATTGATTTATGTTCTTTTTAATATTCTTCCTTCTGCTTGTTTCAGGTTTAGTTTGCTCTTCTCTCACATCCATACATGACCACAGGAAAAACCAAAGCCTTGACTAGACGGACCTTAGTCAGCAAAGTAATGTCTCTGCTTTTGAATATGCCATCTAGGTTGGTCATAACTTTTCTTCCAAGGAGTAAGCATCTTTTAATTTCATGACTGCAGATACCATCTGCAGTGATTTTGGAGCCCCAGAAATAAAGTATGACACTGTTTCCAATGTTTTGCCATCTATTTCCCATGAAGTGATGGGACCGGATGCCATGATCTTTGTTTTCTGAATGTTGAGCTTTAAGCCAGCTTTTTCATTCTCCACTTTCACTTTCATCAAGAGGATTTTTAGTTCCTCTTCACTTTCTGCCATAAGGGTGGTGTCATCTGCATATCTGAGGTTATTGATATTTCTCCTGCAATTTTGATTCCAGCTTGTGTTTCCTCCAGTCCAGCGTTTCTCATGATGTACTCTGCATATAAGTTAAATAAGCAGGGTGACAATATACAGCCTTGATGTACTCCTTTTCCTATTTGGAATCAGTCTGTTGTTCCATGTCCAGTTCTAACTGTTGCTTCCTGACCTGCATACAGATTTCTCAAGAGGCAGGTCAGCTGGTCTGGTATGCCCATCTCTTTCAGAATTTTCCACAGTTTATTGTGATCCACACAGTCAAGCAATCTTGATGCCAGCTTGTGTTTCCTCCAGTCCAGCGTTTCTCATGATGTACTCTGCATATAAGTTAAATAAGCAGGGTGACAATATACAGCCTTGATGTACTCCTTTTCCTATTTGGAATCAGTCTGTTGTTCCATGTCCAGTTCTAACTGTTGCTTCCTGACCTGCATACAAATTTCTCAAGAGGCAGGTCAGCTGGTCTGGTATGCCCATCTCTTTCAGAATTTTCCACAGTTTATTGTGATCCACACAGTCAGAGGCTTTGACATAGCCAATAAAGTAGAAATAGATGTTTTTCTGGAACTTTCTTGCTTTTTCCATGATCCAGCGGATGTTGGCAATTTGATCTCTGGTTCCTCTGCCTTTTCTAATACCAGCTTGAATATCTGGAAGTTCAGGGTTCACATATTGCTGAAGCTTGGCTTGGAGAATTTTGAGCATTACTTTACTAGTGTGTGAGATGAGTGCAATTGTGTGGTAGTTTGAAAATTCTTTGGCATTGCCCTTCTTTGGAATTTGAATGAAAACTGACCTTTTCCACTCCTGTGGCCACTGGTGAGTTTTCCAAATTTGCTGGCATATTGAGTGCAGCACTTTCACAGCATCATCTTTCAGGATTTTAAATAGCTCAACTAGAATTCCATCACTTCCACTAGCTTTGTTCGTAGTGATGCTTTCTAAGGCCCACTTGACTTCACTTCCAAGATGGCTGGCTCTAGATGAATGATCACACCATTGTGATTATCTGGGTCGTGAAGATCTTTTTTGTACAGTTCTTCCGTGTATTCTTGCCACATCTTCTTAATATTTTCTGCTTCTGTTAGGTCTATACCATTTCTGTCCTTTATCGAGCCCATCTTTGCATGAAGTATTCCCTTGGTATCTCTAATTTTCTTGAAGAGATCTCATTTTTCTACTTTAATAAAACTCTGCTACAAAAAATCTTGAGTGATCAAGCCTGGTCCCGAAGCTAAATCTTCTTCTTTGGAGATCACGAATCCATCATTCACCATAAGGTATCGGTATTTAAGATAGATTAATTCCAATGTTCAAGCCTCATGAAAAATTGTTTGGTTGAATTGTTGCTAACATGAAATACAGTCTTTCTTCAAGATTGATAATGAAATGATAGTGACAATGATCTACTCCAAAAATGCTATTTGCATTCATGTTAAATGAGAATTTAAATTTTTATCTCCTTTGATTTCAATAACTAATTATTTAAACTCCTGCCATTTCAAAGCAATGTAGGTAAAAACTTTAATATATTAACTAATTAATATGTTAATACATATTTCACCTTAAACATAGCCAACATAGGGTCATTGTCTTTTGGTCACTAAGTCATGTCTGTCTCTTCTATGACTTCACAGACTGTAGCCTGCCAGGCTCCTCTATCCATGCAGTTTCCCAGGCAAGAACACTGGAGTGGCATATCATTTCCTTCTCCACAGGATATTCCAGACTCTGGGATCAAAATCACATCTCCTTGATGGTCAGATTCTTTACCACTGAGCCACAAGGGAAGCCTCTAAATATAGGGTGTGTGTGTGTATGTAATTAAGTTTGCCCAGGTAAGTAGGTTAAAAAAGTTTGTATAACTGCTCTATGATGGGGAAGATTAAAAATCTCATTATGCTTAAACAATCATTTAAAGAAACTGAAAAGTAAAAAGATTAGTAATGATCAAATAGCTAAACTGATATTTCATTAAATGAAGCAAAGTAATCAGACATTATCTTACTCCATTTTGTTAATCCAATTAAACCACCTAAGCACTGTCCCCATTGTCAGACAGTAAACCAAGTAGACAGAGAAGGCAATGGTACCCCACTCCAGTACTCTTGCCTGGAAAATCCCGTGAACGGAGGAGCCTGGTAGGCTGCAGCCCATGGGGTCACTAGGAGTTGGACTTAACTGAGCGACTTCATTTTTACTTTTCACTTTTGTGCGTTGGAGGAAGAAATGGCAACCCACTCCACTGTTCTTGCTTGGAGAATCCCAGGGATGGGGGAGCCTGATGGGCTGCTGTCTATGGGGTCACACAGAGTCAGATACAACTGACAGACACAACTTAGGAGCAGCAGCAGCAAACCAAATAGAAAGGAAGATTTCTTTCATCTGTGTTTAATAATCTTTTTAGATCCATATTAAAAATTATTACAATAGAAAAAGTACCTACTGACTTGAGATATTTAAAGCTTTTATTTTACTTAAAAAAATATTTCCAGTTCTTTTTGGTCCTCATGTAACCACTCAATTTCCATCCCATTATAAATATCCTCCCTCATCCTCCATGCACATCCACTGTACAACTATTCCTTCATTGCAATATGCATCAAGATCAGAGACTGTACATAAATAATTGATACCATGATAGATATATAGCGTAAATGACATACACAAGGATTATGTTCTCATGCTTGATCTAAAAACTTTGAAAAGTATTTGCCTTCAGGGTTCTTGATTATCTCAAACTATAACACTGCACAGTTACCATGAGGAAGTGGCACACTTAAAAACTGTGAAAGATTTATTTTTAAAAATAACAGAAGGAAGAATTGTGGACTGCCGAACTATCATATAGAATAAAAAAATCCATCCCACTCTTTTTGCTATTATATTGTTTGAGAAGTTGCAGTAAATCTTCACTTTGGCCTACCATCCTATTTTATTTTACTATAACTACCATCACTTTTACTATGGAATGCTTTACGGGGCACTTTAGCCCTCAGCTCTTTTGTTAAGCACTGGCACTGATATCGCGGGATCTATCAAGTGTTTTAACCAGTTTACTGTTTGCTTTCAGACCATGACGAAAAATCATTATCATAGCTTTAAAAAAAATATTTGGCCATCACTTCCCAGGAAAAATCGCTAGTTTAATCATACTTTAGAATAGCTCTCTGCTTTCTATCTTAATGGAATTTTCCATGAAAATAAAACAAGCAGAAAAGCAGGTAAGGAAGTTTTTAGCTGGAGATAGCTCTTCCCTCCTGTCTTCTGCGCTAGCACCATGGAAGATCAGGTGCCATAAATGACTACTTCCTGTTTCTGCTGAGGGACTGATTCTGCAGTTAGACCTAGAAGAGTTAATGACAGGAGACAGGAGTGTAGATAGAATGCTCTCTACTCAGACTCCTCTCCTTCAGTTCTTTATTTTGCTCAAGATATGCTCTTTCCCAAGTGCTGGTAGAAGTTTCCAGAGAATTTCCACTCTCTCTGATGGAAGTGACTCAAGATGTCATTTTTCATATTCACCAGTTAAATCATCTGCTTCAAGAGCTGACTCATTGGAAGGCCTTGATGCTCGAAGATGAAAGACAGGAGGAGAAGGGGATGACAGAGGATAACAGAGGATGAGACGGTTGGATGGCATCACAGACACAATGGATATGAGTTTGAGCAAACTCTGGGAGATGGTGAAGGACAGGGAAGCCTGGTGTGCTTCAGTTCATGGAGTTGCAAAGAGTGAGACAGTACTTAGCGGCTGAACAATGACAATATTACAATTCCAATAAACTAACTATCCTTGACGTCAGAAAAATTATCTATTTTGCTTGTTCGTATATTCCTAGTAGCAAGGACAATGCTAAGGGCAAAATAGAAATCCAATGAATATTTGTTTGGTGAATAAATGAATGAATACAGATGAAAATTACTAGAAAATGTAAAGGCTTATTTGTAGTTGTAACTATCTTAAGAACTGTCTTAAATTTGTCCAGAAATATCCAATCAAATGTACAGAAATCAGGGACTTTAAACAGAGAGAACGACCACTCTAAATTAAGCATTGACTGTCAGCATCTCTCAAAATAGCAGCAACTTCATCATCTGTAACAGAGACCAGCCAAACTCTAGTCCATGAGCCAAATCTGACTCATAACCCATTTCAAAAAACATGGCTTTACTGGAACAACACAAATTTCTCCACATTTTTAGTAGTTGCTTCTGCACAGTACTATGACAGTGTTGAGAAGTTGGGACAGAGACCACAGAACTCACATAGCTTAAATATTTACTCTTTGGCCCTTCAAAGAATGTCTGTCAGTTCATTATCTACTAAAGGACACAGGTGAAATGGGCTGGGTGCTTGCACCTGGACAAGTCTTCTCCTGCAACAGAATACAAAGAAACACTAAAGGACTAAAAATAACTGCATGCATGCCCAGTTAGGACCAATTACGAACAAAAAGATTCAAAAAGACCAAAAACCCAAGGGCCACTTTTCATTGGAAAAGATCTTGACGCTGGGAAAGATTGAAGGCAGGAGGAGAAAGGGAGGATAGAGGACCAGATGGTTAGATGGCATCACTGACTCAATGGACATGAGTGTGAGCAACTCTGGAAGATGGTGAAGGACAGGCCAGCCTGGCATGTTGCAGTCCACAGGGTCACAAAGAGTCCGACACGACTAAGGGATTGAACAATACTTTGAAGAGTTGAGAGCAAAAGCAGTGGACTGCACGTGTCCCCTGCACACACCACCAAATTGGTGGGCAAACCACCTATGCCACCCCTCCCATTTAATCCCTGAACCTGTCCCTGCCCTCACAGTATATAGGGAACCAGCTTCACCCTGTCTTGGTGAACAAGCAAGGGGACCCGTTACTTTTTTCACTCCCTCTCACTGCTACAGGGGCCTCAATAAAGCCTTGCCTGAATTTCTTGTCTGGTCTCTTATCGATTTCTATTGACTGAGGAGGCCAAGAACACTGGTCAGTAACATAGAGGTGTCCATAGAAGGTGGGCTCAGACTGTCAAACATTTCGTAGGGATGAATTCCTGTACCCAGTGAGTTACCATGCCAATCTTACCCTAAGCTTTTATTCCTCATCCTATGTCTACTGACCTGGTTCGACATTGTGCTCTCCATCTTCCATTTCATCTTCACATCCCTACTGCTGTATTCTGCTCTCAGCTCCAAGAATGAAATGACCACTTCCTGTCCATATATTCTAAAGTCTAATGTTTCTGTTCCTCTACTCTAGCACATCGTTCCCACACTCTCCTCCTAAGATATTGGGTAGGAAAGTCACTCTGGGTTTCTCCAGGTTCCACTACTCCCTAATGCCACATACCAGCCAGTTTCATTCATTGGTCTATCTGCCTGATCCCTGAAAATATCTGGTCTGTGTTCCTGTCACATAGGACTGCCCTGGTGCCTCAGTGGTAAAGAATTCATCTGCAATGCAGGAGACTCAGGGGAAATGAGAGTCCCCTGGGGAGGAAACGGCAACCACTCTAGTATTCTTGCCTGGGAAATCCCATGGACAAAGGAGCTTGTCAGGTTATGGTCCATGGGGTCACAAGGAGTTCAGTTCAGTTCAGTTCACTTCAGTCACTCAGTCGTGTCCGACTCTGCATGACCCCATGGACCACAGCACGCCAGAACTCCCTATCCATCACTAACTAACTCCCAGAGTTTATCCAAATTCATGTCCATTATGTTGGTAATGCCATCCAACTATCCATCCTCTATCATCCCCTTCTCCTCTCACCTTCAATCTTTCCCAGAATCAGGGTCTTTACAAATGAGTCAGCTCTTTGCATCAGGTGGCCAAAGTATTGGAGTTTCAGCTTCAACATCTGTCCTTTGAATGAACACCCAGGACTGATTTCCTTTAGGATGGACCAGTTGGATCTCCTTACAGTCCAAGGGACTCTTGAGAGTCTTCTCCAACACTGCAGTTCAAAAGCATCAATTCTTCAGCACTCAGCTTTCTTTATAGTCCAACTCTCACATCCATACATGACCACTGGAAAAACCATAGCCTTGACAAGACAGACCTTTGTTGGCAATGTCTCTGCTTTTGAATGTGCTATCTAGGTTGGTCATAACTTTCCTTCCAAGAAGTAAGCGTCTTTTAATTTCATGGATATTTCACCATCTGCAGTGATTTTCAGTTCAGGTCTGTCACTGTTTCTACTGTTTCCCCATCTATTTGCCATGAAGTGATGGGACCAGATGCCATGATCTTCATTCTCTGAATATTGAGCTTTAAGCCAACTTTTTCACTCTCCACTTTCACTTTCATCAAGAGACTTTTTAGTTCTTCTTCGCTTTCTGCCATAAGGATGGTGTCATCTGCATATCTGAGGTTATTGATATTTCTCCTGGCAATCTTGATTCCAGCTTGTGCTTCTTCCTCCCAGGCTTTCTCATGATGTACTCTGCATATACTTTAAATAAGCAGGGTGACAGTATATAGCCTTGAGGTACTCCTTTTCCTATTTGGAACCAATTTGATGTTTCATGTCCAATTCTAACTGTTCCTTCCTGACCAGCATACAGATTTCTCAGGAGGCAGGTCAGGTGGTCTGGTATTCCCATCTCTCTCAGAATTTTCCACAGTTAATTGTGATCCACACAGTCAAAGGCTTTGGCATAGTCAATAAAGCAGAAATAGGTGTTTTTCTGACATTCTCTTGCTTTTTTAATGATCCAGTGGATGTTGATACTTTTATCTCTGGTTCCTCTGCCTTTTCTAAAACCAACTTGAACATCTAGACGTTCACAGTTCATGTATTGCTCAAGCCTGGCTTGGAGAATTTTGAGCATTACTTTACTAGCGCGTGAGATGAGTGCAGTTGGGTGGTATTTTGAGCATTCTTTGGCACTGCCTTTCCTTGGGATTGGAACGAAAACTGACCTTTTCCAGTCTTGTGGCCACTGATGAGTTTTCAAAATTTGCTGGCATATTGAGTGCAGCACTTTCACAGCATCATCTTTTAGGAATAGAAATATCTCAGCTGGAATTCCATCATCTCCACTAGCTTTGTTTGTAGTGATGCTTCCTAAGGCCCACTTGACTTCACATTCCAGGATGTCTGGCTCTAGGTGAGTAATCACAGCACTGTGATTATCTGGGTTGTGAAGATCTTTTTTATACAATTTTTCTATGTATTCTTGCCACCTCTTCTTAATATCTTCTGCATGAAATGTTCCCTTGGCATCTCTAATTTTCTTGAAGAGATCTCTAGTCTTTCCCATTCTATTGTGTTCCTCTATTTCTTTGCACTGATCACTAAGGAAGGCTTTCTTATATCTCCTTGCTGTTGTTTGACACTCTACATTCAAATGGGTATGTCTTTCCTTTTCTCCTTTGCTTTTCACCTCTCTTCTTTACTCAGCTATTTGTAAGCTCTCCTCAGACAGCCATTTTGCTTTTTGCATTTCTTTTTCTTGGGGATGTTGTTTATCCTTGTCTCCTGTACAATATCACAAACCTCTGTCTATAGTTCATCAGGCACTCTGTCTATCAGATCTAGTCCCTTAAATCTATTTGTCACTTCCAGTGTGTAATCATAAGGGATTTGATTGAGGTCATACCTGAATGGTCTAGTGGTTTTCCCTACTTTCTTCAATTTAAGTGTGAAAAAAAATTTTTAATTAAGTAGAAAACACAACACAAGGATTTGGACATGACTAAAGTGGCTGAGCATGCACTCCACTGTAATATGAAAAAGGTTGCCATACAAACTTAAAGTTAAAATCTATTAAGTTAAAGTCTCACACAAAACTTATTTATTCTAAAAATCCATTCACCCCTAAACTATTTTATAAAGTATTGCTTATTTTCATAGTGAGCCCACAAATTGTGTCCTCAAACTCTGGTTTAAAATGAAAATGTCCTACCACCTTTGGGAAAACCCAAAAGACAAGACTCAAGGGGAACTCCTGTAATTTTACAGAAGAAACCATTCTTCAGGGCAGGGCACAGACTCAGGATGACCAGTCAAGACTTCCTGGGCCACTTGGTCGGGGTTTTCAAGACTCATGACATATGCTTTGATGGTTTAGTCTTTAAGTCATGTCCAACTCTTGTGACCTCATGAACTGTAGCCTGCCAGGCTCCTCTGTCCATGGGCTTTCCCAAGCAAGAATGTTGGAATGTGTTGGCTTTTCCTTCTCCAGAGAATATTCCTGACCCAGGGGTCAAACCCAGGTCTCCTGCATTTCAGGTGGATTCTTTAATGAATAAACCACCAGGGTCATTCTATTTTCTTTTTAAAATAAAAACACATAGGATTTGAATGAAGGGAGATGAATAATTGAACATTAGGAGGAATAAAAACAGAAACAAAGTAGTTGGCAGCCCTTGATGTATTTGTTCTAAAGCAAAGAATATATGGAGAAGTTAGAAAACAAAGCTAATGAGGCCAAGGATGTTGCCTTCACTCGTTTATTATCTTGCACAAAGAATTATG
Source organism: Aepyceros melampus (assembly GCA_006408695.1). NCBI lineage: Eukaryota > Metazoa > Chordata > Mammalia > Artiodactyla > Bovidae > Aepyceros > Aepyceros melampus. Next base: position 71,514 of record SJXQ01000533.1, on the reverse strand, counting down.
TAACTTAAAAATCACTATCTCAGTCCATCAGCCTATATAAATAACTATCACTGCTCAGAAAGGAGACTTGGGGTCTTGAAATGAGGTTCTATCAGCCAACCATCTTCATAATAAGAAAACCAGCTCACTTCATTGGCCAGCATTGTGTCACATATAACAAGCTAATTAAAGCTGACACAGCTAAGTAAACATTTAATTTTAAAATGTGACACAATATAAAAAATTCATTTGAATTCTCTGAGAAAACTGGTTCACACTTTGAAAACATCCTTATCTCCATGCTTATCTTTTGAATGGCCCATTGGAAAAGGCTTCCTATGGAACTCCAGGAGGTTTGCATCATCCTTTCCGATCTTTCTGTCACTTGGCTTGCAGAACATCCAGCAAATATTCAAAATGAACCACTGTAACTTCCTGAAAATAATTATTTCATGGCCCCCTTGACCCCTTCAAGATTGTATCCATACTACTTACAACAGATTTGTGAAGATTTTCTTTTTTGTTTCCTCTCATTTGACTTCTCCATTTAGACATCTGCCTCCAACATTTCCTGCCATTTTAGTGGATTTAGCAACATCATCTCTCTTGCTCTTTATCTAAAGGTGAGTTCTCAAGGCAACTTTTATTTGTCTTATTCATGACTTTGCGCACAAGTGACAATGCCATCTTCTTTAAAACATTTTCCTCAGCTGACTTCAGGACACTCCTAGACCTTGTCTTTCCTCTCTGAGCATACATGTTATTGTTTAGTCACTAAGTCATGTCTGATTCTTTGTGACCCCATGGACTGCAGCACACCAGGTTTCCCTGTCCTTCAATATCTCCCAGAGTTCACTCAAATTCCTCTTTGCATACATGTAAACCTGTCGAAATGTAAGTCACATTGTTCCATACCTCGGCTCAGTATCCTTCAGTCACCTCCCACTTAGCCATTGTGAAAGTCAAGTCATCGTTATGTGTATAAGTTCCCCTGGCCTGTGGGGCATCATTGCCTCTCTGACCAAATTATACTCTCCTCTCTCACCACACTGTCCAGAAACACCGCTCCTCTACGTCTCTGCATTAGCTGACAATCGCATTATCTTTGCACTTTCCCACCACATTCTGTCCTACCCACTTGGTTCATTTCTCTCTTCTTCATGACCGTATATAAATGTCATTTTCCCTAACTGCCTTCTGATTATTTCCTATTCCTCTCACTTGCTTTATTTCTCTCTTAGTGCTTACTTCTTATTTATCAAGCTATCCATTTTTATTCTTTTTTCTTTTTAAGGCCTGTCTTTACCACTAGAGTATAAGGCCCATAAGGGCAATGATTTGTCTTCACAGCTTTATTGCCAGAGTCTAGAATATAACAGACTCTCTATAAATGTGTTTTGGGTATATTTATAAGGCAATGACTAAAAGGCTCTAGTCATCTGATTTGAGTTTGCTTTTCTGCCCTGCCTGAGACTCTGAATACAGCCTGTTCCCAGAAACCGTAATGAAAGCTAGCTTTTCCTGCTCACTGGATGGCTTTACAAATATCTAGTCATCATCAACACTTTTTTGAAGGATTTCTGCTGTTCCTTTGCTTTCTCAGAACCTAAGCAGAATTTTTATCACTCAGTACAAAATGTTATTGCAGGTATTTGTTAACTGGTTTGTCTCCTCCCAGAGCCTTAAGCTCACTGAAGATGTTTAGAAAGTAGATAGTAAATGCCAAGCCAAAGCAGAGACATTTTACCCTGTAGCTAATTTCTGCTTGAAGAGATAATATATATGCTAAAAATTCTGGATGCCCAAGTATTTAGAGAATTTGGAATATATAAACAAGTTAGGAGGAAAAAATGTAGAAGCAAAAAACAGAAAATGTAACATGAATTTGTACTTCTTGGAAAACAAAATTACACATTCATTCAATTATTAATTCACCACTTATTGATGGCCTATCCTGGGCTGGCCACTTGGTCAGGATATTGAGATAGGACAGAGAATAAACCCCAGCTACCAATCTCGGTGGCACTTCATTATGACCAGAAAGATTGCTTGTAAGAAGTACATCCAGTTCAGTCCCCATACCTGAACTCCATCTGAAATCACTGTTATAAAAATCACTCTCTATTCCTAAGAACAGTAGTTAAATAGTAGAATCATTTGTTTACCTGATTGACAGAAATATTTGGTATTTGAAAAGCTCATTAACTTTACATCTCCCAATAATATTTGAATCCCACAACTTTTAATAAAATGTTCAGTTCTAGTTTATGTATGGAAGTGATGTAAAACATGGACAGCCACACTTAAATGACATCTTATTTTCTTTCTACAGCTTATTTTGCAAAGATGTGTTAATTACTTTTAACAAATGCTTGTTGCGTTGCTGTTGCTGCATGTGTATACTGTAGTATCTGACTCTTTGCGACCCCGTGGACTGTAAACTGTCAGGCTCCTCCGTCAATGGGATTTCCCAGGCAAGAATACTGGAGTGGGTTGTCATTTCCCTCTCCTGGGGATCTTCCCAAACCAGAGACCGAACCTGGGTCACCTGCATTGCAGGTGGACTCTTCACCAACTGAGCCACCAAGAAAGCTGAACAAATGCCAGGCATTTTCTAGTATAGATGTCCCCAAAAAAGACAAAGCAGTCAGCCTCTTTGCCCTCATGGAGATTACTCCAGTGATTATTGGAACAGCATGAAATATGCATTTGTAACTAATCTTCTGGTTGTGGGACACAGCACCCTCTTTATGTCTTTTCCAGGGCATCCACCTGTCTGTTGCCTGGTGACTGGGGTGTCCGTAGCCTGACTGGTTGTTTCTCTCATAGGTGAAAGTGAAAGTGAAGTCACTCAGTTGTGTCCGACTCTTTGCGACCCCATGGACTGTAGCCTACCAGGCTCCTCTGTCCATGGGATTTTCCAAGCAATAGTACTGGAGTGGATTGCCATTTCCTTCTCCAGGGGATCTTCCCAACCCAGGGATCGAACCCAGGTCTCCCACATTGTGGAAAGACGCTTTACCATCTAAGTCACCACCTGGACTATAACACTGGTGGCTGCCTGAGAGATCCCCTGCTCCTTCAGCTGCTGCTTCTAAGCAAGTAGCAGCTTTCATCACTAACACAAACTGACTCCTGTGGAAATATTTAGTTCCTTTTTTCTGTAAAAATATGTTCAGACTTTAGGGTCTATAAAGTGTGCATCTTATGTTACAAATCTGTAATTAAGTAATTTTTCTGTCTTAGAAATCAGGAGCAGGAAGGAGATACATATGTCCTGATCTGCTCACACTAAAAAAAAAGCTATTACTAAAGTCAATATGAGTGACTTATAAATTATATTTAGGATAAATGAAACCAATCCAGAAGATGTGGATATATATATATATGGGGCTTCTCTGATAGCTCAATTGGTAAAGAATCTGCCTGCAATGCAGGAGACCCTAGACCCTAGTTTGACTCCTGGGTTGGGAGATCCCCTGGAGAAGGGATAGGCTACCCACTCCAGTATTCTTGGGCTTCCTTTATGGCTCACCTGGTAAAGAATCCACCCACAATGTGGGAGACCTGGGTTTGATCCCTGGGTTGGGAAGATCCCCAGGAGAAGGGAAAGGCTACCCACTCCAGTATTCTGGCCTGGAGAATTCCACGAGCTGTATAGTCCACGGGTTCGCAAAGACTCAGACAGGACTGAGTTACTTTCACTCACTTCATATATATATATATATATATATATATGTATTTGTATATATACATACAATGGCACCCCACTCCAGCACTCTTGCCTGGAAAATCCCATGGATGGAGGAGCCTGATAGGCTACCTGCTGTCCATGGGATAGCTAAGAGTTGGACACGACTGAGCGACTTCACTTTCACTTTTCACCTCATTCATTGGAGAAGGAAATGGCAACCCACTCCAGTGTTCTTGCCTGGAGAATCCCAGGGACCAGGGAGCCTGGTGGGCTGCTGTCTATGGGGTCGCACAGAGTCAGACATGACTGAAGCGACTTGGCAGTAGCAGCCGCATGCTAAGCAGTACATTCTCTGTGACTACTTACAATTATAGAAACAAGTTAGATATAATAATTAGTAGTTTTGTTAGGAAATTTCAATAACCTTATATTATTTTCTACTGTGTAGTTTTTTCTTTATCACTCTCTTCCCCAGAAAGGATTTAACCCAAAATTTCTCCACACTTAAGTATTATTGAAATCTTTAGTTAAGTAGCACCTAAGGAAACTCCTTCTGGGGCTTCTTTTTTCTAGTTTTTCCTCAGTCATCCAGGGATTTTCTCTGTGTTCTGTGCTGCTCACATTTCTTGTGAATTCTGTCAGTGTAGCTCTTCTCTTAGGGCAATCTTTTTTTAATACTAATTTTTGAAAATTCATTCTCTCTGCAGTTGCTTAAAGTTCTCAGTAAAAGTGAAAACAATATAAGAATCATCATGGCATATTCAATTATTAATGGGGCTTCCCTGGGGTTTCAGATGATAAGGAATCTGCGTGTAATGCAGGAGACTGGGGTTGGATCCCTGGGTCAGGAAGATCTCCTGGAAATGGAAAGGCTACCCATTCCAGTATTCTGGCCTCAAGAATTCCATGGACAGAGGAGTTTGGCTGGCTACTGTATCCTGTGGCTACTGTCCACAGGATAGCAAAGAGTCAGACATGACTGAAGTGACTTGGCACACAAGTACACATGCAGAAATCATAATTGCAAAATATAAGTGAATTTCACAAATGCCAGGTACTGATGTAAGAATTTTATATATACCCGTTAATCCTGATCATAGCCACATGAATTAGGCCTATTATCCCCTTTCACAGGTGAGGTGACTCATTCAGAGAAAGATTAAGTAATTCAGCTAGATCATACACTAGAATTAACCAGAGCTAAGATACAAAACAAAGCAACTATCTTTAGCATCCCTGCTTTTAACACACTGCTCTACTTCACAATATTATGTTATATGTGGGAAAACAGAGTATGACACAGGTTTTGTATGATAGAGTTTTGTAATATAATAATAAATAGGAACTATCAGTTCCTTTAAGCCTTCTCCTCTGAAGGTCTACATGTTATGCCTATGGATCTTTACTGAAGTATTAAGTGGAAAGTATATTTGCTGGAAAGAACTAGTATGGCTCTTTCCAGAAGGGTTTATTAGATCGTCACTGTCCACACCATGTTTTACAGAACTGTGGCTCTGTAAGATGTTAAGAAGCTAGCAACAACAAAAGAATTAATGATGAAATGATAAGGGATGAGGTTAATATTTTAAGGTAAGGCACTCTTAAAATGTTGTATAGGGAAAAGCGTACTTGCAGCATCAGTTTGAATGTGGGAACTAGCTTGGAATTAAGGTTTGAAACACTGAAGAAGAGATGACTGACTCTAGATCAAAGAGCCAACACAATTTTATAATTTGAAAAGACAAAAAGAAAAAAAAAAGAGATAAGTATGAAAATGAAGTAACATGACATTGATTCTAGTCAACTTGTATTGGACACAGGAAAACTTTTAGCATTCTATGTCACTGGTCTATTAGAATGCAGAATGTAAGAAAGCTATTACCTTGCATGGTTCCGTTTTACCATTCTGCAAAATTATCTTCAAGATATCAGGTAAATGGAAAATGGTTTTCATTATTTAGCAAAACTATTAGGATCATAGAATAAACAAGCTCTAAAATAAAAACAATTAATTTTGATTCTACGTATGGAAAAGCCAAGTGTCTTTTATTTGGATGGCAAAATAGGTTGAAAATATTCATGAATAAAAATGAAAATTCTCTACTGGAAAATAATTATGTAACTTTTTCACAGCATAATAAAAATGTGAGGTTTAATAATAGGGCCACAGTAAAGCACTTAAATCCTCACTAGGATCACTTGAGAGTCTATGATTATATTATATTACTTTAATATCTGAAAAGACCTGCATGTATAATGACATCAGTGTCTAATATTTCAATTCACTCAAACTCTCAAATAAAATGTGTTGTTCATGCCTCTAAATAAACATATCTCTTTGATAATATCAAAATTTTCTTCTAGCCCCCCAAATATAAACATTAATTCAAATGATTTTTCTTATAATCTAAGATATTAAGATATAGTGCACTCCTAATTGCTTTGTTTGGATTATCTGGGAAATCAATGCACTGTGGCCATCTATCTGACTTGAGCTGTTAGATTCATATGCAAAAGGACAATTACTCAAGGTGGTGATGGGAGGTATTCAAGGAGGAATATGAAGGAGTTGCTCTTTCTCACCTCATGTTCCACACTTCAACTCAACACACGAAGAGGATTACTTACCAACTCACCTTCCAAGCTGATGGACACTACCATTACTGAACCCAAGCTGGATCTGTTCATCTGCATGCAGTAAAGTCAATCTACTGAAACTGGTTTATGGAGAAGGAAAGTGTAGCATTTTTTGCAAGGGGCCAAGCATGGAGTCCAGGTAGCCAGTACAAACTAACTAAGGAGAGGTATACTTTGTCATCCCAAAATTTTTGTAGTCAGGTACATGAATCTGCCTAGAAAAGAGAAAGGAGACACGTGTGAAATAAAGAAAAATAAAAGTCCCACGGTACTGGATCTGAATGGAAAAACTCAATGTTCAGTCCATAAAATATGCTTAAATACTGATACCTCAGTAACAGTAAGCACACAGAGTATTAAGATCTTGATTTGAAAGAGACATTTCCCAAAATAAGGACATTGGCAACTAGCTGATCTCAATTCTAGATTAGAAAAAGTACACAGGAAATCTAGACATGTTTAAAACTAAACAAGTTATGTCAAAATAGAAAGAAATCTGAAGACTTTCCAATTGGTCAGTTCAAATAAAACAATTAAAGAATTACATATTAAGCAAGCAAAACAAAAGATTTGTGGGTCCGTAATACGGTACTACTTTTTTTTTTTTTAAGAAAAGAAAGAATGAGAAAAACAGAGAGAAAGAATGAGAAAAAGAAAAAAAGTTAGAGAGAATTAGAGAGAATGGCAAGGAGAAGGACATAAATCACCTTTATGCACAACAGTGCTTAACTATCAAATTAAAAAAAAAAAAAGAATTAGAAATGACCACTTTCCAGTCACCAATGTAGTAATTGAAACAAGTATTAATCATCAGTAGAACTTAAAGGTGTTGGGGTAAAAAAATGTTCACAGGTTCTCAAAGTAGGTCCCAACTGAATACTTATTACAAAGGAAAACATTATTTTACATTGGAAACATTTGATGACACTCAGCTAAGTGATAACTCTTAGCATTAAACAAAGAGAGAACCCTTAACATCATCGTCACGAGCATTGCCTGTATTAGAACTGATGCAATATGTGTTTCCTGAAGTGATGCAATAATAATGTTTATTAAATTTAAATGAACACTAATCAGAGACAGTTCTTTTCCTTTTGAACTTGTCTTGTTTTTACTTTGAAAATGAAACCAGCACATGATAAGAGTGTAAAGCCAAAAGAACTACACCAAATCAGGCCAAAGCCCAATTACATCATAATGGAAACTTATCCTATATATAGACTTTCTGCTTTTGAGGTAACACATCCTTTTATGTTTGAACCAATTGAGTTGGAGTTGACTATAATCAACTGCTTAATTCTTCTCACATAAAAGAAGTGAAAAATTATCAATCTTCTTTTGCACAGGTTGCTCTTTTTATATCTTAAATAATTCATTATTTATTTTTTTTAATTTTTAAGAATTTATTTTTAATTGAAGGATAATTAAAATGTTGTGTTGGTTTCTGCCATACCATAGTGTGAAACAGCCATAGGTATATATACATCTCCTTCCTCTTGAGCCTCTCTCCCACTCCACTCCCCCATCCCGTTCCTCTAGGTCATCACTGAGCACCAGGCTGAGCTCCTTGTGTTATACAGCAACTTTCCACTAGCTAGCTATTTCACACATGGTAGTATATATATTCCAATGCCACTCTCTCAATTTTTCCCAACCTCTCCTTCCCCCACCATACTGATTTTAATAAGGAGAACTTAAATTATATGTATGTGTTAGCACCAACATCGAAGAAGGCAGTGGCACCCCACTCCAGTACTCTGGCCTGGAAAATCCCATGGACAGAGGAGCCTGGTGGGCTGCAGTCCATGGGGTCTCGAAAAGTCAGACACGACTGAGTAACTTCACTTTCATTTTCACTTTCATGCATTCAGAAGGAAATGGCAACCCACTCCAGTGTTCTTGCCTGGAGAATCCCAGGGATGGCAGAGCCTGGTGGGCTGCCGTCTATGGGGTAGCACAGAGTCAGAAACGACTGAAGCGACTTAGCAGCAGCAGCAGCAGCACCAACATGATTAAGCTTTAACAGCTATGTTTTCATGTCTAAGTTTTAGCTTGTAGTAAGTATGTTAATAAACATGCATATTACATAAAGAAATGAAAACTTCTCCTTCCCTAAACCCAGAAGTTACGGACTGAAAAATATTAAGCTGTCCTTGATCATACTGTCTTTTTTCTTTTTTCTTGAGAGTATCCAATGTGATTTTCCATGTCTGTTGAACCCCAAGGCAAATCAGAAGATGGACCCTCTTATCTTATGTGGATACCAACACATAAATATCTAAAAAGAATAATTCTGCTCACAGTCTAACACCACTCACTGAGGGGCTTAAACAACAAACATTTACTGCTCAGAGTCCTTGAGGCGGGGAAGCCTTGGTCACAGTGCTGGCAGTTTTCAGTGTCTGGTGAGAACTAACTGCATGAGAGGCTGGCCAGCTTCCTGAAGACCACTCCAGTGCCTGCTCCCGTGCTTCAGAAGCCTTCTGGGTCTCAGACCACAACCAGACTGCCACAGCCCAAGGCCTGACCTACGCCAAATGCCTAAACCAGCAGCTTTAATATTCTAAGATACTTCAAAGTATTAAGATGGATTAATTAAGTGAATCCAAGAGTAGATGGATAGACATCTGATAAAAGAGGTAATAAAATATTAATTATAGAATCTAGGTGATAGATTTATGGATCTTCACTGTACAATTCTTTGAGCTTTTCTGTGTATTTGAAAATACTTTGTAACTTTCGGGGGGTAAATGTTGTTCCTATACTCTCTTCACTCTGATCTAGACTACAGACTACTCTTCTGGCTGGGGTCCCAAGGGAATTTTATATATTCAGTCAGCAAGTCACTACTTACTGAGTATCTTATTATATATCAAACACTGTGCTGAGGTAGACACAACGATGAAAATATATGGTCCATGTTCCTCATTCAGAATGTTATAGAAGAACTCAGCAGGTACAATGAGAAAGTACACAGTGAGATGAGTTCCAACCAGAGGGAAAGGGTGCGTAATAATTCATTATTTAGTATTATCTCATTTTTAAAAATCTGTGAAGGGAATTACCATTTGTTTACAGTGATCTCAGTATTATATTTTAAAACTACTTAAAAGTTCTCTACAATATCAAGATATTGTATCTTTACAATATATTTACTTCAAAATTATTTGTCTAGCCAAATACAGTGATAGACATTTTTATTGCATACTTCCAAATAAGAGCTTATTCAAATATCATTAAGAATTAAATAATTAGTAATATGACATCATAAACACTAACCAATTAACCTTAGAATTAGATAATTAAATAAATATAATAGTTTTCAGATGTCAGTATATTTTGAAACTTTATACTATTCTATCCCAAAACATTTCAGAAAATGATTTTGAAGATAGATACACACACACTTTAAGATTCACAAACTATTAGTTTTTCGGCACTGTTTCTTAACCAAATATTGTACCTTAAGATGTTGTTAATATATTCTAGCTTAGTATGTCTTAGGAGAAGGCAATGGCAACCCACTCTGGTATTCTTTCCTGCAAAATCCCATGGACAGAGGAGCCTGGTAGCCAGCGATCCATGGGGTTGCTAAGAGTCAGACACGACTGAGCACCTTCACTTTTCACTTTAATGCATTGGAGAAGGAAATGGCAACCCACTCCAGTGTTCTTGCCTGGAGAATACTGGTGGGCTGTCGTCTATGGGGTCGCACAGGGTCGGATGCGACTGAAGCGACTTAGCAGCAGCAGCAGCAGCAGTATGTCTTAAATTTTCTTCCATAAAATATTCATGACAATAAATTAAAAATAAATACTGAACAAAAATGTCACAATTCATTGATATTAAAGGGTTGAAATTATACTGTCAATCTAAAATATGCATGGACACAAATATTTATTGTAGAAGGGTAACAAAATATTTGGAAATCACTAGAAATATTTGTGAAAACAGGTGTTATAGTCAGCAAGCCAAACAGACAGATTAGTGCTGCAAAGAAGCAAAAAAAAAAAACAAAAACTGAAATGTATTGCAGGTTGAATAATAAAGTACATGATTACCTAAGTCCCTTGTTATAATTAATACAATGACAGAAATACTTGTGACCATAATTATAGCTAATTTGGAGCTTATGCTGTGTAGAGTATAATATGTTTCACATGAGTTTTAATTATTCTTGTCACAAGAAAAAGAGAAAGCAGTAACACTAGCTCATTTTACACATGTGGATAGCTAAGTATGCATTATTACTAATAAAGATACTTAATTTGAATTCAACACCTTACTTGTACAACCCAATATAAGAACTTACTTCTGAAAAAACTTCATTATAAGTAATAATTTGCTGTATTATTACCAAGTAATATATAACTTTGGTTAGACATTTGTAAAACACAGGAAAGTCAAATCACACAGAAATACTGTGCATTGTCCAAAATAATCTAAAGGTAAATTTTCATGTATTAGTATATATCTTTCTAGTTTATAAAATAAGTTAATTTGAAATACTTAAAATTTATGATGGTAATACCAATATAAACCTTTTTTCCCCTAAGGTAGCATAATCAATGGCTACAAACTTTAATTGTCCAGCTAAACTATTATTTTAATTTTTCATTTTATTGTATTTTTATACAAATAATTTTTGTTCCTTACAGACAAATTAGAAAAGAATATAAACTATGAGAAAATTAGCATAAATCCTTACAAATTCTAACCCTGTTAAACTTAAGTATGTGCATTCATGCATGCTAAGTCACTTCAGTCGTGTCCAACTCTTTGCAACTCTATGGATTGTCTCTCTCCATGAGATTCTTCAGGCAAGAATATTAGAATGGGTCCATGCTCTCCTTCAAGGAAATTTTCCTGACTCAGGGATCTAACCTGTGTCTCTTGTGATTCCTGCATTGCAGGTGATTCTTTACTGCTGAGCCATTAAGGAAGCCCAAACTTAAGTATACATTGCTTATTTTCTTATGAAGATATATTCCCACACATGATTGATAAAAAGGTAAATTCAACAATACTTGGATTATTTTAATTTAAGAAAACATCTTAAAATCATTTACAATTCAACAATACATTGTACTGAGCACAGTGTTGGACCCAATGTCTCTGAAATCATTAAACAGGTCGTAGATGCTGATAATTTCCTTTCTGGCCCCATAACAATCGCAACTTAATATCCTATAACTTAGAGATCAACTTAAAGGTTAATTATCATCAGCATACCTTTTAAAATATACTAGTTTAAAGGGAGAGAAAAGCAGATGAATTTGGGCTAGAAACAGAGACATGTATATGCATTCTTTGTACAGATCAAATAATAAAATATAAAAAACTATTACAGACCTTGTTTCTTCTTTTTTTTGCTACCCTATTCAAGTTCCATTTCCCTTTAGCACATGCCTTCACTGGTTAGATGTTTGGTGTTTTTTTTTGTTGTTGTTTTGTTTTTGTTTTTGTTTTGTTTTGTTTTTGAGTTTTTACTTTGTGTTGTAACTCAAAACTACATTCTTGTGGGGGGAAACAAGAGCCTTTAAAGCACCTACCTGCACTGGGTTGCTCTGTTTGTGCATTCACTGTCCGCAGTTCTTTTAGACGTACCAGGAGGTGTCTCAGAGGATCCCCTGTGTTCCACAGGTATCATTCCAGCAGCAGCTCTATTTTCATTTATCAGAATTAGTATCTTGAGGCAATACTGTTCAGTTCAGTTCAGTCGCTCAGACATGCCCGACTCTTTGCTACCCCATGAATCGCAGTACCCCAGGCCTCCCTGTCCATCACCAACTCCCGGAGTTCAAACAGACTCACATCCATTGAGTCCGTGTTGCTTTCCAGACATCTCATCCTCGGTCGTCCCCTTCTCCTCCTGCTCCCAATCCCTCCCAACATCAGGGTCTTTTCCAATGAGTCAACTCTTTGCATGAGGTGGCCAAAGTACTGGAGATTCAGTTTTAGCATCATTCGTTCCAAAGAAATCCCAGGGTTGATCTCCTTCAGAATGGACTGCTTGGATCTCCTTGCAGTCCAAGAGACTCTCAAGAGTCTTCTCCAACACCACAGTTCAAAAGCATCAATTCTTCTGTGCTCAGCCTTCTTCACAGTCCAACTCTCACATCCATACATGACCACAGGAAAAACCATAGCCTTGACTAGACGGACCTTAGTCGGCAAAGTAATGTCTCTGCTTTTGAATATACTATCTAGGTTGGTCATAATTTTNTTCCAAAGAAATCCCAGGGCTGATCTCCTTCAGAATGGACTGGTTGGATCTCCTTGCAGTCCAAGGGACTCTCAAGAGTCTTCTCCAACACCACAGTTCAAAAGCATCAATTCTTCGGTGCTCAGCCTTCTTCACAGTCCAACTCTCACATCCATACATGACCACAGGAAAAACCATAGCCTTGACTAGACGGACCTTAGTCGGCAAAGTAATGTCTCTGCTTTTGAATATACTATCTAGGTTGGTCATAACTTTTCTTCCAAGGAGTAAGCGTCTTTTAATTTCATGGCTGCAATCACCATCTGCAGTGATTTTGGAGCCCAAAAAACAAAGTCTGACACTGTTTCTACTGTTTCCCCATCTATTTCCCATGAAGTGATGGGGCCAGATGCCACGATCTTCGTTTTCTGAATGTTGAGCTTTAAGCCAACTTTTTCACTCTCCTCTTTCACTTTCAACAAGAGGCTTTTTAGCTCCTCTTCACTTTCTGCCATAAGGGTGGTGTCATCTGCATATCTGAGGTTATTGATATTTGGTATCAATATCATTGCTGTATGGGCTTCATCAATCTACTCTCTGGCCAGTTCCCCTCCATTCCTTTGTCCAGATCTAACCAGAATCATTTTGCTAAAATATACTCTCAAATATATCAATAACAATAAATAATTTTATTATTTATTTTAGTATTGTGGTTACTTATCACCACCATCCGAAAGATGGAAACTAATAATAGCCCCCATTTTATAGATTTGAAAACTGGGACAGAGAGAAGGTAAATAAGTAAAGCAAAAATCACATCGAAAGTAACAAGCAGAAGCTGGATACAGATTTGTATAACTTCAAAATCCATGTTCTTAAGCATTCACTGCCCTTACCTCTCAATCTGTTTTCTAGCTAGAAACAAAACAAGATCCAAATTATTTCACTTGACATTAAGATATTCTTGGTCTAGTTCGCAGTATCTTGTCAGGCTTGTTTCTCCTCTTCCTACATAAGCAAAAAGTGTTTGTTTGTTTCCAGGAATGTAAGCTAGTCTTCGGTCCCCTTATGTGTTCCCTACTTTCCCCCATTTGATAATTTATTGTATAGAATGGTAATACTAATAAGAACTGTTTACTTATCTGTATGCTCCATTAGATTAGGGTCATCTTAAACTTCAGGGCCTATATCCCCAGCATCAGGCCTTGACCTACCATAGGGTTCGTGCTCCTTAATGAACCTATACTATAGTCAGAAAAGAGAGCTCACTTGTTCCTGAACGCCCGCGTTTCCCTGCCTTTGCATTTGTGTGTGCCACTCCCACAGTCTCAAATCTTTGCCTTCACAATACATGTCCTTCTGCTGGTACCCTGACCTTCATTTACAGTCTGGCCCAAATATCATGTCCTCTTGGACACTCTCTCCCATATCTTGAGTGGAAATTGTTCTCCTCTTTCAATAGCTTCAGGCCCCTTGCCCCAGAATGGTAACCTATATCATCTTCTTCTAGGCATTAGTTTTCTTCTGCAGTCAGCCTTCCCCAGGAGGCTTTGACACTTCAGGAAAACACCATAGCATAGTGATCTGTGTATTGTCCCCACATATAACATAGCAATGTCAGAAGGTGCCTGACAACTCCAAACCATTTCATAAAAACCTGTTGGATTGAACTTGAATTTGATTTCCACAGGCTGTTCTCAGAAACCTAATATAATCCCAAGAACTACCAGTTAGACCAGTATTCTTAGCAGGAGTTTGTGGACCTCAGGGGACTGGTGAACTGCATTTATGCATAAATGGATTCATGTGTAAAGGATTTTCCTTTACCAGATCAATGACATACTGTATATTCAAATGATTTTATTGCTTTAAAATTTGTATAAAATGCCATGAAGTTTTATTTCCTGTGTCCTTAGGTTTCTTTTTTGTGCTTTATTGGATAGAAGCACTTTTTAATTATAAAAGCAATACAAATACATTGAGTGACATATTTTAAAATATAATTTAATAAGTAAGAGAGAATCTTAGTCCTCCTTGTGTCCAACCCCCTCCAAACACACTCACACACACTCACACACACACACACACACACTTGCTGATGAGTGTCAGAGCAACAGACGCTGTCACTGCTAGTGGGAGTAAGAATTGGTGCACTCTTCCTTTTTCCCTTTTCTCTTTTTGTGTCTTTGTCTGTTGGTTTTTGGGTTTAAGAAATTAGATAAAGTGGTATCTTCCTCAACTTTATATTTCATGGTTCAGTGTCTTGTCTCACTAACTCAACAGTTCTAATTTTTTTGTCCTAAACATTTCTTTTGCTCTATTTTATTATTTAAGTATTTAATCTTACATGTGGGAATTTTATCCTTCATATGAAATTTCCTGTAGCCTATCACATTTATTTGCCTCTTATAGCTATGCTATTACTTTTCTGTTTATTTTTCTGTTTTCATTTCTTAAGCCTGTTTTAGCCTCCTGAACCACCTTTTTTACACTGCTGTGTTAATTTCTACTGTACAGCAAAATGATTCAGTTTATATATATATATATTTTTTTGATATTCTTTTTCACTGTGGTTTATCACAGAATATTGAATATAGTTCCCTGTGTTATGCTGCAGGACCTTGTTTTTCCACCCTATGTATGATAGGTTGCATCTGCTAATTCTAAATTCCCACTCCGTCCATCTCGCATGCCCCACCTCGGCAACCACACATCTGTTCTCTATGTCCAAGTCTGTTTCTGTTTTGTAGATGGCTTCATTTACGTTATATTTTTGATTCCACATATCAGTGATACCATATGGTATTTGTCTTTTTCTAACTTACTTCACTTAGTATGATATTCTCTAGGTCCATCCATGTTGCCACAAATGGCATTATTTCGTTCTTTTTATGAGTGAGTAGTAGTTCGTCTATATAGGTACCACCTTTTCTTTAGCCATTCATCTGCCGATGGACACCTAGGTTGTTTCCATGTGTCGGCAATCGTGAATAGAGCTGCTGTGAACATGAGGGTGCGTGCATCGTTTTGAATTATGGCTTTGTCCGAAAGTATGGCAGGAGTAGGACGCTGGTCATATGGCAACACTATGTTAAGTTTTTTAAGGAAACGCTGTACTGTTTTCCATAGTGGCCGGGCCTTCTTACATCCCCACCAACAGTGTAGGAGACCAACAACCTTATTTTTAACCTCTTTTCCCCTTATACTGTCCCTTTTGTAACAACTTGTTTATTGTTGTACATTGAAGTGTATTCTCTATCTTAAAAAATCTCAGATGACACTGGGACTTGTGTTTACCTCCAAGTAAAGCCCTTGGCACAGTGACTGGCATGGTTACTTAAGAATTGGTAGACATCACCATCATTGTTACCAGGACTGGAAGAGGTCATTTGATGTATCCACGTTTACACTGTTGATCACACCATAAAAATGTTTGATCTAGTTCTGTTGGACTAGAAATATACTTGGGCAGAAAGTTCTAAGTGATAGAACTCTGTAGAAGTTATTTTCAGTAAACACTAATGGAATGCTTAATCCCTTCAAGAACAAGCTGAGTGAGGTTCCAGATTGTATCCATTGTCAGTAAGGAGTTCTTTAGTTTAAACTGAGATTTTCAGCCATTCCAAAAATATTTTTACTGTATATTCTAAAATAGTCAAGAAATCCTTTCTAAAGTAAAACCTAAGAAGTTCATCCAGGCATTCAGCACAATGAAATAAAATGTCTTGATTTAAGAGACCCATTCCTGCCATTTCTTAGAACAAAGACATGTACTTTAAAGGCAGACCAGACTGAGATGGAATCCTGGCTCTTCTCTTTATAACAAAACAGAATTACTGTGCTGGTGATGAGCAAAGACAGCTGGAAGAATCTGGACCAATAGAACGATGGAAGGATTGAGTTCAGGCTTGGCCTTTAGCATGGGAGCAGGGTGGTGGAATGAGACTAAATCCATAGTATCTGCTTTGATGGGGCAGTGGGGTCCAGGGCATTTGGAGTGACATGGGGGAGCATCAGTTATGGCAGGTGGGGAGATGGGGCCATCGACACCTGGAAGAAATACGTGCTTCTGTTTGATACCACAGTCTGCGCAGGACACAGCCCTGCACACTGGGGGCAGAGGCAGGGCCTATCTGGATTGCTATCTTGAGTAAACATATCAGGGAAGACATTGATTAATGACTGTTGACTGCAGTCCAAATCATATTTGCACATACCTGCACATTTGTTTACATTCCTCACCCACCCACCCACTCTTCCATTCTCTCTCTCTCCTCTCCCCCCAGATCCCTCACCCTCAGTCTCACATTCTTTCTCTCACATCCACTAAATTCTAATTTCCTATCACCATCCCAGGTCAATGGCTTTGTCCTTAAATCTTACATAATGCCTGGAAAGTTTCACCAACGTGCAATAGCTTTGCAACCTTGGCTAAGTTACTTCTTGCTGAAAGACAAGGAAACTCATTACTGCCACAGGGCAGTTGTACGTTAAATGAGATAAAACATGAAAGGTAGTTATCATTTCACCCGGTAGATGTGGTTGTCTGTGACCACCAGGGCCTTTCTCCCCACATCATCCCTGTGCTCTTGTCCTCTTTCACCATGAACAAGCACACCCACATCCCTTTGCACACAGAGCCCATTCATTCCCCAGAGACTCGAGTGGCTATCTGCCAGGGACCAGAGAACAAAGTGCCATTCACATTTCTGTTCTCATTTTTCTCCATAGAATCCTTTGAGGGAAAGAATTATTTTCTCACTTTACAACTAGGGAACTGAGACTCAAAAAAGAGAAAAACCTAAGCAATTTTCAGAGCTCACAGCTAATCAGCCACAGAGTTAAGACTTAACGCTCAGCTCCAGAATCAGTGTGCTCTTCTCCCAGCCTTATGATGAATTTTCTGTCATCTAAATCATGTTGAGGAAAAGGACATTCTCTCCTGGTTAAGCAGATGCGATTTACTAAGAAGTCCATGTTCACTAACCACATCTCTGCCTTCTCTGGTAAGGCACATGGGCTGAATTCTGCCCTTTACTAGACATGAAGATGCTTGAGGTTAGATACCTTGTTTATCTTGTTAAATCTTTATGCCTTGTTCTCAGGACAAATGTGGATACTCAATTCAAGGAAGTCGAACATATGAATGAACGTTTATAAGGAATGTCCACGTCCTATAGTAGATTCAACCTGAGGCTAGTTGAGAAGAGGAGAATTGGAAACAGAAACATCCGCATCAAACCTGGGTGCATAACATGGATGCGCGCGCGCACACACACACACACACGCACACACACACCCTTCCTGTCCCCATCCAAGCTCCCACAGCCACACATACTCTACATTCCACAACACAAAGACATGCGCATATTCTATGACTATTTTTACTATTTTTTAGTTTGTGAAGAAATACGGGAATCTTTTTAGCCTGGAACTCGGTGACTTGCCTTCAGTTGTTATAACTGGATTGCCCTTAATCAAAGAAGTCCTTGTCCACCAGGACCAAAACTTTGTGAACCGCCCCATAACCCCTATTCGAGAACGTGTTTTTAAGGAAAATGGTAAGTTTCTTGACTAATATAAGATGTTTACGTTTGATATTCTTATAGTCTGTGAAAGGTACTTTTGTTTCTGTAATTCTCCAACACTCCCAGGGACTAGGCCCCTCATAAGTTCCTGCCCCTAAAGGAAGCTGAGTGCCCACATTTCCCTGTTGAAGGTACCTCCTCAGGGCACCTGGCAGGGTCCACCGTAATGTCAGGGATTTGGGCAAAGTGACATCACCTGCATGAAATCACTCTGGATGCTTTGATAAATAAGTATCCTCATTCACTCAGTGATGTGATGTGTTTTTTAAGCAGAGGAAAGGCAATGAATTCTCAGGCTCTCTTTCTCCACTCAGATCTCTTCCTCTAGGAAAATGGATGTGGATCAGCTTCCTCCCCCTCTTGAGGATGTGATCCCTTCTTGCGTCTCACTTCTTGTGATCTGTTGTGAAGGCTGTGCCTTACAAGATATCTCGAGCCTTCCATTTTTGTTAGGAGGGTTTGGGGTTTCCCCGGTGGCTCAGTGGTAGAGAATCTGCCGGCTAGTGTAGGAGACATGGATTCTTCCGGGAAGATCCCACATACCGCGAGCAGCTAAGCCTGTCCACCCCAAATACTGAAGTTGTGCTCTGCAAAAAGAGAAACCACCACAGTGAGAAGCCGGTACAATGCAACTAGAGAGCAGCCCCTGCTTGTCCCAGCTAGACAAAAGCCCACAGCACTGAAGACCCAGCAGAGCCATACATAAATAAAATCATTGAAAAGGAAAAAGAGGGGTTTAGCATAAATACTTAATATGATTATTTACACATTTAAAAATCGAAATGAAAAGCTCAAATATATTCTCCAAAAGCACCATATTATTCAGGTGCTTCTCAACTTCTCTTTGAACTATTTTATCCATTAAGTCTACATCCATTCACTGTGCTTATTTGCCATATGACGCCTGGTGGTAGGCACCAGTGACAGAATAGTGAGGAGAAGGACAAAGTCCTTATTTTTCTGTAACTTACATTTCATTCAGAAAAACAGTATCAGTTACTGTAACAATTTAAGACCTTAGTGTTGAGAAAATAAGAGCACGATGTGCTTCATAGGAGTCTCAGGAAAAGCTAACACAGTGACAATTAATATCATAAAGTGAAAAAACTATCAGGTGGAGGGAATGGAGTATGAAAGTCTCTGAGGTGGGAAGAAGGACACTGAACTGGAGGAACTGAAAAGTGGCCAGTGTTGCCGCACAGGGATTAAGTGGAGATGAAGCTGCTGAGTTCGAATAGGAATAGTTCATGCAAGTTAAGGATGTTGCTTTTTATCCTAATAACAATGGGAGCTCCCACCTGGTTGCAGTATAGAAGGGGATCATCATCCTTACATGGTCCATTTTAAAGACTTCTCTAAGCTACAATGTGAAGAATGGAATAAATGGGGCAAGAGACTATTGCAGCATTTTAGGTGAGAGGAGGTGGTGGCCTAGACAGGGAGGTGGCGAGAAATGGCAGTCCAACAGGTTAGACCAGGAGAGTGACTGTGAAGATACATGTATGTAAGTTTCTCAGGAGGAAAATCCAATAGGACATGATGACCCAGACAGAGGGAGAATGAGGTATGAGGTAGACTCCCAAATGGGTAGGTAAAGGAAAGAAGGGACATGTGGAAGAGGACAAAGTGTTGGCTGGCCTGGGGAGTTGTATAGAGCAAATAATGAATTCAGTTATAGATATGCTGAGTGTGAATGCATTTAAATCTGCAGAGTCAAGCAGATACTTGTATATGTGTCTAGTGCAGAGGGACAGAAATAGATACTATCAAGTAGATTTCACTTAAAAATTTAGGAAGGAATGAGATGTCCCCCCAAATGGAATGTAGATAAAGAGGAAAGACTTCAGACCTAGTCTTGAAGAGCTCCATCATTTCAAAATTCAATAGAAGATGAATTAACAAAAGATACAGGAATTTCTCTGCGGTCAGAGTATAAAGGAGGGAAATCTAGAGAGTGTGGTGTCCTGGACACCACTGGAAGAGAGTGTTTCAAGAAAGAAGTGCCTCATGCTGCTGACACATGATGGTGAGGTTGAAAAGGATCCTGGACTGGGGAGCAGGGAAGGTCATGTCCTTGTCGTGGTGGAGGCCACAGTCAGATATGAGAGTGAGTTGAAGGGCACTCTGGAAGTAAAGAAATGAAAGGATGGTGACCTCTCCTGAGTTATGAAGTAAATGATCTTTGATTGAACACACAAAGATGGATTTTTTTCCTTTGCCTGTGTTGTCCACTCTGCATAGATTTTTCACTCTTCCATGCGTTCTTGAGTGGTTCATTGATTTTTAAGGACTGATTTAGATAAGAACTCGCCTAAAGGACTTACCTTGTGAATATGGATTTTGTCTAATCCGTAAGTGCATTCTTAGTTTGTTGCACGATACAAATATTCACATATATTTATATGACAAGAAATCAAAAATGGACTTTGGAGTCAGACAGACTTGAATTTCAATCCTGTTCAGTTGCTTGCTAACTCTGTGACACTGCAGTTTATCTCTAACACCTCAGTTTCTTTTTCAACAAAACTGTTGAGAGGGTTGGCAGTTATGATAGGATGTACCTCAAAAGAGGTTCTGTGAGTATTATATATGCATTAAAAATGCTAAAAGGTCTGTCATTATGAGTAATCAAGAAATGCTAGCCATTGTATCCATTGCTTTGGGATTATTTCTCGGAATAGTTTCAAACACCTTAAAGCCCTTCCCCTTCCTTCCATCTGATACATTGTTCCTCATGGGTCTTTTTGACTTTCTTTTCATAATGTTGGCTTTCCTTTTCCCAGGCTTGATCATGTCCAATGGCCACATATGGAAAGAGCAAAGAAGGTTCTCCCTGACAGCTCTGAGGAACTTTGGTTTAGGAAGGAAAAGCCTAGAGGAACACATTCAGGAAGAAGTTGCCTACCTAATCCAGGCAATAGGAGAGGAGAACGGTGAGCAGGCCCTAGGACAGGTGCAGGGACTGTGGCTCATGCTTTCACTAACCAGACACTCATCGATACCTACATGTCTGTCCTAGGAGCCCAGGACTGTGTGGGTGCTTAAGGGATAACAGTGAACAGCTAACCATGAACTGCCATTATGGAGCTTGAGTGTTAAGAAGATGAGTATAAAACTCATTATTGGTTTTAAATCCTGGTCATCAATTTGACTTCCAGGCATTGACTGAGTACTTGCTGTGTGTCAGACCTGTGTAGGGTGCTGGGACCACAGTTTCAGATATAGTTCTGTAGTCAGTGTGTTATATGCCACGTAGAATATATTTTGGAAAATAGGAACAAACCAATCTGAAGTCTCTATCTCTTCTTCTGCTTCCAGGACAGCCTTTCAACCCTCACTTCAAAATCAACAATGCCGTTTCCAATATTATTTGCTCTATCACCTTTGGGGAGCGGTTTGACTACCAGGATGATCAGTTCCAGGAGCTGCTGAGGCTGCTGGATGAGGTCACCTACCTAGAGACAACATTGTGGTGCCAAGTGAGGGGTTCTCATTTCCTACCTTGGAGAAGGACATTGAGCGGATGTGACAGAGATGGGTTCTTCCTTTTATTTTTTTCTTAAGCTAACATAACTGTTTAAAATTGACTTTGACAAACATGTCTGAAGTGAGCTGTTGAATTTGATGTTTTATATAACATAGTTGAACACTGACTATAGACAAAGAGGGCTTCTGAGGTGGTTCAATGGTTAAAAAAAAAATCTACCTGCCAATACAGGTGATGCTGAAGATGAATTGGGAAGATCCCCTAGAGAAGGAAATGGCAACCCACTCCAGTATTATTGCCTGAAGAATCCCATGGACAGAGGAGCCTGGTGGGCTTACAGTCTGTGGGTTCACAAAGAGTTAGATGTTACTGCTCACATAGGCACCAATTACTGGAAAATTGAGTTCAGTAATGGGACTTCAGTGGATACTAGGCTGACTATTCCCAAGGAACAAAAATCCTGGGAGGTTAGGAGGGGGCATTAGGGCAGGGGTAAAAAGCATTTCTTAGAGATCCAAAGTAGACCAGGCACTTTGATGGACAACTATACATACTTTATCTCAGTTAATTTATTTTTTTTACAACAGTTCTTTAAAGATGAAATGGATCATCCTGATGTATGCAAGCCGATATGGGAATGTGTAAACAAACCCACATAGTATGCCACTGGCTCTGTGTGAAGTGTGGTATGGCTCTCATGTCATTTGATCATGAAAATAACCTTTGCCCACATTAGAAGCTAGTTTAGGTAGATACAGATCACATCATTATTACTACCATTAGCAAAGTACTATAGCTAGAAAGAAACAGACCTAATTGTCAAACCCATACCTATCACATTTGAAATCTAGGCAACTTTCCATTACCTTATGCTATCTATTTTCTACCATATATTATTAGAAAAAATATATACAAAACTACTGTATTTCAGTAAAAAATACTTTACCCACATTGAGCTTACCTCATAGGACAGACAAATAAATACACATATGATTTACCATAGATATTTAGATACATAGGAATGTAGATACATAGTTAGATACATATACATAGATAAACATACATAGTTTACAAATACACACAAATATATATACACACACATACTAGTGACAATTGTCATGGAAAAATATAAAACAAAATAAAGGAAGGAAAGAGAGTTCCAGAAGTGCTGCTAATTGTAGGATCATCAGCTAAGACAGATCCAAATAGGTGACATTTGAGCAGCACCTTAAGCAACTGGAATTATACCGATTTCAGAGGAAAACCATTCTAGATGAAAGAAATAGCAAATACAAAGTCCTAAACAAGAACATTGTTTTTTATGTTTGCACAGAGACCAATGGGGCTGGACTGGAAAGAGTAAAAGAGAGCAAGATGTCAGGGAGTGATAGGAGAGGAGGTGACAGAAGGGTGAGGGGCCAGATCGTGTAGAGTTCAGACCAGGAGAAGGATGTAGAATCTGTCTAAATGTCTTGGAAAGTCATTGGCAGATTGAGAGTCAAAAAGTGAAATGATCTCATAAAACTGTTAAATGATCTCTGTGGCATCTCAGTGGAAGATAGGCTGAGAAGGAGGTTAAGGAGAGCATCAGGAAACCTGCTGGAGGCTTACAGCATCCAGATAAAAAATGTTGGTACTTTGTACTAGGATAACAAAGCAGATGGAGTGGTGAAAATTGGTCTGAAGTGGCATGTTTTGGATGGAGGGTTGAAAAGCTTTGCCAGAGGGAAAAGAAGAGGGTTGAGAGAGAGAAGAGTCAAGGTTAACTCAAAGGATTACATTTAAGTAAATAAAAGAGCTAGAAAAAGAATACAGTTTCCTTGGCGTGTTGTTCAGTTGCTCTTATTTTTAATGCTTTGCAACCCCATAGACTTATCTTAAGAAGTAGAAAAATGTCACCACCTCCCCTTTTCTCCATGATGGTTTTATTTGTTCCATCAGCTCTACAATGTCTTTCCAAGGATAATGAATTTCCTTCCGGGTCCACACCAAAGGCTCTTCAGTAACTGGGAGAAACTGAAGATATTTGTTGCCCGTATAATTGAAAACCACAGGAGAGACTGGAATCCTGCTGAAGCAAGAGACTTCATTGATGCTTATCTCCAGGAGACAGAAAAGGTGAGGAAACCTGAGTTTTTTCCTGAGGAGTGTTCTTAAAGATCAAAGGAAGGATTCTAATATCTTATTGCTGGTGTAAGAAGTCACCACAAACTTGGTAGCTTAAAACAACCAACATTTATCAAGTCAAGGTGGAGGCAGTACTGGCTCTTTCCAGGCTCTCGGGAAGAAACTACTGATGGACTTTTCCAGAGTCTAGAGGCTGCCTTTACTCCTTGACTGACTCATGACCACTTCATCCATCTTCAAAGCCATCAATACAGCATGTTTTTCTGCCACCATCTTCACATCTGCTCTTCATGACTTTCTTGACTCCCTCTTCTGAAGACTCTTGTGATTATATTGGGCCCACTGGGATAATCCAGGATAATTTTCCTATCAAGAACCTTATTTCAATCTATCTACAGAATTTTGTCTGCCATATAAAATTCACAGATTCTAGAGTTAAGGACATAGACTTCTTTGTGGGTCATTATTCAGCCTACCACAGGGGAGGAAAATAGAGGCAGTACTTCACAGAATGTAGGAATAACATTAACTCAAAATTGATGGGACAATTAGAAATAAAGACAGAGGTTTAACGGTATTTGGCTTAAGGACTTTAGAAAGACCAAGTACTGCCTTTTCATAATCCATTCTCTACCCATATCTGAAGGACCTGTACATTAAAGGGAAAAAAAAGTATTATTTAATTATTAGTTGGACCAAAGCCCAGTCTCCTACGCCTTCCCCTAGCTCCCCATTGCAGAACACAGGTAAACCTGAGTCAGATGCCAGAGTTCAGCCTCAGATGAGAGAGACATTTGCCTTCCTCCCTCATCCCTATGTCATCCACTTTTCAATGTTACTATAGGAAAGAAGCAGGAAAAAAGCCAAATGGAATGTAAAACCTTTGCCATAGTCATCCCTCTGGTAAACATATCACTGCATTGGTGTCATCATCTCTGACCCATCAGATTATTCATTCCCAGAGTTGGCAGAATGAATTTCTTTCCAACTCCTCTGTTGTTTCACCTTATTTTGATAACATTAATAGAAGCATTGACTTCTCTTATGAGGAGGAGACTTCACTTCTATAAGATATACAGGTGTGGGACCACACAGGGAGGAACACTGACACATTGAAGGAAGGTGGTAAAGATGCTGGAGAGCCATGAGGAATGACTGTTGGAATCAGAAGAGTTTAACCTAAAAGGAAAAGATTAATCGGGAGATATGAGAGTCAGAGAAATTCAGTTAATGTTTCTGTTATTGGTACAAACATTCATTGAAAATTGCTATGTGCCCTTTCCTACTCACAGAATTCATAATTCCATCTTAAGAGGTTATGTCTATTTTGTGGAACAGGAATCTGAAGCACAGAAAGGTTTATTAACTTGCTCAAGTCATACAAATAGTGAATGGTGTCGCTAATATTGGAACCCAAGGCTGTTTGTCAGTGTAATAATAGATTCTGCCTAATTATGGGTGTAAAAAATTAGTTGTCTTTTTTGTCCACCAAAGCTAACAAAAGCTTCCAGCACTACGGGCAGTGATATTCCAGTAATAAATCTCTGCCTCGTGAGACAGCCAAAAGGAAAGGTATTTCTCCTGGGGTAGTCTCTCCTTCACGTTCTCTTTAGGGTGAAGCCCCGTGTGTTGTGGCAGCTAAGAACCTCCTGAATAAATCAATAATCACCGTGCTTTCTAGCATCAGGGCGATGCTGCTTCAAGTTTCCATGAAGAAAACCTTATCTACAGCACTCTGGACCTCTTCTTTGCTGGAACAGAGACAACTTCAACCACCCTGCGCTGGGGGCTGCTCTACATGGCCCTGTACCCTGAAATCCAAGGTGAGCACATCACGGGGTGGGCCTCGGCTGGGTCAGAATGGGGCCTCCTCAAGAATATACAATGGGGCAAAGAAGGTCTCTTCAATAAGTGCTTCTGGGAAAACTGGACAGCTGCGTGTAAAAGAATGACATTACAACACTTCCTAACACCATACACAAAGGTAAACCCAAAATATATTAAAGACCTAAATATAAGACCGGAAACTATAAAACTCTTAGAAGAAAACATAGGCAGAACACCCTATGACATAAATCACAGCTAGTCCTCTATGACACACCTCCTAGAATAATGGAAATCAAAACAAAAATTAAAAAGTGGGACCTAATTAAACTTAAAAGATTTTATACAGCAAAGGAAACTATAAACGAGGTGAAAAGACAGCCCTCAGGATGGGAAAAAATAATAGCAAATGAAACAACTGACAAACAATTAATTTCAAAAATATATAAGCAGGTCATATAAATCAATAACAGAAAAGCAAAAACCCAATCAAAAAGTTGGCAAAAGACCTAAACAGACATTTTTCCAAAGAAGACATACAGATGACTAACAAATACATTGAAAGATGGTCAACATCACTTAGAGAAATGCAAATCAAAACTGCAATGAGATATCACCTCACACTGGTCAGAATGGCCCTCAATGAAAAATCTACAAACTATAAAAGTTGGAGAGGGGGTAGAGAAAAGGGAACCCTCTTGTGCTGTTGGTGAGAATGTAAATTGATACAACCACTATGGAGAACAGTATGGACATTCCTTGAAAAACTAGGAATCAAACCACCATATGACCCAGCAAGCAGTCCCATCACTAGGCATATACCCTGGGGAAACCAAAATTGAACAAGATACATGTACACCAGGGTTCATTGCAGTTATATTTACAACCGCTAGGACATGGAAGCAACCTAGATGTCCATCAACAGATGAATGGATAAAGAAGCCGTGGTACATATATACAGTAAAATATTACTCAACCATAAAAAGGAATGCATCTGAGTCAGTCCTAATGAGGTGGATGAACCTAGAGCCTATTATACAGAGTGAAGAAAGTCAGAAAGAGACAAATATCATATACTAATGCATATATGTGGACTCTGGAAAGATGGTTCTGATGAACCTATTTGGAGAGCAGCAGTGGAGACACAGACACTGAGAACAGTTTATGGGTGTGGCTGGGAGGGGAGGAAGGAGAGAGTGGGAGATATGGAGAGGGTAACATGGAAATATAGAATACCATATGAAAATAGATACCCAATGGGAATTTGCGGCATGACACAGGAAATCAAACTGGGGCTCGGTAACAACCTAGACGGGTGGGATGGGAGGGAGGTGGGAGGGATGTTCAGGTGCAGGAGGACATGGGTAAACCTATGGCTAATTCATGTTGATGTTTGGTAGATACCAACACAATACTACAAAGCAATTATCCTTCAATTAAAAATAAATAATTTTTTTAAAGGAAAAAAGAAGGGCCTCCTGGAACACTGTCCAAAAGAAAGGCCAGAGAATAGTATGGTAGGATGGAGAGATAGGTAGGACAGGTGGACTTGAGAACGGGTACCTTCTTCAGTTTTCTGCCGGAACTGGGATAGGTCCACATAACGCAGATATAACAGAGAGCCCCTGCCCTCAGCAAACTCACTGTCCAGTGGGGAAAACAGTGAAGTCCGCTGACATTGTGGCGAGTTCCAGGAAGGAGCTCCATTCCACTCACGTATGAAATCTGGCAGCAGCCTTCCCTCCTTTTCAAGCAGTGTCTTCCAGCACCCTGTGGACAATACTCACAGTCCTTAGTCTGGTATATCATGTGCTCTGCTGTGCCTCTTTTCTACCTGTCCAGCCTGCACAGGGGCTTCAGTAAGTCACAGGTCGTTTAATTTCACTGTCCTTATTTGTGCCTCTGGACCATCACACCTGCTGTTCTCTAGAAGAATAATCAAGAATGTATTTCCCTAATTTCTCTATACAGTAAACCCTTAGCTATGCTTAAAGAGTCTACTCAACATAGCCTTCAAGTGTTTCTCCACACTTCTGGGAAAATACTAGCATTTCCTTTCTTTAGAGATGACCCAATGAACCTCCATTAGTTTGTTTATAACATGTTACTTATATATCTTCCCCAGAGACTGTATTCCTTTCAAGGACAGTGGCTGTTAGAATCATTTTTCATTTTCTAGCCACTCCCTTCCCCAAAAGAGTTTAAGCACATGTAGGATAGAAACTACTGTGATACATTTTTGCAAACTGTGGGTGAAAGTTTATTAATAGGAGATAGAGTCAGTTTAGTAAATCAACACCAACATTTGCCCTAAATTTAAAAAAAAAAAATAGAAAAATCAGAGTGCTTTCTGTGTACTGAGGATAATGCTTTTCCATGAAACTTTCTTTCCTTAAGTGTATGAATAAATGTTTTATACGTGTGTGTATATTTTTTTTATGTGTCCTGAGTCATGCACTTGTAAAATGTACTTATTTGTGAATTATGGCTTCCCTGATGGCTCAGTGGTAAAGAATCCTCCTGCAAATGCAGGAGACAAAAATTCTATCTGTGAGTCGGGAAGATCCCCTGGAGAAGGAAATGGCAACCCACTCCAGTATTCTTGCCTAAGCAAATCCATGTACCAAAGAGCCTGGTGGGCTACAGTCCATGGAGTCACAAGAGTCAGACAGGATTTAGCAACTAAACAACTGTGAATTACAGGGCTTTCTTTAAGTTTAAAAGCCACCTAATTAGCATATAGTTATAGCTTCCCTATAAAAGGCTCCAAAATAATGATGTCTTAAGGTGGCATAAAAGTGGATACAACCCAAGTGTCTATCAATGGATGAGTGGATAAGCAAAATGTGGAATGCAATGAAATATTCATCCTTAAAAATGAAGCATTTTGACACATGCTACAACATGGTGAACCTTAAGGACATTATGCTAAACTCAGTAATCCGATCAAAATGAACGAACTATATGATTCTGTTCATCTGAGGTATCTGGAACAGTTGAACTCAGAAAGCGAAAGTTAAATGGTGGTTGTTAGACCCCATGGTTAGAGCCTGGAGTTAGTGCAAATAGGAGTTCTGGTTCAGTGAGAATAGTTTTGGTTTTGCAAGACAAATTTTCTGGAGATTGGTTGTACAACAATGTGAATATACTTAACATTATTAAACAACACACTTTAAAGTGGCCAAGATAAGTAAGTTATATATTACGTGTATTTTACCACAATTTAAAACGTTTCTAAATGTTCAGTAAAAAAAGAAAGTTTATTTTTCTCTCAATTCAGAAACTCTAAGCTAGACTCTGCAGAACCCTTTGGGTCTAAACTGCTTCCTGGAATTGTTTTTACTCCGCATGGTCTCTGCTGCCTTTGAGAACTTAGGCTAGAGTATGAGATGTGAGAAATGCACCAGAAAAACATGTACCCTAAAAGTACCCAGAGAACTGGGGTCAAGTGTGAGAAGTCAGTGAATGTCTGTGCTACCACAAATCACAGATGGGCTAATGCACAAGAATTCATGGAATCCTAAAACTGAATGTAAAATCACCCTTTGCATAGTAGTGTTGAGTTAGATCTGAATATTTGTTGTCATCTTATTTGATTCTCAGAACTATACTAAAAGGTACTCAAGATAGGGAGAAAAGAGAAAGGAACTTTCCAAATCTCCATCTTAGAGATTAAGAGACTGAAGCCCTTGGAGATAAAAAGAGATTGCCCGAGGTTCCTCAGCTAATGTGTGTTTCTGCCCAGATATCATACCTTGACTTGGGCAAGGCATGTCACCCACACCTCACATAACTGGGATCAGTCCCTGCTATGAGTATGATCCTCCCCTAGGCACCCCTGGGGATGGTGCAGAAAGTACTGAGACATGGGCTATGATCTCTGAACACTTGCCTGATATTTATGTTGAATGGTCATTTGAAAGCAAGCATCTCCTTTTTTCTGCCATGGAACCTTTTGTCAGGCTGCTGAAGATCACTTCTCAGAATTGTATTTTTATCCTATTATACAAAATTACCAAACAAAACCAATGTTAGACAGTCATCAATATATAAAAAACAATTTTGTGATGTAGTAACATGTCTTTTTTTGTTACAAACACCTTAAAAGATGATCATTTCAAAGTAGTGATGAGCATGAAAGATATTTTTGAGAGGTACACAACAATTTTATTCTGACATGAAATAATCTGTAATTTCTATTAATGACACAGCCCCATGGAGATAATTACTGCAGATCATTTTCTACATTTTAATCAAAGGGCATCCTAGATTTAATTTAAAGATTAAGGAAAATGATGATGTGAAATCTGCCTCTTCAAAACTCTCTGATGCCCTGAATTCTAATCATGAATCCCGGGTGTCTATAGGCCCCAGGTCAGGTCCCTTACTCTGATATGTTTTTGTTGTTCTTCAGTAACTAAGTTTTTGCGAACCCATGGACTGCAGCACACCAGGCTTCCCTGTCTCTCACCATCTCCCAGAGTTCACCCAAGTACATGTCCATTGAATTGGTGATGCCATCCAACCATCTCATCCTTTGCCACCCTTTTCTCCCTTTGCCTTCAATCTTTCCCCGCATCATTTTTTTCCCAATGAGTCAGCTCTTCGCATCAGGTAACCAAAGTATTGGAGCTTCAGCTTCAGCATCAGTCCTTCCAATGAGTATTCAGGGTTAATTTCCTTTAGGATTGACTGGTTTGATCTTCCGGAGTCCAAGGGACTCTCAAGAGTCTTCTCCAGCACCACAAGTCAAAAGCATCAATTGATGGGCATTCAGCCTTCTTTATGGTTCAACTTTCACATCCACACATGCTACTGGAAAAACCATAACTTTGACTACACAGATCTTTGTCATCAAACTGATGTCTCTGCTTTTTCATATGCTTCTAGGTTTGTCATAGCCTTCCTTCCAAGAGGCAAGTGTCTTCTAATTTCATGGCTGCAGTCACCATCTGCAGGGATTTTGGAGCCCAAGAGGAAAATCTATCCCAGCTTCTACTTTTCCTCCTTCAATTTGCCATGAAGTCGTGGGACCAGATGCCATGATCTTACTTTCTTAAATGTTGAATTTTAAGCCGACTTTTTCACGCTTCCCCTTCACCCTCATCAAGAGGCTCTTTTGTTCCTCTTTATTTTCTGCCATTAGTGTAGTATCATCTGCATATCTGAAGTAGTTGATATTTCTTCTGGAAATCTTGATTCTAGCTTATAACTCATCCAACCAGGCATTTCACATGATGTACACTGCATATAAGTTAAATAATCAGTAACAATATACAGCCTGTCTTTACTCCTTTCCCAATTTTACATCAGTCAGCGTTTCCATGTAATGCTCTAACTGTTGCTTCTTGACCCACATACAGATTTCTCAGAAGGAAGGTAAGATCTGGTGTCCCCATATCTTTAAGAGTCTTCCACAGTTTATTGTGATCCACACAGTCAAAGGTTTTCACATATCAATGAAATAGAAGTAGATGTTTTTCTGGAATCCCCTTGCTTTCTCTATGATTCAAGGAATGTTGGCAATTTGATCTCTGGTTCCTCTGCCTTTTCTAAACCCAACTTGTACATTTGGACGTTATCAATTCAAGTCCTGCTGAAGCTTAGCTTAAGGATTATGAGCATAACCTTACTAGCATGGGAAGTGAGCACAACTGTCCAGTAGTTTGTTCATTCTTGAGCACTGCCTTTCTTTGGAACTGGAATGAAAACTGATCTTTTCCAGTCCTGTGGCCACTGCTGGGTTTTCCAAATCTGCTGATATACTGAGTGCAGGACTTTAACACCATCATATTTTAAATAGCTTAATTGGAATTCCATCACTTCCACTAGCTTATAGGTGGTAATGCTTCCTTTATATTCCAGGATGTTTGGGTCTAGGTTAGTGACCACACCATCAAGGTTATCTGGATCATCAAGGTCTTTTCTGTACAGCCCTTCTGTATATTCTTGCCACCTCTTCTTAATTATTCTGTCTTTGTTAAGTCTTTACTGTTTCTGTCTTTTATCATGCCCATCTTTGTATGAAATATTCCTTTGATATCTCCGATTTTCTGAAGGAGATCTCTAGCCTTTCCTATTCTATTGTTTTCCTTTATTTCTTTGCATTGTTCATTGAAGGCCTTCTTATCTCTCCTTGCTCTTCTCTGGAACTCTGCATTCAGTTAGGTATATCTTTCCCTTTTTCCTTGTAAGTACGTAGCAAGCACTAATGTGCAATCTCTACATTAAGCTGGGTATTCAGCTGGAATATACCAAGAATAAGACACAATTCCAAACTCTAAGGTATGTCTATGTCATTTCATGGAGCAGACGAAAAGGCTTCCTTTTGCACATAGAGCTAGCACTATGATTAAATTCTGAGGATGGGATCAGCTTGCAACTATTAGGAGGAGGATATCACACTGGGACCAAACAGTCATTCTCAACAGGGGTGATTTTGCTCCGCCCCCCATAGAAATGTTTATGAATGTCAACACATATCTTTGACTGTCACAACTTAAAGTGAAGGAGGTGGGAGCGTTTCTCCTGGTAGATGATGGCTAGAGGATAGAGATGCTGCTCACCATCCTACAATGCACAGGACAGCTCCCGCAACAAAGAAGTGTCTGATCCCCAGTAATAATACTC
Organism: Aepyceros melampus; assembly: GCA_006408695.1. NCBI lineage: Eukaryota > Metazoa > Chordata > Mammalia > Artiodactyla > Bovidae > Aepyceros > Aepyceros melampus. The sequence continues at coordinate 39,343 of SJXQ01000533.1, read as the reverse complement.
ATTTGAGAAGCCGTGAACCAGAGTAAAAGTGTACAGAATGCTGAGTGAAGCCTCCTATAAATAAATTCAGATATCTCTGGTTCTCTGCCCTTTACCCCCTCAGAAGATCAGGTGTCCTTCTTTCTGATTTCTCAAGGTTGTAGATAACATTCTTTCCTCCTCCAAAGTAGCTTGGGGCTTGACCCTAAAGTAGTGGCAGAAGCAAAGGACTAAAGATGGGAGCTCTCAGGAGATGGCTCTTTGGACTGGCAGAGACAGAAGAAACAGGAGTAAGAGTTTGAATTTCTGTCTGTCATTTGGAGCAGTGCGATGCCCTACTTTTGTCTATGAAGTAAGGATTGGAGCAGCCTGGGCAAGACGTTCCTAATGAGAAGTTCTGTTATTTCTTGATACAGCATGTATTATGCTTGTCATATAGGATAGATATGCATTCCCTTATTTATATAATCTTATATATAGTTGGGGCTTCCCTGGTGGTTCAGATGGCAAAGAATCTGCCTGCAATGCAGGCCACCTGGGTTCAATCCCTGGGTTGGGAAGATCTCCTGGAAAAGGGAATGGCAACCTACTCCAGTATTCTTGCCTGCAGAATGGACAGAGGAACCTGATGGGTCCTTGGGGTCACAAAGACTCGGACACAACTGAGTGACTAGCACACAGACACAGACACAGATACACATAGTTGAAATAGGCATTAAAAAAGCATTCGTGACTTTACTGACATTTGTTAAGGACCTCATATACATTTGTCTCAGCTTTATGTCTTTCACATTTATTATATCTCTTGTTTCTGATGCTTCCCCCCAATCCCCTCTTCAGTGAGAACAAGAGTTGTTTTGTCAGTACAAAAACCTTCTCTTTCCAGGGCAAAGGATAGACTGCACCTGTCATTCCTGGTATTTAAAACAGCAAATACTAAGCTGTATATTAGATGGCATGCCTTAAAGACTACTGCAGTAACATTTGTAACAGATCTCATAGTTGGATCTGTTTCTTTAAAATTGTGAGATGTGCCAAAATTGGTAATATTTCCTTTCCTTCCTTTAGGGCTGATTTGGCCCAATCCTGAAATGATTCCTCAAGTTATGATCAGTTGTCTGAGAGGATGATGGTTCTTGTGGGGTCCCTTGGACTCTGGAAGTCCTTTGCTGTAATGGATTGGAGGGATATCAGTGTCATCCATTTAGTGAGCCTTCTTGAGCTGTTTCCATTTGTCATGAAAATCTAGAAGGAGTTTTTGCATTGCCTNAAATGCATAACCTTAATATCATAGTCAAACACAGTAAAACTATGTCATTATTTTTCAGAGATGCTGATGGCATTTTTGGTAGAACAATTCTTCATTTAGTATCCCTGATCCCTATTGACTAAATGCCAGCAGGAGTCCTCACACACACACATTAATAAACTGTAAAAACCAAAAGCACTTCTAGACATTTCCAAATGTCCCCTAGAGCAGTAGTTCAGCTTCAGACTGAGAATCAATACTACAGGCAATTTCACTTATGAACACAGATACAAAACCGCTAATAAAAGATTAGTCCCTCAAACCCTACAGTACATTATAAAGAAAAAAAAAACACACAGCATGCTCTCATCTGATAGGTTAATATTAGGAAAGCAGGAAGTTTAACCTTTATAGATCTGTCACCGTCGAACAGGACACCAACTCCTTACTTGGAAAATTGGCAATTACTGGGAGAATTAAGCATTTATCTTGTTTTTCATATAGGAACTGTATTTTAGGCTCACCAAATAGCCACAGTAGAGAAGGGATAGTTCTTCTTCCAGAGGTATACTAGTTAATACATTCAGAAAGAATAATAGAAATAGAAAATCATTATTATGAAATCTTTAACAAAATAATTGACTTCAGTTCAGTTCAGTCGCGCGGTCGTGTCCGACTCTTTGCGACCCCATGAATCGCAGCACGCCAGGCCTCCCTGTCCATCACCAACTCCCGGAGTTCACTCAGACTCACGTCCATTGAGTCTGTGATGCCATCCAGCCATCTCATCCTCGGTCGTCCCTTTCTCCTCCTGCCCCCAATCCCTCCCAGCATCAGGGTCTTTTCCAATGAGTCAACTCTTCGCATAAGAATTCAGAAAGAATAATAGAAATAGAAAATCATTATTATGAAATCTTTAACAAAATAATTGACTTCAGTTCAGTTCAGTCGCGCGGTCGTGTCCGACTCTTTGCGACCCCATGAATCGCAGCACGCCAGGCCTCCCTGTCCATCACCAACTCCCGGAGTTCACTCAGACTCACGTCCATTGAGTCTGTGATGCCATCCAGCCATCTCATCCTCGGTCGTCCCTTTCTCCTCCTGCCCCCAATCCCTCCCAGCATCAGGGTCTTTTCCAATGAGTCAACTCTTCGCATAAGAAGAGAAATAATAAAGATTGTGAATAATCTTTATTTCATAATAAAGATTATGAAATCTTTAACAAAATAATTGACTTAGATAGCAGGTATCACATGGATGGTAAAACCATTAGGTAAAAGGATGATGAGAACTTTACAATGATGGGATCAGATTAACACCACTTCAATTTATCATCAGAGTTATCTTATATACCCTTAACTAGCTCAACAGTAAAGAAACTGCTTGCAAGAGACCCAGGTTCGATCCCTGGATTGGGAAGATCCCCTGGAGGAGGGCATGACAACCCACTCCAGTATTCTTGCCTTGAGAATTCCCTGGACAGAGGAGCCTAGTGGGCTATAGTCCATAGGGTCGCACAGAGTCAGACACAACTGAAGCGACTTAGCACAGCACACATACCCTTAATTACAAAATGAAAGAAGAAAATTCTATTAATAGTAGTAACAAAAGCTATAAAGTATCTAGAAATAGCACAAACAAGATATGTTCAAGACATTTATGGAGAAAATGATACGTTATTAAAGAATTAAAAAATCTGAATAAATAGAAAGCCATGCCATATTTATTCATATCTCATTAACGTAAAGATGCCAATTCTCCCCAGCTAAAGCTGGAAATTCAATAAATGCCAATAAAATTCTTTATGGTAATGATAATCTGACTCTAAAACTCATATTAACATGTAAATATGCAAGAATAACACAAAATTGGAGAACAAAGATGACTTTCCATGTCAGACGTCAAACATTATAAAACTACAGAAATTTAAACTGTGACATGAACGCAAGTATAAATAAATGGATCAGCAGAATCAAATAAAGAATCCTGAAAGAAACCTAAATGTGCGTAAGAATCTAGTATTGATTAAAGGTAGCATTTAAAAGTAAGTAGAGAAAGAAAAGAGGGAGGCAGGTGGAAGGATATAGATTGCAGCACATTTTGTATTAGCACAAAACTTGGAAATAACCACGTCAATGGGGAAATGGCTACATGAACTATAGCATATCTATTCTGTAGAATACTCTGCAACTGTAAAAAAGAACAAGTTATATTTACATGTACTAAAATGAAAGTGAAGAGGAGCTAAAAAGCCTCTTATTGAAAGTGAAAGAGGAGAGTGAAAAAGTTGGCTTAAAGCTCAACATTCTACACTGATGCTGGGAGGGATTGGGGGCAGGAGGAGAAGGGGACGACCGAGGATGAGATGGCTGGATGGCATCACTGACTGGGTGGACGTGAGTCTGGGTGAACTCCGGGAGTTGGTGATGGACAGGGAGGCCTGGTGTAGTGCGATTCATGGGGTCACAAAGAGTCGGACACGACTGAGCGACTGAACTGAACTGAAAATGAAAAGTTCTCACACATAATGGTGGGTGAAAAGTAGCAAGTAGCAGAACAATACATATAAGCATGATATAATTTATATTTTTAAATAATAACACTAAATAATACTCTATATTCTCTGCATATTTGTGTGTGTGTGTGTGTGTGTGTGGCAGAGAAACAGAAAAAGAGGTCTGGAAGAAGTTAAGTCAAACAGTAAATAGGGAGAAGGAGAATCAGGGAGGAAATCAAAGACAACCAAAGGAGGCTTTAGCCTTCCCTGTAACATTCTAATCCACTAAAAGAAATAATGTGTTTGTGTGTTGTGTAATTAAGTCAATAAATAAAAGATTTAAAAGCTATATATATGATATCAATGAATTATATATGGTATAAGGACTTATTAATTCATATAATTGCATAGAAAGTGATGGTAAGGATACTCACTAAACTGTTGACAGTTTTCTCTTTGTTTCATTTTTTATGGGGGTGGGGGATGACAACTATAAAGGGGGCAGAAAAAGCAAGTTTCTAGATTTACCATCTCTATACTTGTGTCCTGTTTTAATCTTTTACCTTGAAAATAAATATTATTGAGTAATTAAAAAATAAAGACATGGAAAAAATTAAAGACACACTGTTAAGTGGGAAAAGCTAATTGCTATATTATATATATATATGGAATAATGTATACTTCTATTATATGGAATAATGTATACTTCTATTGTATTATATATGTATACATGTGTGCTAAGTCAATTCAGTCATGTCCAACTGTTTGCAACCCTATGGACTATAGCCCACCAGACTCCCCTGCTGTGGAGTTCTCCAGGCAAGAATACTGGATGGGTTGCCATGCCCTTTTCCAGGGGATCTTCCTGATCTAGGGATCAAATCCATATCTCTTATGTCTCCTACATTGGAAGGTGGGTTCTTTACCCTTACACCACCTGGCAAGCCCATAAATGTGTACCTATATATTCTAATGCACAAAAACAAAAATACAAATTGCACTTTCACAGTTTATATAATTGTGCTGTTTATTTTATTACCATGAGCATATGGTTATGCATTATTTAAGAAACACTATGGCAATCATTTCTCAAAATATGCATATATCAAATTAACATGTTGTACATCTTAAACTGTACAATGTTACGTATTAATTATATCTCAGCAAAACTGAGGGGCAGAAGAAACAGAAATATAGATAAATCTAACCATGCCATTAACCTAATCAAAACCCTTTAAGTAGGAGTATTCCCACTGTTCCTAGGATAAAGCTCAAAATAATTAAGGGAGCCTGTCATCCAGCCTCAGTTCCCAATACTCTGCTGCTGCTACTGCTGCTAAGTTGCTTCAGTCGTGTCCGACTCTGTGCAACCCCATAGACGGCAGCCCATCAGGCTCCCCCGTCCCTGAGATTCTCCAGGCAAGAGCACTGGAGTGGGTTCCCAATACTCTACTCCTTGCTTAATATGCTCTAATCACAGGAGACACCGTTCAGTACTTCAAGTCCCTTGTACATATTCTAGTTTCAGGTCTCTGCACATGTTGTTTCTTCTACGTGGAACACTTCCTCCATTCATCCCTCCTCTACCTCCTTCTACTTTGGCTGATCCTTTAGTTCTCATCACTTCTTCAGGAGAACCTTCTCCGACATTCAAGTCAGAGTCAGGTCCTCCTGTTATAATTACTTATAGAACTCTTATTTTTCCTTCCCAACTCTTAATTTGCAGTTTTCTATTTATAGATGAGATTATTAATGTCAGCTATCACTACTAGACTGAAGCCTCATGATAGCAGGACTCTTGTCTGTCTTGTTGTATCTTGACATTTAGTAAGAGCTCAGTAAATATTTGTGAAATTGTGACTCCTCCCTGTTAATCAAGGTGGACTTTAGCTTGGCATTAGTTCCAGTTTCCTCTCCATTCCAAAGTATGTCATCAGATAAGCAACTTCAGTGACTATAGATGACTCACCCAACACCCTGGCCTCACTGTCCATCAATCTCCTCTACTTCTGCAACCTCTGACCACATGCCACTTCACCTGCCATTTCTAGTCATTACTGTCTTGCTGCTGCTGCTGCTGCTAAGCTTCAGTCGTGTCTGACTCTGTGCGACCCCATAGATGGCAGCCCACCAGGCTCCCCCGTCCCTGGGATTCTCCAGGCAAGAACACTGGAGTGGGTTGCCATTTCCTTCTCCAATGCATGAAAGTGAAAAGTGAAAGTGAAGTTGCTCAGTCACATCTGACCCTCAGTAACCCCATGGACTGTAGCCTTCCAGGCTCCTCCGTCCATGGGATTTTCCAGGCAAGAGCACTGGAGTGGGGTGCCATTGCCTTCTCCACCTAAAAAACATGGAGCTGCCCAACTTCAGAATTCCTGAACTCCACTAACCCAATCTCTAGCTACAACCCCTTACCCCTATTACTTCTTGGTCCTCAAAATATTTAGCCCTCGTTCTCATCAAGATCTCCCATCCTTTGATTTCTCCAGTTCTTCAGCTCATTACCACCTCATTGCTTAACTCCCTATCCAGTCTAGAGGCCATGGTACATCACTTTAAACACTCATCTTAGCAGTCTTACTTCTCTAATCCATTTTAATCTGCCATTTCCCAAGCTACTGAGTTACTAAGGGCCACTCTACATATATTACTTCTGGAACTTCTCAAAACATCAATGTGAGTTAGAGACCACAATTATCCCCTTTTACAGATAAGGAAAAGGATTCTTAAAGAAGTGAAGTATTAGTAACTTGTCCAAGGTCACACAAGAAATGATGGGAGCAGATTGGAGTTGGGATCTGAAGAAGATCTGTCTGACACCAAAGCAGTAGGTTCCTTTGTTGTTCAGAGGGAATGATAACTCTGACTGCAACAAGGAAAAGAACAGGAGGGGAGCAGGCCAAAAGAGAAAGCCTGGAGACCAAGCCAGCAATCCAAGTGAGAGTTCACAGTGGACTAAGGCTTATCTCTCAGAACACAGCAAAGAATTTAAACTAAAGGCCCACTTACTTCAGGCGTGTGACTTTACAGGATGGATCTGGTGGGCTTTGGCTGAAGATGGCACAACTAGATGTGCCTAGAAGAGACGAAAAAGAGAATCAGCAGTTTAATACATTCTTTAAGAATATAATTTCTATTTTAATTTATCAGCTCCAGCCCCAGACATGCTGGTCAGCTCCCTGGTCTTGCTCAGATCAGAGCATGGGGCTTAGCAGTGTGTCCTTGTCTCATCCTTGCACCCCCAGTGGTCTCCATGGCCTGGGTGTCCTGGGAGGAGTACGACTCTAAGGTTGGCCCTTGGTTGGGTAAGTGACTAGGAGAGCAGCAGATTTGGGTTCTGATTCCATCTTTGAAAGTGAAAGTCACTCAGTCCTGTCAGACTTTTTGTGACCCCCACAGTCGATACAGTCCTGGAATTCTCCAGGTCAGAATACTGGAGTGGGTAGCCTTTCCTTTCTCCAGGGGATCTTCCCAACCCAGGGATCCAACCCAGGTCTCCTGGATTGCAGGCGGATTCTTTACCAGTGGAACTACCAGGGAAGCTGTGAATCAATTTCTCTAATCTTTTTGTGCCTTGCTTTCCTCATTAGTAAAATCGGAGAGTGGCTCACACCATGGTTGGAAGTATAAATAATACTGTAACAAATCCCCAGCATTTAAGGTATGATGGCATTCATTAAATGCTTCCGTGTGCTGAGAATTTATTACAGTAGTCTTATTTACACTTCCAACCACGGTGTGAGCTACTCTCCCATTTTGCAAATAAGGAAAGTGAGGCACAGAAAGATTACAGAGATTAAGTCACAGCCCAGTTAGTTGATGGTAAATAACTACCAGGGAAGCTGTGAATCAATTTCTCTAATCTTTTTGTGCCTTGCTTTCCTCATTAGTAAAATCGGAGAGTGGCTCACACCATGGTTGGAAGTATAAATAATACTGTAACAAATCCCCAGCATTTAAGGTATGATGGCATTCATTAAATGCTTCCGTGTGCTGAGAATTTATTACAGTAGTCTTATTTACACTTCCAACCACGGTGTGAGCTACTCTCCCATTTTGCAAATAAGGAAAGTGAGGCACAGAAAGATTACAGAGATTAAGTCACAGCCCAGTTAGTTGATGGTAAAGAAGGAATTAGAACCCATATCCGCTGCCCTCCTTGTCACTTACCCAACCAAGGGCCAACCTTAGAGTCGCACTCCCCAGGCCGTGGAGACCGCTGGGAGTGCGAGGATGCAACAAGGACGCACTGCTAAGCCCCATGCTCTGACCTGAGCAATACCAGAGAGCTGACCAGCATGGCAGCGGCCGGAGCCCGGATCTGGGCTCTCCTGGGGCCTGTTGCGAGGTAGCGTGCGCCAGCTGGATAGGGAACACCATGGGCCCCGGAGCGGCAGTATCCCAGGGAGCGACCTCCGTCTCATAAACCCACTCTGAGGGTGCCAAGTCCCAGAGGCACGATGATCTGGCCTCGAAGCCACCCAGCCTAGGACTGGCCCACAGAGAAAGGAGGCAACAGCTCAATCACAAGCCCCAGTGGTGAATACCTAAGTCACCTNACCTCGTCTCCACAGGCACCGCCTAGGGAGCCTCTCCCCTCTCCTTTCTAGGGCGGGCCTGGGGGGACTGGCGGCCGACCCTCCCCGCTCCTCAGCTTCTCGGGCAGTGAGGTCCCTCCCAGGCGCGCTGAGCTCACCCCGCCTGAGCACGTGGCCGGCCAGTCCCACTGGGCCGTTGCATCTCTGCTCACATCCCAGGAAACACCGGGCGGGGTGTGGCACCTCCCAAGCTCCGCCACCAGAACCTTCGGGCAGCGGAGAAAGCGGCCGCTCGGTCGAAGGGAACCCCCTCGATTTCCCGTCCTTCCGAACGGAGTGGGCGGTAGGGGCTACTGGGTGCTGCCGGCGGCGTTGCCCGTCCCCACTGATAAAAATGCTCACCTAGTTCCCAAAGCCAGTTTGCCCTTCTCGTTCCAGCCAGAGGGAAGGGAGAGCCAAGGTCTTTGCGTCGGAGAAGGGGAAATGACTCAGAGAGGAGGCGGCTCAGAGAGTGGGGCCGGTCTGGGAAGCAGGGAGCATTGGGGAGCCGGAGGGAAAGGGGAGGGGAAAAAAGGATGGAAAACTGCGGTAATGGGCAGTATTGATGCGGGTCTAGCGCAGTCCTGGGAATCCTGCCAAGTCAACCCCGAATCCAGCAGCCACTCATCTGGATCTTTTCCTATGTGCTAACTCCTTTACCCCGCGCCAAAGGCATCCAGAGCCAAGACTCTTGCTAGCAACTACCGGGCATCACGGAATCTTCTGGGGGTCTGGGCAAGGGCAGAGGTCTTCGTGTCCTTCGGAGCGGGTACTAGTCTTTAGCTCATAGTGTTACTGGGAGAATTTAAATGAGTTACTACATCTCAAGTGCTTAGAATATTGTCAGGGACACTGGAAGCAATCAGTGATGGCTTCTGTTATTAACAAAGGTGTTCATTTGTTGGTGGTTTGTCTCATCTCTACACTGTAAGCCTCATTAGGGCAAAAACTGTATTTTCTTCATCACTGAACTCCAGCATCTGACACAAAGAAGTTATCAATAATTATTTCTTGAGTTAATAAAAGAGCGATTGAAGGATAACTTGGACTAGTATGCCAAGACCCTCTTCTCTGCCACGTCAGAGGTACATTTGTGGAAGTTTGAGGAAGAAGGGCTATGATTGGGAAAGGTGGCACATAGGACCCCTGTTGGTTACTCTATCAAGTGACCTGCTCTGCCCTTGGAAATGGAACTGTTTTTGGCAGTTTCCTACATGGACAACTGAATGACTGTCAGAAAGCTGACCTGAAATTTGAAACAGAGCTGTGCCTTGCTAGAGCAGTATTCGCATCTTGTACAGTTAGTAAAGAAGGAAGGGGGAGAGGGCTGACATGGAAAGCTCAGAAATAATGGTGGTAAATGTTAAGTGAGGGAGTTTGGCATGGGAGCTCTGAATGAAGTGACAGAGACCCTCCCCCCATACTCTGTATATATACAGAGTTCAGAGCAGATGGTGGTCCTAAAGGAACAGTAATGTTATCCACCTTTCTGTTCTAGTCATAGGGTTCCTGATGATCTGACCTCATGTCCCAACATTTTTGGGGTATGTATGCAGATTAGGATCCTCCGCTGCATTCACTAAACTTGAATTTATGGAAATTAATCCTGTTAGAACTAGTGTGCCTGTGTGAAGGGACCTTAGACATTACTCATACATTTAACAGTTGAAAAAATAAGAGCCAGAAATAGATAGCAAAGGACTTGGGCTTTGGGGTTCTCTGGCCTTGGTACTGAATTTTTCAGGGCCTGAATTTGCTGTGTATCCCATTATTCCTTTAACTCCTCCCCCCCATCCCATCCCAAATCCCAAAGATACTGAATGAAAGGACATAAATTGGAGGTCAGCAGAAAGGAGGGAGAAAGGAAGCTCCTCAACAGACTCTAACTTTACTTCCTTTTGTTCCCACCGGGGAAGGTACTTGAGCCTTCAGCCAACTACTGTAGAACAGCTCCACCCTGGACACTGTTATCCACATAAACCCAGCAAGCAAAGATTTGAACCATAGCTAATCTGAGTCTCAGCAAATGCCTGTGATCCTCCCAGAGCATTGGAAGCTTGCAGGAAGATGCTTCAGGGCCATCTCCCACTCACCTCTGTATCTCTTCTCTTCCCTGGAATGATAAGAGACAGTTTTCATCACCTACCACCTGCTGGAAAAACCATAGCCTTGAGTAGATGGACCTTTGGTGGCAAAGTACTATCTCTGCTTTTTAATATGCTATCTAGGTTGGTAATAACTTTCCTCCCAAGGAATAAGCATCTTTTAATTTCATAGCTGCAATCACCATCTGTAGTGATTTTGGAGCCCAAAAAAATAAAGTCTGACACTGTTTTCACTGTTTCCCCATCTATTTCCCAAGAAGTGATGGGACCAGATGCCATGATCTTAGTTTTCTGAATGTTGAGTTTTAAGTGCTTGCAGGAAGATGCTTCAGGGCCATCTCCCACTCACCTCTGTATCTCTTCTCTTCCCTGGAATGATAAGAGACAGTTTTCATCACCTACCACCTGCTGGAAAAACCATAGCCTTGAGTAGATGGACCTTTGGTGGCAAAGTACTATCTCTGCTTTTTAATATGCTATCTAGGTTGGTAATAACTTTCCTCCCAAGGAATAAGCATCTTTTAATTTCATAGCTGCAATCACCATCTGTAGTGATTTTGGAGCCCAAAAAAATAAAGTCTGACACTGTTTTCACTGTTTCCCCATCTATTTCCCAAGAAGTGATGGGACCAGATGCCATGATCTTAGTTTTCTGAATGTTGAGTTTTAAGCCAACTTTTTCACTCTCCTCTTTTACTTTCATCAAGAGGCTTTTTAGCTCCTCTTCACTTTCTGCCATAAGGGTGGTGTCATCTGCATATCTGAGGTTATTGATATTTCTCCCAGCAATCTTGATTCCAGCTTGTGCTTCTTCCAGCCCAGTGTTTCTCATGATGTACTCTGCATATAAGTTAAATAAGCAGGGTGACAATATACAGCCTTGATGTACTCCTTTTCCTATTTGGAACCAGTCTTTTGTTCCATGTCCATTTCTAACTGTTGCTTCCTGACTTGCATATAGTTTTCTCAAGGGGCAAGTTAGGTGGTCTGGTATTCCCATCTCTTTCAGAATTTTCCACAGTTTATTGTGATCCACACAGTCAAAGGCTTTGGCATAGTCAATAATCAGAAATAGATGTTTTTCTGGAACTCTCTTGCTTTGAAGAAAGCTAAGCGCCAAAGAATTGATGCTTTTTTTTTTTTTTAGAATTGATGCTTTTGAACTGTAGTGCTAGAGAAGACTCTCACGAGTCCCTTGGACTGTAAAGAGATCCAACCAGTCCATCCTAAATGGACCAGTCCTGGGTGTTCATTGGAAGGACTGGTGCTGAGGCTGAAACTCCAATATTTTGGCCACCTCAAGAGAAGAGTTGACTCCTTTGAAAAGACCTTGATGCTGGGAGGGATTGGGGGCAGAGGAGAAGGGGATGACAGAGGATGAGATGGCTGGATGGCATCACTGACTTGATGCACATGAGTTTGGGTGAACTCCAGGAGTTGGTGATGGACAGGGAGGCCTGGTGTGCTGTGATTCATGGGGTTGCAGAGTCGGACACAACTGACTGAGTGACTGAACTGAACTGAACCACCTGCTGAGATCTGATGAAATGAATCTATCTGACATCTCTCTCAGAAGAGAGCTACAGACTATAAAATAAGTTAGTTGCAGTCTAGAATTGGCTTCTTAGCAAGAGGATATCCACAGGTACCTGTTGCAGTCCTCTTGCCCCTTTTGTTTCATTGTCTTTTTGGTCTGTGGGATAAGGACCACTAAGAGCATGAGTCTTTGACTACTCTTTCTTTCACTGCTGCTAAGTCGCTTCAGTTGTGTCCGACTCTGTGCGACCCCATAGATGGCAGCCCACCAGGCTCCCCCGTCCCTGGGATTCTCCAGGCAAGAACACTGGAATGGGTTGACATTTCCTTCTCCAATGCATGAAAGTGAAAAGGGAAAATGAAGTCGCTCAGTCGTGTCTGACTCTTCGCGACCCCATGGACTGCAGCCCACCAGGCTCCTCCATCCATGGGATTTTCCAGGCAAGAGTACTGGAGTAGGGTGCCATTTCTTTCACTAGCAAAGTAATAAACAGTTTAAACATGATTCATTGTAACTTTATCTGCTGAGTGCCTCAGGTCTTGGACTCCCCTTGTGTACTTGCTACTTGCTGTCTTGGACTCCCCTTGTGTACTTGCTACTTGCTGTGTTCTGGTATATTACAGCACGCTCCCTTTTCACAGAGGAAGTTGAGCTGAACAAAAAGATACAAACATCCTAAAGGCTTTTTCCAACCACTGCATGCAGAAAATCAGCCCAAGTTCCTTTTTTCTGCATCTTCCAATCTGGTGGGAGTAGTCACAGATTCTTTTTGCCTTCTCTATGCAAAAAGAGTGGGCATTTGCATTCTGTTATTTAAGATTCCCCTTGGCTCAAAGTATGTTTCCAACAGGCTTGCCAGAGCCTTTGTCAGCCTTTGGCTGACCCTTTCCAAACCCGAAAATCTGAAGCTTGCCCCACCCAACTCACCTCAGGTTAGAGAACAAAACATTGCCTCTAGAAGATCCTCATTAACATTTTCTTGTTTTCTGAGCAGGAAGAAAGAGGTAGAGTGAGAAGCTGGTAGAGATGTGGGATTTTGCCCATATCCTTCCATTCACACGTTACTGATGGCTAATATTTTAAATCTCATTATTCCTTCTGAAAGAGACTGGCCATAAAGAACAATACCTGTTAACCAAGAGGCAGTTGTCCTAGACCAGAGATAGATGCCTGAGAGGTGGTGTGGAGTTCACCTAAAACAAAATTCACAATATAGGAGGTGGCCCATTTGCCACTCTTCTTACTGGGTTCTAATTCTATTCAACCAGCACTTACTAAGTATCTCCTATGTATAAGTCTGGTAAGAGCTTCCACTCTCATACTTGTGTCTCCAGTAAAGGCTTCCTTTTACAGCTACCACTCAATTCAGTTCAGTTCAGTTCAGTTGCTCAGTCATGTCCGACTCTTTGCAACCCCATGATTCACAGCACGCCAGGCCTCCCTGTCCATCACCAACTCCCAGAGTTCACTCAGACTCACGTCCATTGAGCCAGTGATGCCATCCAGCCATCTCATCCTCTGTCGTCCCCTTCTCCTCCTGCCCCCAATCCCTCCCAGCATCAAAGTCTTTTCCAATGAGTCAACTCTTTTCATGAGGTGGCCAAAGTTGGAGTTTCAGCTTTAGCATCTAATTCATAGATCAATCATTATTTGGGAAGAATTATTGAGTTGGATGGGCTTCCCAGGTGGTGCTAGTGGTAAAGAACCCGCCTGCCAATGCAGGAGACATGAGAAACACGGATTCAGTCCCTGGGTCAGGAAGATCCCCCCTGGAGGTGGGCATGGCAACCCACTCCAATATTCTTGCCTGGAGAATCCCATGGACACAGGAGCCTGGTGGGCTACAGTCCATAGGGTGGCAAAGAGTCAGACACGATGGAAGCAACCCACACATGCTACCCCAGCTCTGGGAGATCTCCTAACTCTCCCAGGCTCCTCCTACAGGCCAGGTGTTGACTCACATCTGGCCCTATCCTGACTTTAACCACTAGGTTCCAGTCCTGGAGAAGGGAAAGGCTACCCACTCTAGTATTCTGGCCTGGAAAATTCCATGGATACAGTCCATGGGGTCACAAAGAGTCAGACACTACTGAGCGACTTTCACTTTCACTTTCACTTTCCAGCACTGGGGTTTTCTTTGTCATGGACGGCCATGTTTTCTTGGGCCTTATACCTTCATTTCTTTAATCTTTCTGACTGTATCTCGCTCCTGAAACCAAAGTCTTCATGTTTGGATCTCAATATCCAGATGTTCCAGATCCCGCCTGCCTGAATCTTTACCTATTAATATGGTAATCAATTTCCCCTGTCATTTCCAGTAACTCTGGACCTTCTTCCTTTTAATCTTCCCCCAATTCAAACTTCAGTGAGAGACAATCAAGAACTCATGAATACATATATATTTATTTAATTCATAATATAGCATTTTTGGATGGGCTGGGATATTTTAGAGGGATGAGGCTGTGTAATCTGCAGATGCTCAGGTTTTTGTCACTAGGAGAGACACTATTGGTCCAGAGCTCCCAGGGCAAACAAGCCTGGGATAAAATATTTGATAAAAAATAGTCCAATAAATATTCTAGCCAACAACAACGACACAGCAGATGTCTGAAGCTGGCAGATCAGACTGTAGAAGGCAGTTTCACCTGACCTGATGGCAGTCAACCTGGCCAACCTGAAATACACAGCCAAGTACAGCCCAATGGCTGTGAGGCTGCAGTTGGCTTCAGGAATTGAAATAAGTGTGGGAGAAGTTCTCATCTGTCAGCCTCACATTCTCCATTCTGTAGAAGAAATGGTATCAAATATTTGCGCTTATCAAAAAGTCCATTCGTGGATTGCTCCATCCAGGTAGTCATATATAAATATGTAAACCATGGAAGCTTAGAAAATTCACCTAGTGTATTTTAGCTGAGAAGAACACGGATGTGATTTTGCTGCAATTTGAAAGTCGCTGCATCCAGAGTTTACACAATGGAATCATATGATAAAAACACACACAGATGCAGTTACTCTTACATACAAGTAGCCAGAACTCCAATGTGGCATTAAAATCTCTTTCATATCTCAAAACATGTTTAACTTTATTGTTATTTTTGTGCTTTTTTCAATAAGACAATATAAAAAGTAAAAATAAGCATAAATTGCAGACAAAAGAATAATTTGCTAGGAAAAGGATTGTAGGAGAACAGAGTGAGGAGAGCAACAGTGAAAACATATGCAGTCACCTTCCTTGAAGATGTTCAATAAAGGTCTTATTTCCTTTGTCCAACTGGGTTTAGCTAGAGGTAGTCAATGACTTCTCTAAGGTACCTGGAATTGCCAGAATTCCATGAAAGTCCTTAAGTTTACTGAAGTATCTGGGATTCACCACATTCCCACCATTTTGGGGGGAGGGGAACGTACTTTTCATTATTTGGCTCAGAAACTTCATTGCTTACCCCAAACCCAGTTTAATTTCCTACTTTATTCAGTAGGCTTAGCTCTGAGTGATTTTTGGCAATAACCAAAACATAAACCCACATTCAAAGAACAGAGTTTGAAGAGACTGAAAACTATTGAAAACAATTGTGCCACATGCTCCAAACCATTCCAAACAATTCCCCAAGAGCTTCTGAGGAAGACAATAACTCTTTATATGTATGAGTTCTGGGACATCTGCAAAATAATATCAGTACAGCTCAAATGGAGTAGCCAAGCTTTTCCGCCCAGAAAACAACACCAATATGGATATCAGAGTACAACAGGGAAACTTTGATCATTCATTCATTCATTCATACATTCACACAATTAACATTAGCCAGGCAACTACTCTGTTCCACACACTATGTCAGGTGTTAAGAATACCACCACAACAAAAAAGACACAACCCCTGCCCTCAAGGTATTCACAGTCTAGGAGGGAGGATGATTCTTAAATGTCAAACCTTGGCATGCATCAGAATTACCTGGGGGAGCTTGTTAAAAATGCTAAATTCCACTTATGTGCCCAGACATTTTAATTAAGTAGATCTAGGTTGGAGGTCTACATTAAAAAGAAAATGCTCAGTAAAAAAAATAATAATAATAAAAATCAACTGTTTTAACAAACACCAAAAATAATTCTAACAGGTGGTCTGAGGGTCACACTATGAAAAACACTGTTATACAATGTGATTATTGCTGAGAAGGGGGCATGGTCATGGTGCCATGGGACTCCCAAGAGGAGAACATAACCCAATCTAGGGGTTCAGGAATTAAATCTATTGTGGGGCAGAAGTAGGGGAAGGTAGTCCAGGCTAGAGTCAAAAGTAGGGTGGAGACAATGAAGCTTTGTCCCAGGGCACTACAATATAAAGGCACAAAAAATGAATGGCATCGGAGACCCGAGGTTAACTGAAAGAAAATTGGAACTGGAATGCAGGTGGAGTGTTCTGCATTGACAGCATTTTCACACTATTCCCTTAATTTAAGAACAATTCCTGCTGTTTACTCTGGACATCAAAATAGTTACTAATGTCTCTATTCCAGGCCCAGAGAACAGCTTGTGTAAATAGTTAAGCTTGGCTAGAACAATCAATGTGAAGGGGAAGGTGGCAAAAGATGAAGCTGTGAAAGCAAATAGGGACTTGAAAAGCCAAACTGTAAGTAACTGGGACTTTCTATTGAATGCCAGTGATATGTTTCATGAAGGGGTTGAAATCATCTGTTTAAGAATTTGGGCATAGGCCCTAGAGGAGAGAGAGACCCAGAGTTAACAGAAATCAAAGACATCCATTTTAAAGCACTGCTACACTATTGGGGCTGAGGCTGAGCAAAGGAGAGTAATATTTGTTGCATACTTAGCAAAATGCCATGCTTCATAGTTAAGTATGCCATACTAATGCCATCCTTAACTAAATGCCAGGTGCTGTGCTAAGCAGTTTACATGTGCTATCTTTTTTCATCTTTGCAAACAGCCTTGTGAGGTAGGTATTATTGTACAGAAGAGGAAACAGCGGCTCAAAGAAGTGAAGTACTTGCCCTGGGTCACACAGCTAGTAAATGGCAGAGGAAATAGATTATTTTAATTTGAAGGCTATGATGAACTTTCCCACACAGCAAACTATTTCCCAACACTGCTGAATCTTACTGAGGTTGCTTGTCTCCTGATTAGCAGTAAGTATGTAGGGTTTTTAAACCCCAGATACTGACTTTGCCACTAGACAGGTAAGTTTGAGCCTGCCATCTGTATCTGATCAGTCTTGCTTTCCGTGTTAGGTGTACAAACAATACAAAACTGTTATTTAGTTTTGTATAGATAAAGGGATTTTTATAGGTATTTTGTCTCTCCTGCAGAATACTAAGTCATTTGACAGCAGGAACTGTGGATTCTCAATATGTCAGCTCTAGCATGGTACCTGGCATCTAATAATCTGTTGAATGAATGAAGGAATGAACGCCCACCAAGGTGGTGGAAAGGAAGAGGGGGAGAAGTTTTGGCATTGTTTCAAGGTTCCAAGCTGGGGGCTTGTTACAACTACCATGTTGTATGACAGTAATATTTTCACAACTCCCAAGAAGTAGACTCTTTGAAGCCGACTGAGCTCCTGAAAGGAGAAAGCTCTGGTGCTGACACTCCCAGTTACAGAAGAGGAACTGACAGAAGCATCAACCATAAAAGCTTAATTCCCTTCAATGATTGCAATAAGGACTGGGTTGAAGTTTACATCTGCATTGGCCATGAAGAGTTGGCTAAGCAAATGAATAGTGTAAACAAGATCAGGAGAAGAATGATTATTCAACCTGTTTAAGAAAACAGACTATTCTCAGGCATTCTTAAGTACTTCAGAAGTGTTTTATCTGAAAATATAAGTCCATTTATATGGAAATAGTTGTTGCATCTACAACACTCCATTCTTACTGATTAAGTAAAAAAGCAGGTTCCTAAAGAACCTCCATTATGCAACTCCTGTTTTTTTTTAAGCCTAATTCTAGCAACTGTATGCTACTTGAGACTAGTAAAACTGTCTTTGAAATATTCTGTGACAGAATTTTTAACAGTTCAGACAAACCTCCATTAGGTAGCACCAATGAAAGTGTGCTACACATAACACAACTACCTGGATCAATTACCTATCCAGCAAGAGCGTCTCTTGTGCAGTCTTGTCTCCCTATGTCTCCTAATCCAATCTAGAGCTCTTCCCACCATCTATGTCACTATCGCATGTGCATGTGTGTGTGAGCAGAGGGAGGAATGGAGGGATGAATGGAGGGAGGGAGAAATGATTTTGATGTTCCCTTTAGGGGACAAAAATGGATGGTTTAATTTATTTTCCCTTCCAGTATATTTCTCATTCAAATGAGTAAATTAAAAAGTTCATTATGTATATATAATTATAAAATGAATATATAATATATATTATTTATTCATTTTATATATATATTATATATACACATACATGTTTTCTTTATAATAAATCCTTGATTGTAGGTTTTCATAAAAAGCTACATATAATATGGGATCATTTGACATTTCAAAATTCTACTTGACCAAATCAGCCAGTACTAGAAAGGCTGACATATCCCTGCTTTCTGGCTGGCTAGCCCCTTGTTCAGAGCCTCTTTATACATTATTTATCTAGAATTCCCTCCAACATCATATACTCCTAAATCACTGGGAATTTGGAATTCTTCAATGACAAGAGAAGAATTCTCCAAATTTGTTCTCCAATGGCTTGAACCCAGGCTACTCATAGTTTGTTCTGAGAAACTCAATACATTAATTCAAATACAAGCTTTAATGCACAAAAATTAAATCTATAATATCTAGTTCTTTTGGATATTTCAAATGAACTTCGTTTTTGTATCATGTATAGTGGACACTAACTGAGGTTCAGGAGGGGAAGCACTGCTGCACTGGAGAGCCAGTGAATTATTACATGCTCTCTTGAAACTTAATGGCAAGCTTTCATCCCAGAAACGTAAGGGGATTCTTGAGGCCTGCAGTTGCATTCCTGCCGCTCAGGGTAATCAATAAAATCTGGGGCAGGTAAGCCAGACAGGATCATTAGGGATTTGTTCCAGATTGTGAATGTTGGACAAACGGGAAGAATGAAGGTCACATCAAAAGTATGAAGATGGAGAGAGTTAGCTGGGTCATAGAAAGACAGCATGTTGTTGTCATAATCCAGAAGGACACCCAGGCGCTTCAACTGTGGAGGCACGTCCACCAGCATTTCCTTGTTGTTATGTCTCACTACGAAGTTACTATTGCATCGTGAGAAGACCCACGAGGAGGCGTCTTGCCAATCCATTCATTCTTGGGAGCTGATTTGTAGGCAATGCCAACTGCATACCTGTGAGACAATGGAAAGGAGATCACATCTATTCATGATCTGAGTTATGCTCAGAGACACCATTGGGCTTCCCTGTGGCTCAGATGGTAAAGAATCTGCCTGCAATGCAGGAGACCTAGGTTCGATCCCTGGGTTGGGAAGATCCCCTGGAGGAGGAAATGGGAACCTATTCTAGTATTCTTGCCTGGAGAAGCCCATGGACAGAAGACCCTGGCAGGCTACAGTACATGGGGTCACAAAGAGTTGGACATGACTGAGTGACTAAGCACAACACAGCACAGACATCATACAGAACATCTAAGCAATAGAATACATGTTTCTTCCTTAAATAGTTTACATTTAGATCCATAACAATGATAGCACTAGAGCTTTAAAAAAAAGTTAGCAATTAGAGTGCTGTAATTTTCAACTCCTAGCTCACT